>JARQOC010000004.1:297326591-297536116 GCA_033576535.1 Allobates femoralis | reverse complement strand
TGCAGCTCAGTGAGGAGTCTTTCTTTGATTACCTGTCACTTCCTACACTAATTATCCAAGGGAAGTGAATGAGGGCACAGTGAATATTTGAAGCATTAGGACTCTAAGGGTATGGATCTAAGAGTCCATGTTTCAGTGGAAGAGTCCTACACATTTAATTTGCCTTCAAGTAATGATTTTCTATTAAATATAAAAAAAAGCAGAAGAATGACACGAGATGAATAATAGGCAGTAAAATAATGACAAAAGTCTATGAAACAAAGGAAAGCAATGACATTTGGCATTTGAGTGCTGACAGATTTTGCTTCATCTTCCCTGTCTGTGGAAGACATAATTTGGAGAACGATAGTAAAATAAAAAAGTGTGTTATCTGAGTATTAAGTACCATTTGCTGAATGTGATTTTGAAGGTTGCTTTGCAGACTGATCAAGCTGGTGCTGATTTCCAAAAGATCCTTCAAAGCAATTACAGCTAGATATCTATATACAGTAACTGAATAATTCCAACCTGGAATTCCTATGTTAAAGCTATGGAAAAGGTAATGGACTCAGTATTGTAGCAAGCCAATATTCTAACATTAGTGGTAGGTGAGTTCACAACTCTGATGCTTATCATAAATTGCCATATTGAAACTTTATGGAAATGCTGCAGGCTACCATATATCATTTGTATCTCTTACTGACATTTTTCTTGTTATTGATCAGGAGATCTTCGTATTCCAGCTTTTGTACAATAGTTGTCTGATACAATAACAAACATGGTATTGACTTCTCTATATTACAGATCTATTCTGAAAGCAAACAAAGAAAAAAGGAAGGACACTTTCTAAATTTTGAAGATGAGGATGAGGATGCGACCCTCTCTTACGGAAAAATGCAAATCCACATCAGGGGCCTTTGCTGGTGATCTCACAAATATTTGGTAACATGATTTATTTACTGACCGCTTAACCCCTTCCTACACTTGGCTTCACCCTACTATACAGCAGTCTATCTTGCAACCTACCCATAGCCAACATTTCTTTACATCTTGGTATCCTTGTTTTAGTTAGCTCTAAGGGTGCCGTCACACCTGGCGACAGCCCCGGAGATGTTGCGGCGACTGGCGGGAACGCGCACGTTTTTGGCTCCCCGCCAGCGTCGCCGCCCCCTCTTTACACGGGGAGACATCTCTGGCGATGGGCCAGCAAGCTGACAGGCGGCATCACCCCCGGGGTGTCTCAAAACCCCAGCGGCGATGCAGTACAATCCATCGCCTGTCAGCTCGCCGGCGGCCGTTTACATGGGGCGATGTGTACACATCACCCCAGATCGGCCGCCTGGTTTCAGAGCACTGTTCTGAAACCAGGCGACCAGTAAAAGGCGATCGCCATCGCCCATTTATATTAGGCGACGCAGGGGCGATGTCGCCGCCGATAGGAGAACTTGCACACCTCCTCTCCAGATCGTACCTTATCACTTGTGCACTAGACCCCATCCCACTTCCTCTGTTATGATCCAATGACTTAGGAGCAACATGAAGATTCCACAGAAGTCGTTGGTAACTATACTGACCGCGATACCTGACTAAATACCACAACTAGAAGTAGCCGTGGGATGTAACTAACCATTCCCTAGACACCTCAACACGGTCAGAGAACTAGCTACCCCTAGAGATGAAAATAGGAAAAGCTATCTTGCCTCAGAGCAGAACCCCAAAAGAGCAGCAAGCCCCCACAGATATTAATTGGGAAACAGGAGAGGAAAAGACACACACAGGCAGAATATAGAGTTCAGCAAAAGAGACCACACTAGCTAGATAGTAAAGACAGGATAGAGTACTATTGTGGTCAGTAAAAAACTACTATTAAAAAATCTCCAACAGCAAGTAATGTCAAAAATTACCCTGAGTCCACTAGACTCGCCACCCTCTATATCTGCAAGACTTCTGTGAATCAAACAAGATTAAACAAGTACCAATACCAACAACACTGGAAATAGCAGATAACAGTGAATAGCAATTTCTGTCCAGGAAGAAAACTTCCTAACTGAGAGCAGGTAAACAAATATGCAGACAAATTTCAAACCCACAACACAGAACAAAACAAACTGAAAACAGATCCACAAGCACCAACATGTGCGCCACAAAGTAACAAAAAACATTCACTTAGCTTGCAAGAATTTCAGCTCACCAGGAGAAACCAGGAAAAGATTTGGACACCTCCAGAAACATTCACAACTGGCAAGGACTGATCAGTTTCAAACCACTATATGCTCCAATCTGAACCTAACTGCCAATCATCAAGATCAGCTGTAGAACTCTCCAACACACAGCCAGCTGCATTACCAGCAACAACCACTGGAAGGAGCTCAGAACCCAGAATTCATCCTTAATGAATTCACAACATTCCTCCCCAACCTCACCACAACACTTATCCCAGTCATAACCCACCTCCTCAACCTATCACTAACTTCTGGCACCTTTCCTTCTGCTTTCAAACATGCAACAATTACACTATCTTAAAGAAGCCATCCCTTGACCCCACTTCTACATCCAGCTACCGGCCCATATCCCTGCTTCCATTCGCTTCCAAACTTCTTGAAAAGCATGTCCACACTGTACTCTCATCCCACCTCTTATCCAACTCTCTCTTTGACAACCTTCAATCCAGCTTCTGCCCTCACCACTCCACTGAAACTGCCCTGACCAAAATTACTAACGACTTACGGCCAAAGCCAACAGACAGTTCTCTGTCCTCCTCCTTCTTGACTTGTCCTTGCATTCGACACAGTCGACCACTGACTCCTACTACAGATCCTCTCTTAAATTGGTATCACTGACCTTGCCATCTCCTGGATCTCTTCCTACCTTTTCAAGGCACATTTAGTGTCTCCCACTCCCACACAACCTCCTTGCCCCATCCCCTCTCTGTTGGGTCCCTCAAGGCTCTGTCCTGGGACCTCTCCTTTTGTAAAGTCTATACCCTTGGCCTGGGACAACTCATAAAGTCCAATGGCTTCCAGTAGCACCTGTACACTGATGACACTCAGATCTACCTCTCTGGCCCAGATGTCACCTTTCTCCTGTCCAGAATCCCAGAGTGTCTATCAGCCATATCCTCCTTCTTCTCCTATCGCTCTTAAAACTAAAGGTAGACAAAAAACCGAACTCATCATCTTTCCTCCATCTCACACACCTTCATTACCAGACCTATCTATCACAATAAATAACATGACACTTTGCCCTCTACCTGAAGTCGCTGCCTCGGAGTAACTATTGACTCTGCCTTGTCCTTCAAACCTCACATCAAGACCTTGCCACCTCCTGCCACCTCCAACTCAAAAATATTTCCAGAATCCGTCCTTTCCTCAACCCTCAATCTACTAAACTACTAGTGCATGCCCTCATCATCTCACATCTCGACTACTGCAATCTCCTCCTCTGTGGCCTCCCTCTAACACTCTTGCACCTCTCCAATCTGTCCTTAACTCTACTGCCCGACTATCCACCTCTCTCCTCGCTATTCCTCCACTTCTCCCCTCTGCAAATCCCTCCACTGGCTCCCAATTCCCCAGCTTATCCAACTCCTAACATTGACTTACAAGCCGTCCACAATCTGTCCCCCCATATATCTCTGAACTAATCTTCCGATATCATGCAACTCATAATCTTCAATCCTCCCAAGACCTCCTTCTTTCATCCACACTTGTACATTCCTCATCTAGCCGCCTGCAAGACTTCACCCAAGCATCCCCCATTCTCTGGAATTCTGCACCCCAAAACGTCTGACTATCCCCTACACTTGCAACCTTCAAGCGGAACCTGAAAACCAATCTCTTCAGAGCAGCTTCAACCTGCAATGACCACAGTGCCACCTCACCACCACTGCACCCGTGCACCCGGTGCTCCACCATCACTGGACCCGACGCTCCAACACTACTGGACCTGACGCTCCCCACCATCGGACCTGGTGCTCCACACTACTGGACCTGGCGCTCCACCACCATCGGACCAGGCACTCCACACCACCAGACCCAACCTACTGTCTCTCTCCCCACCGCCCTGTAGAATGTAAGCCCGCAAAGCAGGGTCCTCTCTCCCCTCTGTATCGGTCTGTCACTGTTAGTTTGTTCACTGTATTTTTAACTTGTTTGTATGTATCCGTTTCTCATGTACAGCACCATGGAATCAATGGTTCTCTAGAAATAAATAATAATAATAGTAATAATAGCAATTTCATTGCCTGCTCATTACAATCGCTTGATTGGCTGTGCAGAATTGAACAGCCAATCATAGCGATCGCAGGTACGGGTTGGCAAAGCCACCCCCCTGACATCAAGTTGGGGACAGAAATTCAGTCATGCATAGTGCTAAAGTTTCAGGGGACAGAACGCTACCAAGTTGATATTGGGGAGGGGGAGACCATGTCATGTTGAATAAACCAATGTAGTGTTTTGCCTCTGGTTTTAGCATGATACATAGCAGCACACATTATGCGCATCATATCATTGTACAACAGAAGATCGCAACATTAAGATGATCTTGGAGCCCCCAGGATCCACGCCCCGCCACACCTCCTGATCTCTGCAGCAGCATGAGGCTGAATTTCTCTGTCCCCTAAGGGAGGGGTGAGAGCTGAGGAGCAGATATGAGTTTAATGATTTATAAGCAATCTATAGATCCTTAGAACTATGGGGCGCAGCTCTGCTTCATCATGTAGGAGGTCAGGTACAGTCAAGAATTTTTTTATCTCACTGGCATTCCCCTTTAAGACTGCTCACCTTATGAGTTGTGCTTAGATACACACAAGTCTACGTTTATGATTTTGACCCTTTTTGACTGAAAATTGGTTTTCAAAGATACAGGTCCAAAAAAACACTTAGATGCAGGTCCAAATAAACACTTGAAAGAGGGATCCTACAAAGTTTTGAGCAGCAATAATAGTAGTAATAATCATCATTATCATCACCTTTCTTTATATAGGAAAAAAAAATTGCAGCACTTTACAGTTCCAAGGTTATATATAGAAACAATATCAGATCAACAGATTCTTAGACAAAATGTAGGGAGAGAGCTCTGGGAATAGTTGGATTACTGAGGGAATGCCTGCCTAAAAGGATCTATTTTTGGGGCACACGTTAAACTCTGTACACAGGGATACTGGATACAATATAAAAGTCAATATAAGTTTTTTCTGTTAAGGTTCCTGTGAAAAGTGTTTGTTCTTTCTTTTATCCCTGATATCAAAGAGGTTATCCCATCCTATTAAACTGATACAGTTTCATAATGTTAGAAAAAGCAAGCAACTTTGTAATTTAATTTTAATAAAAAATTCACTCAGTTCTGAATCACAGCTTGTTGCCAAGGTTATCGGCCACCTCAGGGGTGAAACCTGTAAGGGTGCAATCATACCATCAGCCAAAACTGTCAGTCATCAGAAGTGCACCTCCCCCTGGCAAACAGGAAGCTGGAGGGCAGAGGAGTGCTCAACCTGCATGGGAAAAGTATGCAGACATAATGTGGACTATGTCTACATGCTGTTCTGCCATACAGTTGTCTGCTCTGAATGACAAGACCTAGTGATGATAGATAGATAGAATGCCACCCTCAGCTGCGTAATTTTAACTTTGCTGGTAAAAAAAAATGGTGTGGGCTGAACCCTATTTTTAATTGTCAGCCAAGGTGAACTAGGCAGCTGAGGGCTGGTATTCTTAAAGGGATCCTGTCACCTCCAGAATGCCTCCTAAGCTAGCAAAACATGTCCCTGCAGCATCTCATCACTAATCTCACACTCCTTTTGTCTCCTAAAAGCATCCTGTGAAAGTGCATAAAAACGTTTTAATACTCCCTCATTAGTGATTATAATTAGCAGGGACCATATTTTTTAGTCATCAGGGCGGGCTGTTTTGCAGGCTCCAGGATCCACCCTCTCTCTGTCTGTGTGCTCTGCTTGTGCAGGCATTGCCCTCCCTCTCTCTATCACTCACAGAATGCAAATCATTAGTCCTGCCTTCAGCTCCACATCACAGCCGCACAGACAGAGAGAGGGTGGATCATTCAGGCTGCAAAACAGCCCGCCCTGATGACTAAAGAATATAGCCCCTGCTAATTATAATCACTAATGAGTAAGTATTAAAACGTTTTTATGCACTTTCACAGGATGCTTTTAGGAGACAAAAGAAGTGTGAGATTAGTGATGGGATGCTGCAGGGACATGTTTTGTTAGCTTAAGTGGCATTTTGGAGGTGACAGGATCCCTTTAATGGGTTGAGGGTCTATTGTTTGAGGCCCCACCAAACCCAAGAATAGCAGCCCTCAGCTGCCCCTGAAAATGGTGCATTCATCATAGCACCACTTCTGAGTGCTTTACCAGGTTCTTCCAATGGTGACCTCACCGCTTACTATACCGCAGGTCTCAGCATTGTCATTCAGTGATCAGAGACCATGGGGAGCGGACAGATGTGTTCTTCCTCTGCATGGTCTCTGATGTAGCAGAGCTGTGTGTGTCCAGAAAGGCAGAAGACCAGGATGTGAGGGGTATGAGGGTGGGAAGGGGGGGTAATAAAGGTGGAGTCACTACGCATGGGGGCCCTAAAACAATAGGCTCTCACCCCACTGAGAATACCAGCTCTCGGCTGCCTAGTTTTACCTGGCCTTGCAATTAAAAACAGGGCAGAGCCCACGCATTTTTTTTGCCAACCAAGGTAAATTTACGCAGCTGAGAGTGGCAGCTCGCAGCTGTCCGCTTTCACTGAGCTAGACTGAAAAATGCTGCAAAGCTTCAAATGTTTTTTTTTTTAAATTTATTTATTTGTTTAACATACTATGACGGCAGGTTGGTCACACACATTAGTGCATGGCAACCAAGCACAATCACTGTCCACATTGTTGAAATGCAGTCTGACTGGAACAGCTAATCACAGACACTCTCACAGAGTGTGAGCATCTGTGATTGGCTGCTTGCTGGTCAGTGCAGTGAATATTCATGAAGCTTAATGGGCGGCCCCGGAAGCAGCAGCGGGAGACTGGTAAGACTGATCTATCTATCTATCTATCTATCTATCTATCTATCTATCTATCTATCTATCTATCTATCTATCTATCTATCTATCTACCTTCCCTAGGTTCTGTCACTCACAGCAGCTTATGGCAGAATGCACGCAGACATAGTTACATTAGTCTGCATACTGTTCCCATGCAGTTTGAGAATGTTATCATCCATCTTTGCCTTTTTACAGCCTCCTCCCAGACCTCATCACTTATTTGGTTAGAGCGTCTTTTTTTTCTTTGGTTATACTGTGCCTGCCAATCACAGTAATGCCATTATCAAAGATGAATATGGCATTATTTGACTGGCAAGCAATCCTAGCCTGTTTATTGGCTGAAAATCAATCGGAAACATGCTGGGCAGCTCACTCGAATATCACGAGTATAATCCAAAGCACTAGCAGAGTAACAAGTAGCCAAATACCTGAGTTACGAATAGTGACGAGTATACTCACTCATCACTAGTGACAACCTCTTCAAATATCTCAAATTGCCAGTCCTGTGTGTAGATCAGTTTAACACATGCATTTATTGTCCAATCAAGTTCTAAGTTAAAAAAAAAAACATTTAGAAATTATATTTACTTTGCAATGTAACATTTTCTCTATTCTTTCACTTGAGGAACATTAATCACATAATCCTGATGGAAAAGCCTATGTACTTATTGACTGTGTTCTACAGTAATGCTCTGTATGTGTGTCTTCTACAGTAGAGAAGGACAGGATGCTACCGCCAGGCTGCCATTCTCACATCACACCAGTCCTCAAATTGGGAAAGCTATTTATTTACTAGGAGCTGCCTTCTGATTACAAGCTGCAGGCTATGGGCTGCCTATCAAGTAGGCTAGGCATTGACTAATAAATGTAATATTAGCCTGTTCGATCCTATGCCCATTTATATTTAATTTATGGATGGGATTGACATCATTGTGTAAATTACCACCTGCATACATGAACTAAATATTTAATATTACAAAACCAAAATAGCAGGAAATCAACTAAATATTCGATAAAATGTATCATTTATACATAAAATGTGTGCAGACATGTGCCTCTAGGTCTGACTACCTAATATTCTGAATATTATGGTTCTATGTTCTGTCATTTCTCTCCAAGAATATACATAATATATAGTTAAATATATTCATGTAATGCAAATCTGTACTCATTTCTAGACATTATGAAGCATATTACACCAGCATGATTCAGATAATATGTGCTCCTATATGCAGTCTGCTGAAGTGATTTTATGAATGTATTCAATATATGAATGTCTACCTTTATGTAGCTTTCTTAAATAGTAAGTTATTCTGTGTGCTTTACAGTTTAAACATGGGTCACATGAAGAGGGTAAAGGACATGAAGGTCTTATCTTCACTTTCCAATGTTACCATTGTAATTGGCTCTTTAGCTGGTTGTAAAGGATCTGGGTAATGTCAGCTTTCTTGTGCCATGTTCTGAAAACGTTTAGGTCATTAGGCTTCCTAAGTACCTTATGCAGTGCTATTATTTAACATTACTTCCAGCACCACAAGCCTTGGGGCCATGGTGATTGAATGAAGCTGTTTTTATTAACATTGTGTGCCTTTCTAAGCACTAGGTCTAGGATCTCAATCTTATTCTGGCACCTGGAACACTAGGAAATAGAGTGACTTGTCCAAAACTCCTTATTGTTGAAACCAAATCAGCCTGTCTCCAGAATCAAAGATTTGATAGTATTCTGTGCACATTCTGCTTCCTCTGTTAATTGGACGTAACACTGAAATGCATTACTGATCTACTTGTCATATCCTAAGTATTTGGCATATGCTCAGGTAGAATTCTTAAGAATGTGAAGGTTATTTATAAAGTGCAAACATGCTAGACATTTTATTTTACAGACTCATTTGTACATTATTGATCCCAGTTGGTTGCTGATTAGTTGTTATGGTGCTACTCTTATGTGCGTTGACAATGTTGAAAAAATTGGATTAAAGTTTGAGGGAAAACACGAAGTTATTAAATTAACTGTGAATCCAATGACCTACTTTTTCTAATTTATCACTATAATGACCTATACCAGTAGAGGTGAAAGCAATGTCCAAAGATAAAAGTGTCACTGGTGTCTATGGCCCATGCCACTTCTGTCATTCTGTTCTTAAAGTTCTGTAATATGAAAAATATAATATTAGATAAGTAAATAGATTCCAGAGTTACTAAATTATTTTCTTAACTGTTTATTTATGAAATATGTTATCTAGTATTTATTATTATTATTAGTATTATTATTAGTATTATTTTTTTTTATAGAGCACTATTGATTCCATGGTGCTGTACATGAAAAAGGGTTACATACAAACAAGCTAAAAGTACAATGAACAAACTAACAGTGACAGACTGATACAGAGGGGAGAGAGAACCTTGCCCTTGCGGGCTTACATTCTACAGGGCAGTGGGGAGAGAGACAGTAGGTTGGGTCTGCTCGGGTGGTGTTGGAGCGCCGGGTGGTGAGGTGGCACGGTGGTCATTGTAGGCTGTAAGCTGTTCTGAAGAGATGGGTTTTCAGGTTCCACTTGAAGGTTCCGAGTGTAGGGGACTGGCGACGTTCTGGGGTGCAGATTTCCAGAGGACGGGGGATGCTCGGGCAAAGTCTTGCAGGCAGTTAAATGAGGAACATACAAGTTTGGAGGAAAGTAAGAGATCTTGGGAGGATCAAAGATTATGAGTGGGATGATATTGGGAGATTAGTTAAGAGATATATGAGGGGGACAGATTGTGGACGGCTTTGTAAGTCAGTGTTAGTAGTTTGAATTGGATACTCTGGGAATTGGGAGCCAGTGGAGGGATTTGCAGAGGGTAGAAGTGCAGGAGCAGCAAGGAGAGAGGTGGATTAGTTGGGCAGTAGAGTTAATGGCGGATTGGAAAGGTGCAAGAGTGTTAACAGGGAGGCCACGCAGGAGGAGGTTGCAATAGTCGAGGCGGGAGATGATGAGGGCATGCACTAGTAGTTTAGTAGATTGAGGGTTGAGGAAGGGACAGATTCTGGAAATATTTTTGAGTTGGAAGTGGCAGGAGGTGGCGAGAGCTTGAATGTGTGGTCTGAAGGATAAGGCAGAGTCAAGGATCACTATGAGGCAACAGACCCTGATATCTGCAGTGTGAGAACAGAGGGCATGGTGGGGGATCTAGGACTGCTGGGAAGCAGGCCGTGATTCCAGATAGAAGGGGAAGCACCAACAGACAGCTCCAGTGTTAGTCCCTGTACCCAAGCTGAGTGGTTTTTTTTTTAATACAAAAATCTCCATGTAGTATTATACACTAATTGGTCAGGGGGAACCCCCATATAGACCCTAACACCTCCAAACTTCAACAATTTATTAACAACGAGAACAATTGGATTGTGGTGCAAATTAAAAATGTTTTTATTTTTTTACATGAAACGAGTGCACTGAGGGATCACCTCAGGTCAGGCAGAGTGGTAGATCTGCACCTGCAAGATATTGTAAACAGACACTCAGCAATACAAGTTTAACAGAACAATGCTGTATAAATTACGTTTTAGGGTTACATTGTATAAGTGCTAATTTGCAATTCCCCAATAAAAACAACAGCAAAATTCATAAACATATACAAAATGTGAAACCTCGCAGAGGTCAGACTACCTTGTGGTAGTATTTGATATGTGCAAAGTTGCACTAGTTATTATAGCAGCAAGGTATAACAGACATGCCTATAGGTAAACACAAGCATATGAGTAATGACAAAATGAAGTATTACCAAAGTGAAAGTGCAAGTGCAGATTTGACTAGAGAGGGACTAGGGTCCCCCTAGGTGGCTGGCTACCCCTACGCGCGTTTCGCATGGCGATAATGGAGCTTAATCATGGGGAACGCACCTAGAGGCTACTGACAGGACCTTTTGACGTCAGAGGGCGCGGTCATGTAACCTGCGTCCTCCAATCTGATGCCTAGAAACGGCGCATGTGCACACGCCGTGACACCCACGGCCCCTCCCCGATCGGCGTCATAGCGATGACGCGTCACCGCTCCCAGCACTGCTAGAAAACAGAAGATGCTCCACCGCCATTTAGACATTACGAGGACGACCGTGAGGTCTGGAAGTACACGCATGCGCACAGCACCAGATATAGTACTTTGCACAATATATCAAGGATCACAGACATGAGGACAACAATTTATATTTGAATGGTGCATCCCTCTTCAGGATTCTTATGCATCCACATGCCTCCATGCCTCGATCTTGCTTCCAATATCCTTGTGCATCACAAATGAATGTTGCCAAATCTGCTAGAACAAAAGGTGCAATTTTTTTGTGAAAATTTGTACATACAAATGTGAAATAAAAACAATAAGCAATATAAAAATCCATTTATCAAAAGACTGTACAAACACTTAAGAAGTCAATCACGATGGGGAGGGGGGGAGATCAAGGTAAAGGATAGGTAAAGGGCCGGAGACAGCATAAAACAAACCTAAAGAAAAGGGGCAAAACTGAGGCTCTCATTTAATCCCATAGGGGCAACCGTTTCCAATATGGAAATCCATTGTGTTTCTTTCGGGGCCAAGATGTTTTTCAGTTTTCCCCCCTCTCATTTCCCCCTTGACGATATCTATCCCTTTGAATTTTAGAGATCTGGGATTTGAGTTGTGGAATAGTTTGAAATGTCATGGCAATGTCTCTAAGCTATTAACATCATCCACCTTTTTTGCACACTCAATTCCCCGCACGTGTTCTCGCACACATATGCGTAATTCACGCGAGGTAAGTCCCACATAAATTTTGGGGCAGCCACACGTGGCATAATATACCGCGTGCGTACTGCCACAATTTATGTAATGTCTTATTTGATAGGACTTTTCCCCATTACTTGAGTTGAAATTGAAACTTTGTTGAACATTTATACAAGCTGAACAATACAATATCCACAAGGATAACATCCTTTTACTCTACTCCTATTCCCAAATATCCCTTCTTCCTGAGGGGAGTAGTGACTGTGCACTAACAAATCTTTAAGATTTTTTGCACGTCTACTTGTCATCAAAGGACGTTGAGGTAAGCAATCCCTCAAAGGGGACTCACTCATAAGAATTGGCCAATGTTTATATAAAATATTCCTCATGTTAAATTAATGAATCTCACATCAGCAATGCCTTCCTTTTCCCGTTTTGACGGGAGAAGGAGATCATAACGCGGGGTGTCCCTGGCCCAATGGTATCCTTTTTTAATACAGCTTTGGCTATATCCCCTTACTGTAAATCTCTCCCTTAAATCATCTGATTGTTTTTTTTAAATTTACCTCAGTGGAGCATACCCGCTTCACCCGTAAGTATTGCCTGACTGGAATGGCTTTAATCGTGGATGGGGCATGCACCGATGATGCGTGGAGGAGAGTGTTAACTGCTGTCTCCTTCCGATAAATATCCGTCTGCATCCATCCTCGTTCATCGACACGCAACCGTATATCCAAAAATTCAATTTCTGTTTTACAATGTTTATACGTTAATTTAATGTTTCTAGTATCAGTATTTAATTCCTCCATAAATTGCTCAAGCTGCCCTGCAGTACCCTGCCATAGAAATAGTACATCATCTATATAGTGCATCCAGCACTGCATGCTGTGTTTTTTTTTTTACCTTGAGTACTTGGTGCAGACTACAGATGCAGAAAAATCTGCAGCATGCCAATTAGTGATCTGTGTTTTTTACCACATTTTTCAGCCCTCTAGACATTGATGTCATTATAAAATACGCCACTGAAAAAAACACTCCAAATACACACTAAAATGGACCAAAACCACATTATAATGTTTGATGCGTTTTTGTCTTTAGAGTTTATAAGGGCATTGCCATTATAATACTTTTTCAATGTCCCTAGAGTACCCTTTTAATTTCCCCGATATTCAACTTTCTGGGACTCCATTAAATATTAGACTCTTGCTATGGGCTATTGATTGGCTATTAGGCTATTAACGAACAATTTGAAAACTACATCAGTTAGGCCCCTTTCACATCAGCATTTTTCGCTGATCGCTGCAGATGTGGTGGATTTACCGCATCTGCCGCATCTGTCACCTAACCGTCACACTTGCGGTTCACCTGCAGCAAGCCCAATGCAATGTCTATGGACTTGCTGATAGGGAGCAGTGCAATGTGACAGTAGAGAAGGGGTTAACAGAGATCATGACTGAGCTGTGTGGAGCCAGATGACCGATCAGAAAAGCTTGCACCAAGGAAAGAGGAGTTTGCAATGATCCTGACATTCCTTAGCAACTGTGTTGTAGCCTGAAGTAATCTGATACATTGTAACATCATCAGCTTCAGTTAGCAATGTGGACGCCCCATTTACCCTTATATCGTTACATGCCCCGTATTCAATGTAACAAGCTTGAAGATTGATCTGACTGATAATAAATATGTGCCTGCTTCAAACACAGTGTAGTGGGTACACCTTGCGGTAGGTTTATGAATGGTTTTCAACCAGAATTCTCTTATAAATTATATTTGAAAATTTATTATAATCACTTGCTCTACATTATTATTATTAAAAAGAAATTTAAACTTTACACTTTAACTGAAGAAAAACAGGTATTCTATTACAGAACCTGCAATCATAAGCAGTAGTCTCACATAAGACTATTGAGCCCTGCCTATGTCCTGTTCTGCTTGGGATAAGAACAGGATTAATACTGCAGCTGTGCAGTTTCCTTCAGATTTTTATGCGCAGCCCATACTTTCTTCTCTCCCCATTCAAGTACAATGCTTGACAGTGGCGTAACTTCAGGCCCAGGGGCCCCGATGCGAAAGTTCCAACGGGGCCCCCAATTATTGCTAATTATTAATAGTAGTAGTCTTTTTCTATGGGCCAAAGGGACTTTTGGGGCCCCCCTAGGCTGCAGGGCCCGGGTGCGATTGCAACCCCTGCACCTGTTGTACTTACGCCCCTGATGCTTGAAGTATGTACAGTTGGGAAGAATAATGGGAGCAGTGTATCTATACAGCTGCTGTGCAGCATTTTTATTAAAAGCATAGTGGGAAATTTATTTCTATTAACATTGCCACTTATGAGAAATTATAATATTCAGGGCATTCACGTTTTGAGCTATGGACACATCTGATAAGGAAGAAAATATTTTACATATTAATGGTTACTGTGAGTTAAAAAGATGCCCTATATTATTCTATTTTAGTGTCCCTCAAGTGTAGTTTACATCTTGAATCTAGCTTCAGATTCTTCTATTGTGGGCATGTCATTTCCAGTTATATATGCAGTTATGTATGAGTTTTGTACATTCAGGATGTTCCTACCTTTATTGGCTCTCCTGAACTGGGCTGATTTACCCTTTCACTTACATACGAGCTAAGGCTGCATTCAGATATCCAGGCTACATTCAGACGGCTAAGTGCCATCTGAATTTTTTTATTTTTTTGTTGGACTGCACTCAGACCCATGGAATAAAATGGGTGTATTCACACCTCCATTAAACTCAGGGACCGATAGTGAGATCTTTTTGACTCAGAGCATGTTCTATTATGATCCAATTTGTTAGGATCTATGATGAAAATTGAAAAGCCTCTGATTTTTCGGCACATTTCTGCAATTTCCCCCTCTTTCAAAATAGTCAACCCTCTCTGGTTTCTATTCGAGTTGAGCAAACCTTTTTAAGTCCAAGTTTGGGCG
The DNA here is from genome assembly GCA_033576535.1 of Allobates femoralis. NCBI lineage: Eukaryota > Metazoa > Chordata > Amphibia > Anura > Aromobatidae > Allobates > Allobates femoralis. The sequence continues at coordinate 297,521,414 of JARQOC010000004.1, read as the reverse complement.
GCGCAGCCAAACATTTTTCCAGAGGTGGGAGAACTGGTTTTTTTTTTATCAAATTAATTTTAGACACACAGTACACCCAAAAACTGTTCTTTTGAACCCAGTGCGAGCCACTCAAACACTAAGCACAGCTCACACTGAGCATATTTATCTTTGGGCGTGTGTCTCCCAAATGTCTCCCAAAGATAAATATGCAGGGAACTGCAGAAAGTGCTCCCAGCACAAAGAGCAGCCAGGTGTGCACAAACCAAGAATAATGATAATAATCTCCCCAATTAAAGGGAACTCCTCACCCAGATTGTGTAGCTCCATGATGGGCCGGTCGTGAGGAGATGTATACTGGGTGTGGGGGGCAAAGTTAGAGCATGGCTTGCCAGAGCGCAGGGAGCAGGGCGTAGAGCAGGGGACCTGTTTCCCACAGGTATCGCTGCTGTATAGTGGCTTTGTCAGGAGGTGTCTCCCTGACGAAGCCACTATACAGCGGCGATACGCATGAGATCCAAGATGTAACCAGAATGTCCAGCACCACGGGTTGAGACTCCAAAGCTTTATTACAATATTCACAACAAATATGGGCATAACCAAAATCCAAAAATCCAAATAATAATAAAAAAAAATGAAATAAAATAATAATAAAAATAATAAGAATAATAAATACACATATATATATATATATATATATATGTAAAGAAAAAAAAAGCTGTCTTAACTCCTCCACCACCCAGCCTGTGTTGACCTTACTGACCTGGCTATTTTTTTTTGCAATTCTGACCAGTATCCCTTTATAAGGTAATATCTCTGGAAAGCTTCAACAGATCCCAGCGATTCAGACTGTTTTTTCATGACATATTGGTCTTCATGTTAGTGGTAAATTTTGGTCAATAATTTTTGCATTTATTTGTTAAAAAATCAGAAATTTGGCAAAAATTTCGCAATTTTCCAATTTTGAATTTTTTTTTCTGTTAAACCAGAGAGTTATGTGACACAAAATAGTTAATAGATAACATTTGCCATATGTCTTCTTTACATCAGCACAGTTTTGGAAACAATTTTTTTTGTTGTTAGGAAGTTAGAAGGGTTCAAAGTTCATCAGCAATTTCTCATTTTTACATCAACATTTACAATACCATTTTTTTTATTGACCACATCACACTTGGGGGTCCCTTTGAGGGATCTACATGACAGAAAACACCTAAATGTGACACCATTACAAATAGTGCACCCCTCAAGCTACACAAAACTTTATTTAAAAAGATTATTAACCCTTCAGGTGCTTCACAGGAACTAAAGCAATGTGGAAGGAATGAATGAATAAATGAATTTACATTTTTCCAACAAAAATGTTATTTTAGCCTTAATTATTGCATTTTCACAAAAGTTAAAGCACCAAAAGAACCCTAAAACTTGTTGTGAATGTTCTGTTGAATACTCCGATATCCCACGTGTGGTAGAAAATTACTGTATGGGCGCACGGCAGAGCTTGGAAGGGAGGGAGCGCTGTTTGACTTTTTGAATGGAAAATTAGCTGCAATCGTTAGCGGACACCTTGTCGCGTATGGAGAGCCCCTGTGTGGCTAAACATTGGAGCTCCCCCACAAGTGATCCCATTTTGGAGGCTAGACTCCCAAAGGAACTTATCTAGATGCACAGTGAACACTTTGAACCCCCAGGTCCTTCACACATTGATCTGTAAAAATGTAAAAGTACTTTTTTTCACAAAAATGTTATTTTAGCCTCAATTTTTTCATCTTCACATGGGCAACAGGATAAAATGAATCCTAAAATTTGTTGAGCAATTTCTCCTGAATACACAGATACCTCATATTTGTTGGAAAACAACTGTTTGGGCACACGGCAGGGCTCTGAAGGGAGAAAGTGACATTCTGGAATACAGATTTTGATGGCATAGTCTGTGGGTGTAATGTCCTGTTTGGATAGCCCCTGATGTGCCTAAACAGCGAAAACACCCACAAGTGACATTTTTAATTCACTGCCATGGGGAGTTTGGTGACTCAGAGAGTGACATTACCACTCCCGTGGCAGTCACTCACCGAGTCCTTGCGGTCAGTGTAATTGCAGACTCTGCAGGGAGAGGACACTTGTTCTCTCCTGTAGACCTAGATAAAGGATCATAGAGGGTTATGTCGGAGTAATAAAGATGGAGTTGAGATATGTTTGTTTTTTCTTCTAATGAAATTAATTTTTCTCTGAGTGTTGTGCATTATTTACTATTTACTAAGAGATTCCTAATGGCGGGGTCTAACATTAGGCCAACATTATGAATCTCTGGCTTTTAGCGCCGGCTGCCAATAAAAAAGCTGGAATTAACCCCTTTATTACCCAGTTTGCCACCAGCATCAGGGCAACTGGAAGAGTATGGGTACAGCACCAGAATATGGTGCCTGTAATGAATGTTCCATTTTCTGGGGTGACTGTGGGCTGCAATTCACAGCATGGGGGCACCCAGAATGTTTGGGCCTGTCCACGCTGAGGATTCCAGCCCCCAGCTGCCAAGTTTTACCTGGATGGCAACCAAAAATATGAAAGCTCCATGTCATTTCTTTTAGTTGTAGAAATAATAAAAAAACAACAACATGGGCTTCGCCATATTTTTACTTGCCAGCCAGGTACAACTTGGCAGCTACGAACTGCCACCCACCTCCAGCTGCCTAGTTGTACTTGGCTGTCAACCAAAAAATACAGCAAGGCCCAACATTGGAGCTTTGCCATATTTTTGGTTCTGCCAGGTAACAACTCAACAGCTGGGGGCTGAAATCCTCAGCATGGAGAAGCCCAAACTTTCTGGGCCCCCCATGCTGCGAAATTGCAGCCCGCTGCCAAACCAGAGAATGGTGCATTCATTGAAGTGCCACTTTCTGGGGCTGTATTCAGACTCTTCCAGTTGCCCTCGTGCCCTTGGCAAGCTGGGTAATAAAGGGGTTAATGCCTGATTTTTTATTGGCAGCTGGCACTAAGCCCGAGAGTCATAATGTCGGGCCAATGTTAGACCCGGCCATTAGGTATCTCTAGCAAATAGTCAAAAACTACACCACACAGAGAAAAATCTTTTTATTAGAAAAAAAACACAAACAAAATTCATATTCCATCTTTATTACTCCCACTTACCCTCCAATGTAGTCAAAAACAATGGTCCCATGATGCTCGATCGCCTCTGCTACATCCAGAGACTGCAGCAAGGGATCAAGCATCCTCTTGTTGTAGTCTCTGGGGTCACGGTGATTGTGCACCGTATGGCAATAATCTGCCATACAGTGCAACATTACTATTACCACAGAGACTACAAGAGGACACTTGATTCCTTATTGTAGTCTCTGGGGGTCACAGTGATAGTGCACTGTATGGCAATAATCTGCCATACAGTGCACAATCACCGTGACCCCAGAGACTACAACAAGAGGACACTCTATCCCTTGTTGTAGTCTCTGGGTCATAGTGATGATGGACTGTATGGCAGATCATTGCCATACAGTACACAATCAACGTGACCCCAGAGACTACAACAAGGGATCAAGTGTTCTCTTGTTGCAGTGTATGGTGTCATAGTGATGATGCACTGTATAGCAGATCATTGCCATACAGTGCACAATCACCATGACCCAAGAGAGTACAACAAGAGGACACTTGATCAATTGTTGCAGTCTCTGGGGACATAGTAATGATGTACTGTATAGCAGATCATTGCCATACAGTGCATAATCACCGTGACCCCAGAGACTGCAACAAAAGAATGCTTTTATCCCTTGTTGCAATGATTTGCCATACAGTGCATCATCACTATGACAACAGACTACAAAGAGGACACCTGTAATGTAATTACGATGGGTCGATCACCATGGTAACCTGACATTGCAACGTCGTGTCACCTGACCAAAGCCTCAGAGATCATGGGATCTCTGAGACTTGGGTTTGCCACAGTGATGGTGTGCTGTATGGCAATGATCTGCCATACAGTGCACCATCACTATGACAACAGACTACAATAAGAGGACACTTGATCCCTTGTTGTAGTCTGGTGTCATAGTAATGGTGCACTGTATGGCAGATCATTGCCATTCAGTGCACCATTACTATGACAACAGACTACAACAAGGGATCAAGTGTCTTCTTGTTGTTGTCTGTTGTCACAGTGATGATGCACTGTATGGCAGATGATTGCCATACAGCACACCATCACTGTGGAAAACCCAGTCTCAGAGATCCCATTATCTCTGAGGCTTTGGTCAAGTGACCTGACGTTGCAACGTTGGGTTAGGCTACGGTCACACATAGCAATCTGTTTTTGTAAGTGTTTTCCATGACCAATCCGTTTTTTTGGGTGCTTTTTGAGCCTCCTGTGCCCCTGAACTTTTTTGGACTTAGTCATTTTTTGCCAAAAAATGCTAGAAAAAACGGATCCGTTTTTTAAGGCACCAAAAAACGGATCCGTTTTTTCCATAGGGTCCCATGTTAAAAAAACAAATCCGTTTTTAAACGGCACCCAGAAATGTTGCTAACAACGTTTTGGCTAAAAAACACTCCTAGCAATGTTTTTGGGTGCAGTAAGAAATGGATAGGGTATTTATTACATATAATCCGTTTTTCCATCAGTTTTTGGACTTAGAAAAAAAATGCAAAAATTGAAGCCAAAAACGGACCAAGGGCTTATGTGTGACCCTAGCCTTACCATGGTGCTCGGCTCATCGTAATTACATTACAATGAGCCAATCACCACCGGGGAGAGGTAAGTTACATTGTGCTCCCTCTCCCCGATAGTAAGTACTGTGATCGTAAGATCACAGCACTTAGGGCTGACAGAGCCCCTGAAGCATGGCGTTGGTGCAGGGCACATGTGTTCGCCGCCTGCTTGTGCCCCTGCTTCTCTAAGCCTGATTTCCCTGCATGGAGATCATGCTGCACTGGAGCAATCTGACAGTCGGGCACAGCGATCACATATGTGATCGCTGTGCCCGATGTCAGATTGCTCCAGTGCAGCCTAATCTCCATGCAGGGGTATAGGCTGCAAAAAAGCAGAGGGCAGAAGCATGCGCTGGGCTGGCACAGTGCCTGCACCACTGCCATGACGCTTCTCTGATGGGGGTGATCATCAGATATCCTAGCCACCCCTCCAGCGCTCCAGCCTATCAAAGGGGCTATGAAAGCCCCTTCCATGGCTATGATTGACTGTTCATACAACCAATCACAGCGATCGTGGGGACGGGATGGGGAATCCACTCCCCCTGACATTAAGTCCCAGTGCTCTGTGATAAGGATCACAGAAAACCGGGGCCCTGATGGCAGTTACCGCGGCAACGGGTTGCGGTAACTGCCATGACGTTGTATTACGTCAAAGCTTGGGAAGTCAAGGATTTTTATGATGTTGTAGAATGTCAAAGGTCGGAAGGGGTTAAACAGATGTTTAAAGGACATTGTAAGGTTACTGTGGACTTCACAGCAGCTGCCACATCTAGCACTGTTTCAAAAATTCACACCTTGCATGTGTTAAGACACCTGCAAACTCCTGGAAGCTTAAAAAACCTAATTTAAAGCTCCAAAACATTCTACAGCTTGACACAAGCTGGATGATCCGATGGCTTGGAGCACTCCCAAGTATTGTTCTTGGCCAGTGGGTCTTCCATCAGCGTTTTGACCCAATCAGGGTAAGTTTTAGGGGCCATTTTAATTTCAAACTTTTTTCCCAAACAAAGCCACATTTCCCAATGTTTTGGTAAATTGCTCGTGTTTCTGATCGTGAATCGAATCGCCAATGTTTGTGGCGAATTTGAAATTGGTACTGTGGGGAAAGTTTGCTTATCTCCAATTAGGATGGTACATTTTATTTGATTCCTTAGTTGTAGAATGATTGCTTACAATGACATGAAACAGAGAATTGATTCCTAAGGTTCAAGATTCACACTTTTACTTCACTAACGTCTACTTGCTTCTTGACAAGGAAATATTCCAGATTCTGTTAGTATTTAGGCATGTAAAACTAAGCATCAAACAAAAAGCAGAACGACAGATATTTCTCTCAATATTTGGGTAATAATTACAGGAATTATGCTTTGGCAGCTCTCTATTATCAGTTCCCGATCCACTGAGATATTTTACAAACACAGATGCATCCTGCTGGTGAATTGCTTGGTTGTAAATCCTTTGTGCACATGTTCATAGATCAGACTCAAGTTTTATACAGACAAAGAAATGATAAGCGAGAGCATACTTTCTAGATGACATGTCTGCAATAAACCAAAGATTGTACAATCACTCTTAACACCTACATGTGCTGGTCTGTTGAAAGCAATTTCTTTATTTTCAATTACATATTTTGAAATGTTCCCTTGATTTTAGGTGCCATAAAAAAACACAAAATTTGAAAAGAAAATAACATGGACAGGACAGTAATTCTAGCAGCTTGCAGGTTATGTAGGTGCAGTCACCATACCTATATTTTAGCTGCAGTGCTCCAGCTCCCCCTACTGGTCCCGTAGGTTCCTGCAAATCATTTAGTTCTATATACAACTCTTAATTAGAAAGATAAGCCTGTTATATATTTGCAGATCATTCAACTTACCAAGCAGCTTAGTCACCGCTGGAAAACATTCACATTTAAGAACTTATACAGGGTACAATATGCATTGCATTCATGTATGTGCATTGGATTTAATTCAATAATAAGATTTTTTTTTTAACTTTTTTATGCTATAAAGTGTGATCATTTCCAAAAATGCTAATTATGTAAGCTGCATTAACAATAGAATAATAATACTTATAAGTTTCCTTTAAAATATATAATTGGTTGGATGACAATTCACTGAATGTTTAAATGACGCTTGCACAACACATCAATCTGTTTGTTCAATCAATGTGAATCCTACTCGCTGGCAAAAGTGTTTGTTATTTCTCTGGAGTTTGAGGGAAATATGGGAATGTGAAATCAATACTTTGCACTTAAATTGTTAATAAAAAATGTACAGCATGTGTCATTAACATACTTAACCAATAAATGCGGTAATATAACACAGCCAAATAAGTGTTCATTAGCAATTAATTTTACTGGTGGAATACCAATGGAAGAGATTTATTTGATGAGGAGTTGCACAGGTAACAAATTATATGTTATGTATTTAATTGAGCAATCAGTTAGCTACACGGAATTTAATTGGTTAGACATAAAAAATTAATTGTCCTGGCATTATAAAAGGCACGCAATAAGAGTTACTGTATTTTTAGGATTATAAAACACACTTTTGTTTCCCCAAATTCTGGGGGAAAGTAGAGTGTGGAGGTAGATCTGACCTTGAGAAAGGAGGCCGTGAATTCTGAAACATGTTGGTGTAGACGCTACTAACTATCTGACATCTGACATCGCACAGCACCTTGTACGCATCACTCCGCTCTGCTGCTTGACCGCACAGACACAGTGACAGAACATCAGGTGATCGGGAAAGCGCGCCCAAGCCACAAAGGCGCCCACCTGACAGAAGAGGAGATCTGCGGCGTCTTTATCATGTGCCCAGATCTATCTACACAGCGAGGAGAGAGACCGATGCCAAATAGAGGAAAATCCAATTAGAAGGCAACAAGTAAGTGCCTAAACAGGGGGAGAATTAAGCTGCCAGCAGCAGCAGTGACTGAAAGATATATTGTACATTTCAGAGAGGAGAGATAGAAAGCTAGAGGGAGGAGAAGAGGAGAGACTGCATTGAATGAAATCCAACACAAAGGTATAGAAAGGTCAGAGTATGACCACTGCAGTAGAGAAATAACTGAATGATAAGGCAATGTTGTGATTGCAGAAAGAAATAAGGACAACACTGACCGCACCAAGGAAAAAAAGACAGTTATACCATACAGGTGAGAACAAAGAGGAATACTTTCAAATCCTGGTAAAAAGTAGGGTAAATTACAAATTGAATAATTGCAGGTTGACACTGAAGCAACAAATGAAGACGATCATTACAAAAGGAAAGAACCCCAGCAATACAATAAAGGTAAATTAATTAACATATACAGGAACCCAAAAAAATCAAGGGATACAACAGTAATACACATATATTTATATAACAAGCATACAGAGAGGGACAACGGGAGGAAGCACCAGAAGGAGGGACTCATACTACTGTATCAAGATCCCTCATAACCCAAAAAATCTAGTTTTAAAAAAACCTTTATAAAAATCATTGTTTTTAGATGTGTTTAATTGTTTTTAAAATTGTTTTAAAGAAGTTCAATGAAATTCTCGAGAAAGGGTTATATCAATACACTGTGTTATTAATAGACACCGAGACCAAGAGCAATCTATACACTAAAAGAGAAAGGTTCCAGCCATTAGCCAGATTGTGCGCTTAACCCATCTATTATATAAAACCCGAAGGCCACTTCCGCCCAAAATCCGCTTCCGCTTCCGTGATGGCCTCCCTCCTGTGTCCAACTCCGGAACCGGAAGCACCAGACCCACGAGCGGCGCCACCGGCCCTGCACAGAGCCCCGTCTGCGGCCGCCCACATCCCGCCCACAGCCCTGCAGCTCACCGCCCACCAACATCCGCCAACCGGCCCGGAACGAGTGTGGGGCCTCCGCCGGCACAGCTCCCAGTCCTGCCGCTCTCTCCACAGACCGGCTGACGCTCCTCCATCACCCAGCTAGCCACGCCCACACTCCGCCCCCGGCCTCCGGAACCGCCAACAGCACTGCCGCTGCCCGCCGCCCGCCAACAGCCCAGTAAGTCTTCCGCCACCCTGCCTCCGCTCTCCTCTGCCACCTCCAGCCCTCCTCTGCCCCCTCCAGCCCTGCTCTGCCCCCTCCAGCCCTGCTCTGCACCCTCCAGCCCTGCTCTGCACCCTCCAGCCCTGCTCTGCACCCTCCAGCCCTGCTCTGCACCCTCCAGCCCTGCTCTGCACCCTCCAGCCCTGCTCTGCACCCTCCAGCCCTCACTGCTGACCCCTGAGCCCTCACTGCTGACCCCTCAGCCCTCACTGCTGACCCCTGAGCCCTCACTGCTGACCCCTGAGCCCTCACTGCTGACCCCTGCGCCCTCACTGCTGACCCCTGCGCCCTCACTGCTGACCCCTGAGCCCTCACTGCTGACCCCTGAGCCCTCACTGCTGACCCCTGAGCCCTCACTGCTGACCCCTGAGCCCTCACTGCTGACCCCTGCGCCCTCACTGCTGACCCCTGCGCCCTCACTGCTGACCCCTGCGCCCTCACTGCTGACCCCTGCGCCCTCACTGCTGACCCCTGAGCCCTCACTGCTGACCCCTGCGCCCTCACTGCTGACCCCTGCGCCCTCACTGCTGACCCCTGCGCCCTCACTGCTGACCCCTGCGCCCTCACTGCTGACCCCTGCGCCCTCACTGCTGACCCCTGCGCCCTCACTGCTGACCCCTGCGCCCTCACTGCTGACCCCTGCGCCCTCACTGCTGACCCTGCGCCCTCACTGCTGACCCCTGCGCCCTCACTGCGACCTGGCCCTCACTGCTGACCCCTGCGCCCTCACTGCTGACCCCTGCGCCCTCACTGCTGACCCCTGAGCCCTCACTGCTGACCCCTGAGCCCTCACTGCTGACCCTGAGCCCTCACTGCTGACCCCTGAGCCCTCACTGCTGACCCCTGAGCCCTCACTGCTGACCCCTGAGACCGCCCTCACTGCTGACCCCTGAGCCACCGCCCTCACTGCTGACCCCTGAGCCACCGCCCTCACTGCTGACCCCTGAGCCACCGCCCTCACTGCTGACCCCTGAGCCACCGCCCTCACTGCTGACCCCTGAGCCACCGCCCTCACTGCTGACCCCTAGGCTGCGCCCTCACTGCTGACCCCTCAGGCTGCGCCCTCACTGCTGACCCCCCTGCGCCCTCACTGCTGACCCCTGCGCCCTCACTGCTGACCCCTGCGCCCCTCACTGCTGACCCCTGCGCCTCCTCACTGCTGACCCCTGCGCCCTCACTGCTGACCCCTGCGCCCTCACTGCTGACCCCTGCGCCCTCACTGCTGACCCCTGCGCCCTCACTGCTGACCCCTGCGCCCTCACTGCTGACCCCTGCGCCCTCACTGCTGACCCCTGCGCCCTCACTGCTGACCCCTGCGCCCTCACTGCTGACCCCTGCGCCCTCACTGCTGACCCCTGCGCCCTCACTGCTGACCCCTGCGCCCTCACTGCTGACCTGGCCCCACTGCTGACCCTGCACCCTCACTGCTGACCCCTGAGCACGCCCTCACTGCTGACCCCTGAGCCACCGCCCTCACTGCTGACCCCTGAGCCACCGCCCTCACTGCTGACCCCTGAGCCACCGCCCTCACTGCTGACCCCTGAGCCACCGCCCTCACTGCTGACCCCTGAGCCACCGCCCTCACTGCTGACCCCTGAGCCACCGCCCTCACTGCTGACCCCTGAGCCACCGCCCTCACTGCTGACCCCTGAGCCACCGCCCTCACTGCTGACCCCTGAGCCACCGCCCTCACTGCTGACCCCTAGCCACCGCCCTCACTGCTGACCCCTCAGCTGCGCCCTCACTGCTGACCCCTCAGCTGCGCCCTCACTGCTGACCCCTCAGGCTGCGCCCTCACTGCTGACCCCTCAGGCTGCGCCCTCACTGCTGACCCCTGCGCCCTCACCTGCTGACCCCTCGCCCTCACTGCTGACCCCTGCGCCCTCACTGCTGACCCCTGCTGCCCTCACTGCTGACCCTGCGCCCTCACTGCTGACCCCTGCGCCCTCACTGCTGACCCCTGCGCCCTCACTGCTGACCCCTGCGCCCTCACTGCTGACCCCTGCGCCCTCACTGCTGACCCTGCTGCCCTCACTGCTGACCCTGCGCCCTCACTGCTGACCCCTGCGCCCTCACTGCTGACCCCTGCGCCTCACTGCTGACCCCTAGCTGCGCCTCACTGCTGACCCCTGAGCCCTCACTGCTGACCCCTGCGCCCTCACTGCTGACCCCTGCGCCCTCACTGCTGACCTCCTGCGCCCTCACTGCTGACCCCTGCGCCCTCACTGCTGACCCACTGCGCCCTCATGCTGACCCCTGAGCCTGCGCCCTCACTGCTGACCCCTGAGCCTGCGCCCTCACTGCTGACCCCTGACCTCGCCCTCACTGCTGACCCTGAGCCTGCCCCTCACTGCTGACCCCTGCGCCCTCACTGCTGACCCCTGCGCCCTCACTGCTGACCCTGCGCCCTCACTGCTGACCCCTAGCTGCGCCTCACTGCTGACCCCTGAGCCCTCACTGCTGACCCCTGAGCCCTCACTGCTGACCCCTGCGCCCTCACTGCTGACCCCTGCGCCCTCACTGCTGACCCCTGCGCCCTCACTGCTGACCCTGCGCCCTCACTGCTGACCCCTGAGCCTGCGCCCTCACTGCTGACCCCTGAGCCTGCGCCCTCACTGCTGACCCCTGAGCCTGCGCCCTCACTGCTGACCCCTGAGCCTGCGCCCTCACTGCTGACCCCTGAGCCTGCGCCCTCACTGCTGACCCCTGAGCCTGCCCCCCTCACTGCTGACCCCTGAGCCTGCCCCTCCACTGCTGACCCCTGAGCCTGCCCCCTCACTGCTGACCCCTGAGGCTGCCCCTCACTGCTGACCCCTGAGGCTGCGCCCTCACTGCTGACCCCTGAGGCTGCGCCCTCACTGCTGACCCCTGAGGCTGCGCCCTCACTGCTGACCCCTGAGGCTGCGCCCTCACATGCTGACCCCTGAGCCACCGCCCTCACTGCTGACCCCTGAGGCTGCGCCCTCACTGCTGACCCCTGAGGCTGCGCCCTCACTGCTGACCCCTGAGCTCGCCCTCACTGCTGACCCCTGAGCCACCGCCCTCACTGCTGACCCCTGAGCCACCGCCCTCACTGCTGACCCCTGAGCCACCGCCCTCACTGCTGACCCCTGAGCCACCGCCCTCACTGCTGACCCCTGAGCCACCGCCCTCACTGCTGACCCCTGAGCCACCGCCCTCACTGCTGACCCCTGAGCCACCGCCCTCACTGCTGACCCCTGAGCCACCGCCCTCACTGCTGACCCCTGAGCCACCGCCCTCACTGCTGACCCCTGAGCCACCGCCCTCACTGCTGACCCCTGAGCCACCGCCCTCACTGCTGACCCCTGAGCCACCGCCCTCACTGCTGACCCCTGAGCCACCGCCCTCACTGCTGACCCCTGAGCCACCGCCCTCACTGCTGACCCTGAGCACCGCCCTCACTGCTGACCCTGACACCGCCCTCACTGCTGACCCCTGAGCCACCGCCCTCACTGCTGACCCCTGAGCCACCGCCCTCACTGCTGACCCCTGAGCCACCGCCCTCACTGCTGACCCCTGAGCCACCGCCCTCACTGCTGACCCTGAGCCACCGCCCTCACTGCTGACCCTGAGCCACGCCCTCACTGCTGACCCCTGAGCCTGCGCCCTCACTGCTGACCCCTGAGCCACCGCACTCACTGCTGACCCCTGAGCCACCGCCCTCACTGCTGACCCCTGAGCCACCGCCCTCACTGCTGACCCCTGAGCCACCGCACTCACTGCTGACCCCTGAGCCACCGCACTCACTGCTGACCCCTGAGCCACCGCACTCACTGCTGACCCTGAGCCACCTGTACACACACAATTAATTTCACCGCACTCCCCTAACTATTACTAAATAAACTATATATATATATTCTAGACTACCCGATTCTTCAGAATCGGGCTGCCATCTAGTATATATATATCTATATATACAGGGATTGGATATATATGAATACAATAACAAGTAAAGGATATACAGACACACGGCATCACCCGGACGGACAGCTGACAATCATAATAAGGGAGCTCCAGTGTTTAAGGTGTAGATATATATAAATATCAGTAGATAACACATATACCTAACAGGTAACAATAATACATGAGAATAAAATAATAATATAAGTAACTATTACAAAACTCACGTTTATTTCTAGGTAACTTTTCAGAATAAGCTGTTATGCGTTTGTGCATGAGGAACACAGCTATTTCTGGTCAGGACTTTATAATATTCAGTTTTCTCTGAGATATTGTCAGCAGATGTCTCCCATGCACATTACACACAGTTTAATTCCAGCTCTTTTTTTTATTTCTGTAGCTCATAGAAACAACAATATAGAAGGTAAAAAAACAGATCCTTTGAGAATTTTATATAGCAGTACTAAGCTGTGTGTCTGTGAATCCAGCACTATATTGCTTTAAACAGTTATTTGAAGCTGTAGAATATGTCTGCATGTGTCTTGCTGTGCTAATTTCTCCTTGCCTTCTGCCTATCCATTCGATAGAGTATAGCAGGCAATTTTAACTTAAACTTCACTGTGCTGGCAGTTGGTCTTTGTTTTCTTAGAAGGGATAGTGAATTCAAAAAGCTGGGATTGGGGAAGAAGTTGTTAATAAGTGGAGAAAGAAGCAGATTTTATCTACTAATATATTACACATTTTCTTATGTTTGATTGTACTATTGACTTAAGTAAAGTTAATCTAAAGGTACCTTTACAAGCCGCTACAACAAGGTGGAAACAACCGGGTGCTTCACGTGCACGAGCACGCACCAACGGTTACAAACGGTAACCGATACCGTCTTTACACGCCGCTACAAGGTGCTTTACAGAAGGTTGAATCTATCTTTGGATGCACCGCCGGGTGCCTAAAGTTACCTTCTGCAGAGCACCTTACTCCATTTACACGCCACTACAACAAGGTAATATGGGCGGACCTGGTGCTGCAGGGACAACACATAGGCGTGCCAGAATTGTGGATTACGAGACGTTCGTACGCTGATAGGACAAAGCAATAGCATCATGATTGGCCAGCCAGCGCAGGAAGGCTGGCTAATACATGACACTCGAGCAATTGTGTAGTGTGACTGGTCAGCTCCTTAAATATGCTGCCCTATGCAGCGACAACCAATCGCAATGCAGGAGCTTCCATCAATGATCGCTGAAGGGGGGTGGTTTCACGGAGGCTGTGTCACACCCCGGGGAGTTATCTAGGTGACGAATAAACCTTACCCTACTGTATTTACACGCCGTTACCATCGGGTTGAAATCAACCTGTTTTAGAGCACTGTAAAGGTACCATTAGATTTTAGTTTTAAAGTTGAAGAACACAAACTTGCATCAAAGCAGCACTATAAAGCCTTTTTGTGTAAGTTGGTCTATTGGTTGAATATGCCCTAAAACACCACATTTAAAACATAAAAAAAGAGGTTACTGTGCTAGAACCACCTAAGAAGATCAAATATCGGTAAAATTACAAACACATGAAGAAGGAACCCCTGTTTGCTGTTCCAAAATGCTTTCGATTTTGGTCCCCTGAGGCCCCCATATCCTTGTGATGTCACATGCTCTGGCCTCTGGCTTTCTGCTTTGTCGATGTGTTAGTGGTGCCAATGGACAGGACTCTCTAACCGTGGCATCGCATCTCAAGCAGACACGCTGCCTTATCTGCGTGGAATAGACCCGTGCAGCACCACATTGCACCATTCAATCATTAGACTGGACATTTTGTTCAGCTGAGCTACTCCAGCTTGTATTGGCAAAAAGCAGGTCTCTTTCGTCTACAGGCGATTCCTTTCCGTAGCTCTTTCCGGTATCTACCTCAGTTCCCTTCTTGGAGCTCTCCAGGTGAACCTTTGACTTCATGCCACAACACTCACCTTTGGAACTACAAAGTGTCTTATAGCTTCTATTTTGGTGAGTGTGTACTCCATTTGTTTTATGATATAAACCTTGCACTAAGTTGTGGCACCATTGTACAGCATCTGTTTAGTTTAGGCATGCTAAAAAAAGAGGTGCATTTTTTCTGATATTTAAAATAGTAGCATCAAAACTATACCCCTTACCACTGGAGATCCAAGTGATCATATATTGTTTTTACTTGCAATGTTGTAAATAGCTCAACTAAAACAAAAGAAGAGCTGCTAAACAAAATAAATTAAAAGGCTTGTATTTTGCCATAGGCTAGAGAAGGAAAATATATATTTTCCTGCTTGTTACATTTATAATAACACCAATATATTTTATTGAAACCATTATTATTTATGTCCCAATAACCCTTATATGACCCCTGTTAGAGACCTACCATTACTACCTGGCAACCAATTGTATTACTACATGGAAAGCTAAAGAATCATCGGTGCTATAGCACACAGAAACACAGAAAAACTAATAAGACTGCATTCACCTGGTTGAATATGTGTATACACACACTGTTGAAACCAGAAGTTTACATACACTATATAAAAAGACAAAAATGCATGTTTTTCTGATATGAAATCATTATAAACCTTTCCCGGTTTAGGTCAAATAGGATTACCATAATTATTAGTATTTCCCAAATGCCAAAATAATTAGAGAGTTTTGTTTTAAGGCCTTTTTATTACTTTCTGCAAAGTCACAAGTTTACATATATTTCATTAGTATTTGGTACCATTGCCTTTAAAATGCATTACTTAAATCAAACGTTTTGGATATCCTTCAACAAACTTCTCAAACTACTTGCTGACTGATGTCTTCAGATGTTGCTTCAGTATTGTCACATAATCTTCTTTCTTCAAGATGCCATCTATTTTGTGAAGTGCACCAGTGCCTCCTGCACCAAATCAACCCCACAACATGATGCTGCCACCCCTGTGTTTCACAGTAGGGATGGTGTTCTTAAACATTTGAGCTTCTCCCTTTCTCCTCCAAATATAACGATGGTCAATATGGACAAACAATTCAATTTTAATTTTGTCCGACAGACAGGACATGTCTCCTAAAATGTAGACCTTTGTTACTGTGTACATTTGCAAAAAATAAATAGTTTTTTTTGTATCTTTCTTTTGGACTAATGACTTTTTCCTGGTAAAGTGGCCTGTCAACCTATAGCTCCAGTAGTCACACATATCGAGATCATTAGCGAGAACGTTGTAACTGTGACGTTACAACTATTTCTCCAGCGATGTCACTATGTGTGACATCTAGCAGCGATTAGGCCCCTGCTGTGAGATCGCTGATTGCTGCAAAGGGCTCAGGACCATTTTTTGGTCGTTGGTCTCCCGCTGGTCAGCACGCATCGCTGAGTGTGACAGCGAGAGACCAACGACCAGCGGTTTCAAAGGCTGGTAACCATAGTAAACACCGGGTATCTAGGCAGCTCATGCTGCCTAGATACCCGGTGCTTACCATGTTTACCAGCACTAAGCAGGGAGGATGCTGGTAACTATGATAAACAGCGGGTATCTAGGCAGCACGCGCTGCCCAGATACCCGCGTTTTATCATAGTTACCAGCTTCCTCCCTGCTTATAGGCTGAGCTAAACAGGGAGGACGCTGGTAACATCACTTCCAGTGATGTGGGAGGTGGCTCCCAGGTCCCTGATCGCTGGGGAGACCGCCTGTTTGACAGCTCCCTAGTGACCAGGTAACGATGCTTCAGCGATCCCGGCAGGTTGTTATCGATGTCGGGATCGCTGGAGCGTCGTTGTGTGTGACAGGACCTTATATTCAAACAGTACCCGTTTCACTGTGGATAATGACACAATCTTATCAATAGAAGATCACAATTGGGCACTACTGACTATTCTCACTTGCGTAGGGATATAAAATAGGAGGGAGGATGGGGTATGAACAATGGCTGTTTCATGCCCTCTGGGGCTTCAATGGGTTCCACAACTGAGTGTGAACAGCATCTCAAACAAACAAGATTTGAATGTCCAACCATCATACCACTCAGGAAGGAGACGGGTTCTGTGTCCCAGAGAAGAACATGCTTTGGTCCGACATGTCCATTTCAATCCAAGAACAAAAGCAAAAGACCTTGTGAAGATGATGGGGAAAGCTGATAAGTTTGTGTCTTTTTTACGTTAGAAGAGGAAAAGAGTAGCACTTACCAATTTAGCAGTTGATCTTTATTTTTCTTTATTGCACATAACGCGAGACATAAAACAGGAGGGAGAATGGGGTACAAACAACGGCTGTTTCATGCCCTCTGGCGCTTCAATGGGTTTTACAACTAAGTGTGCACGGCATCTCCTTAAACACAGCTCTCTGAGGGTGCGTCATACATATTGGTAAACATATAAGAGAAACAACAGTGCCAACACCAGCACCTTATCAAAATAGAAAGCTTATTGTTAAAAATTCATAGAAAGAGCCCCAAATCATTTTTATCATTGAAGCCTACTGGCCCTTGTGCGCTTAAGTTTATTATCCAATTTGCCTCTTTTTGTAAGAGGACTTTATGGACATTCCACCCTGTGGTGGAACATTAATTTTTTCCAGATCTGCAAAGGTCAAGATTTGAGGATTACTGTTGTGCACTTCTCTGATATGGTTAATAAGTCATGGAGAGCCAATTCCCGACAGAATGAATTTGGAGTGTTCCCTGAATGGTACATATAGGGGACATATTTTCTTTCCCATATAATATAGTCCAAAAGGACTAAAAATCACGTACACTATGTAATTCGATTTACAGAAAATTAACAGTTTTACATTATGGCATAATGGGCCAATTTTTAACAGGGACAAAATGGAAAGTTGCCATGTTTAAAATTACCTATATGGTTATTTTTTTGAAGCCATGTTTTTTCAGGGAACAACCTTTTTCTGACTATCATGTCACCTATGTTTTTTGCATCTCTTATAGGTTAACATTAGCTTTCTAATGGCTATTTTCCTCAAGTCTTCATCATTTTCGATAAGATACCAGTTCTTATAGATAGCTGATTTTATTATCTCGTTTGATGGACTAAATGTAAAGTTGAATATAAAATGTTTTTCTCTATTGTGAACTTTTTTATTTCTGAAAGAAATAGAGGGTCAGCTGAAGTATTTAGTAATGATTCTGCAGCCTCCTCTTTCCCTTTAGGAAACACATTCAGAGCGGCAGAGGGAAGAGGAGGAGGTGGATCAGGGACAAAAAGGAAACAAGTGTCCTGGAGGAACTAGGACTAGTTTCTAAAGACATGTTTGAGACTGCCGTAAATCTGATCTGACTGATCATGTATTACCAGATGCATTAGAAAAAGGGTTAAATTACTGTATAGTAGATAGCTTTGATTTTGCTGAGATTCGAGTGGACTTATTTTCCAAAACAAGTAGCTAAGCAAGTTGAAGCTTTAGTGTATTCTGAGACACCAAAAAATGTGAGTGTAAGTGAATAAAAAGCTCTGAATACACTAAAGAGTTGGGACGATGTGGTTGTGCGAAATGCAGACAAGGGAGGAAATGTAGTGCTCCTGAAAAGATCCTCCTACATAGGAGAAGCAAGAAGACAGCTGAATGATGTGAATACATTTAAACTGTCACTTCAGTGAGGAACTGAAAAAACTCTAATGCCACCCAATAAGGGTAGCAATCCTTAAAGTCATAATCAACTCTTTAACAAGCCTTTTAATATGACTTAGGATTTGTGCCAGATCAGAATCCCAAACTGCAGATGCTGTGTTTCGGGGTGACTAAACCTCATCAGTGCAGTATGTGGGAATTCTAATCTGGCTGTATGGGACAGAAAAGATCCGGGGGACTAGCTATTCTCCTTATGGAGACAGATTAGCTGATAAGGAGGCTTATAACCACAATGCTCCTCTGGGAAATATGCAAAATGTCACTTCAGTAAAGAAGTGAAAAACTTTAATGCCACCCAATAAGGGTAGCAATCCTTAAAGTAATAATCGACTCTTTAACAAGCTTTTTATTATGACTTAGGATTTGTGCCAGATCAGTACCCCAAACTGCAGATGCTGCATTTTGGGGTGATTGCCCCTCATCAGTGCAGTATGTGGGAATTCTAATCTGGCTGTATGGGACAGAAAAGGTCCGGGGGACTAGCTATTCTCCTTATGGAGACAGATTAGCTGATAAGGAGGCTTATAACCACAATGCTCCTCTGGGAAATATGCAAAATGTCACTTCAGTAAAGAAGTGAAAAACTTTAATGCCACCCAATAAGGGTAGCAATCCTTAAAGTAATAATCGACTCTTTAACAAGCTTTTTATTATGACTTAGGATTTGTGCCAGATCAGTACCCCAAACTGCAGATGCTGCACTTTGGGGTGATTGCCCCTCATCAGTGCAGTGTGTGGGAATTCTTATCTGGCTGTATGAGAGGCTAAGACAAGGTCTGGGGAATACATTTAAGCATTTAGCTACAGATCCCACAAGTAAGTTTAAAGAAAAATATAGACACTGTTGAATAAGTCGGTTAGTACAGGGGTAGTGTCTAAGAAGGAACCAGAAAAGCTGCTTCCAGAGTACCTACAAAAGGCTTATTGGTACTATCTGCCAAAACTCTATAAATCCTTAGTGCCCCCACTGGGTTGAACTATCATGCCGGGAGTAAGTTCTTTGACAGAATCACTGTCGTGATATTTAGACTGGCAACTTAGACCACTGATGAGAGAAGTACCATTCTACATAAGGGACACTGGGGAATTTTTGGAGGTGGTTGATAGAATAGTTTGGCAGGAAGATTTTCAGCTGGCTTCCAGAGACGTTGAAATTCTGTAAATGTGGATATAGCAGTCTCAGGTTGTTGAATAGGTAAAAGAAGTATTGGAGTCTGCTAAAGAATACATAGAGCTCAGAGAATTTATTGGAGAAGCATTAGGGTTTGTTCTAAACCATAATGCATTCAAATTCCTAAATGACTGGTTTATTCAATGGGATGGAAACACTATGGGTACGCTCATAGCATGTTCCCTTGCTAATCTCTTTTTAGAGGTCTATGAAAATTGATATGTGTACACCATTAATAATCCATTTTTGAAAAATATAAAAACTTTTTGTCGCTATGTGGAGGACATTTTTTTAGTGTAGAAGTCTGGAAAAGACTTTCAGGAATTCATGCAATATCTAAACGAGACAAATTCTATCAATATGAGATTTACTTCCGTTTTTCGAGTAAAAACGTTAGAATTTCTAGATGTAAAAATCTCTGTAGTAAATGGGAATTTGGTCACTGAAAATCAGGAAACCCAATGCAACAAACTCCCTGTTTCATTTTGAAAGCAATCATCATCACCACATCTAATGTCCCTATCATATTTTTCAAATGCTACGTTTAAAAGGAATCAACAGCAAGGAGATAGGTTTTCAGCAACAAGCAGAGGGCTTAAAAAATTGCTTATCAATTCGGGGTTACCCTGATAAAATAATTAATAAAGCCTATGAAAAGGTTAAATGGATACCTAGAGGTAGTCTATTGAAAATGAAAAAAGTTGAGAATAGAGAAAAATGTTTTACATTCAACTTTTACATTTGGTCCATTAAATGAGATAATAAAATCAGCTATCTGTAAGAACTAGTATCTTATCGACAAGGACTTGAGGGAAATAGCCATTAGAAAGCCAATGGTAACCTATAAGAGATGCAAAAACATACATGACACGATAGTCATAAAAAGGTTGTTGCTTGGAAAAATGCGGCTTCAAAAAAATAGTCCTATAGGTAATTATAAATGTGCAAACTTTCCATTTTGTCCCCAGCATTTAACTGTTAACCCTTTAAAAATTGGCCCATTATACCATAATGTAAAACAGCTCATTTCCTGTAAATTGAATTACTCCTTGTGAACAGTATTATATAGGAAAGACAATAAGTCCACTATACGTACGGTTCAGGGAACACTCAAATCCATTCTGTCAGAGATTGGTTTTCCAGGATTTATCAGAGAAGTGTACAACAGTAATCCTCAAATCCTGATCTTTGCAGGTCTGGGAACAAATAATGTTCCACCACAGAGTGGAAATGTCCATAAAATCCTCGTACAAAAAGAGGCACATTGGATGATAAATTTGAGCGCACAAGGGCCAGTGGGCTTCCATGATAAAAATGATTTGTCGCTCATTTTATGAATTTATAACAATAAGCTTTTAATTTTAATATGGTGGTGTTGGCACTGTTGTTACTATTTTATGTTCACCAATGGGTGTTTAGTAAATTAAATTTTATAGCTTTGTATCTCAAGAATTTGTCTATATGTGTCTCTCATGTGTGGCCTAATTAATATGTATGATGCACCCACACAGGGCTGTGTTTCAGGAGATGCCATTCACACTCAATTGTGGAACCCATTGATGTACCAAAGGGTGTGAAACAGCTGTTGTTTGTACCCCATCCTCCCTCCTGTTTTATGTCTCCCGTTATGTGCAATAAAGAAAAATAAGGATCATCTGCTAAACCGCTGAGTGATGCTCTTTTCCTCTTCTAACATAAAAATGACACAATCTTACCAGCTTCCCCCATCATCTTCACAAGGTCTTTTGCTTTTGTTCTTGGGTTGAAATGCACATGTCGGACCAAAGCACGTTCATCTCCTGGACACAGAACCCGTCTCCTTTCTGAGTGGTATGATGGTTGGACATTGCCATCATATTTATACTTGTGTATAAATCTTTGTACAGATGAAGAAGGTACCTTCAGGTATCTGGAAATTTTACCCAAGGATGAACCAGACTTGTGCAAGTCCACAATTCTCTTCTTCATATATTGGCTGATTTCTTTAGACTTTCTCATGATGCTACACAAAGAAGCAGTATGTTTCAGGTGTACATTAAAATACATCCACAGGTATGTCTCTAATTAACTCAGATGTTGCCAATATACCTATCAGAAGCTTTCAAACATATGGCATCATCATATGGGTTGTCTCAAATTGTTTAAAGGCATAGTAATTTTAGAGTATGTAAACTTGTGACTTTCCAGAAAGTAATAAAAATGCCTTAAAACATTCTCTCTCTAATTATTGTGGCATTTGGAAATTATAAATAATTATGGTAATCCTAATTGACCTAAAACGTAAAAGGTATATTCTGATTTCATGTCAAATAATGAGAAAAACATGAATATGTGTCAATATATATAGTGTATGCAAACTTCTGGTTTCAACTGTATATGCTCAGAATGTGAAAGAAATATTGAATACATTTCTTATTTTCTAAGTAAATAAAATACTTGGTTGTGACATTCGGTATATACTATTCTTGCTTACATTTTGCATCTTATCACTATGTGTTAGGCTACGTTCACACGTAACGTATTTCCCATGCTTTTTTAGTGGGATGGTGTTGTTCCATACATTTTCTTGAGTGAGGATGTGCCCACTAGTTGGGTTCTGGCCAGAAACATGTATATCGCAAAATTGAGGTCTGTTCTGGCTATAGAGACCGGTGAATCCTCACATCGCACAAGAGTATGCCGGCAGGATTGACGTCTGCAGTTGTCATAAAGTGACTGCAGAATTTTCATATTAGACCAAACAACCCTTTCAACATGTCCCTACGTCTCTATAATCAAATTAGCTGCAGTCCATTCTAGGTATAACATGATTTTAGTACAGGTCATTTTCATTAACTTTTTTAAAATTTTCTGTCTGATTTTTGTTGAGTGATATTCAGAAAATTTAAATTGAAAATTACATTTGTTAGATTCATGTTATTTCAGTGACCTTTGTGGGTTGTTATCATTTCTTGACCTTTGCCCAATTGCTAACTCTATTTTGTTCTTGTCTTGGTTCTATAAATTTCAAATCACCACTGTCTGCTGTTGCTAAAGTAAGCTGATTACATTATTAAACTCATTATTGTAAGCTGCTCAGTGTCCTTCCTGTGGGTGAGTTTTCACACTGCTCAGTACAAGCTGCAGTTGTCCATTAGGCAAGGTGGAGACTGAATACACTTGGACTCATGAACTATTTAATTCTATGGACTTAAAGGATTATATGGCCAATATGGATTACATATACAAGATGGCCACTGCTACACCAGGTTTGCTATTGCGCATTACCGGGTGTACAAGGATGGTGGCCGCATCAGTTACTGTGCATGAGCATGGAAAGATGTTTCTTTTTTTTACAATTAGAAGATACCTGGGTCAGCCTGCTCTTCGGCCAGTGTCATTTAGGTGTCGCTATTTCAGGGACAAACTTACAGTCAGACACACTGACTAAGTCTTTTATGTAAGTAGATGTGAATTAATAATGTATAGAGGTTGTACTGTGCAATCTAGCAATAGATCTGTTAAATTCTAATCCTGGTAAAATAGGGCATGTCTTATATTCCATTCATCTAATAGGTCCCAGGCCAAATCAGTTGGATCCTTAGAGGACTAAAACCATGTAGATCTCTCATCATTGATTTGCCTCTTACAAGAACAATTGGATGATGAACCACATGAAAGAAGAACTAGGAATATACTAGTGCTTTATAAATAGAATAAAAATGCATAATGTATATTCAGAATTTCATGCACTGTACTATTTTTGTTATACAGTATTTCTTTGCATTTCCCTACTCGAAAATGCAGTAATAATGTATAGGTGAATATAACATATACAAATAAAGTGTATCTTAAATGTGGAAGATTTTTTCATTTTTTCTTATCACTCACAAAAAAGGATCATTTACCTATATGATATATTTTTTTTATTATTCCTATTCATCTGCTGTAGATAAAATGCATTGGGAGGGTACATGTAATCTAAATGCAAACATACATATATTGCTCATCAGCTTTAATAAAAGTCTGTTTGCAATGGATCAGAGCTGCCTTGCACTTTGATGCTCATTTCTTCTTTAGGATATAATTTATATTTACGGTTGGTAGAATGGGAAAATTACACATTACAGGGGCTATGTTGCTTTCAAAATATTTCCAGGCATTGAAAGTGACTTTACCTGTGTTAATATCTTATGTGAAAGTAAACTCCGGGGATGTTGATAAGGTTTTTTTTTTTCATTATATTGGTTTTCTACTCACCACACAATCCCTTATCAAACGCTATTTTAGGGCAAGTTTACTTAATCCACTCACCCTAGAGACAATATAGTCAATGGATTATGTTTGGACAACTTATTATGCATTTTTTTCATTGAATACTACCTAAAAATTGTGTCTTCCCTGCAGTAAACAGCCAATTATGTGGCTTCCAGCAGCGAGACTCCTCTGTTTAAGATGTACAGTATACTGTAATAGGAAAAGGCTGAAACCTTAATATAAAGGATATCTTTTATTAACCAGAAATACCAGTTTGTCTTTAGACGTCTCTCTAATATTGTGCTGAGTGGGGGAAATCTGCCTGGTGGGATGTTAGAGCTGTGCTTTGAGCTTGGAGACCATTAGGTGAATCCTCCTTCTGCTTCCTCTTCAGTGAATGTCAAACAAAGGCCGAGGCAGATCAATTGAGGTGCATGCATTGTTTGTGTGCTTGCAGTCGCTAGCTGATAAAACAAGCGCCAGCGAACGCACAAAAAATGCAACAGGCTGCATTCGGAGGGCAGAGGAGGACGCACAAATTATGGGCATACGAACGGAACCGCAACTGAACGCAGCCAAACGCAGGTACCATGTGTTCCCATGTTAAACATAGGAACACAGTGTGCTTGCGTTTGGCAGCGTTTGGAACGCTGCGTTGACAAACGCAAATGTGAAACCGGCCTAAGAGACTATTCACATTGCACTCCCAGCATCTGCTGTGTAACAGGTTTGAAAATCAGAAAAGAAGAGTCCAATGGTTAAACGTAGACTGCCTATGCTTTTGTTTGACCATTCCCATGGAAGATGAATATTTTATAGAAGTATATAAATGCAAAAAGCTTTCCACACTGTACTACACCTTATACGTCTTTCATAACGGCATCGCTGATTTTAGTCAAATTGGGGCCCTTATAAAAATTTAAAATGAAGCCATAAATGCTAATATATTACACCATTACACACAAACATTTAGGTTGCATTTACATGTGCTGAATTCAGACCATTAAATGAATGAAGTTGATGATATTCAAGTAGTTTGGTGCTTGTTTCTTGGCCTCATTGCTGGAGATGAGGGAACCTTTTGAAGCTCGGATTCAGTTTGGTTTACTGAATGTTCGCATATGGTCGACAAACATTTTGCCGAACTTCCAAACCCCATTCAAATCAATGGGAGGTAACATCAAGGGCATAGAAAACACCTTAAAAGGGGCCCAAAAGCTGCCAAAGCAGCTCAAATTAGGGCAGACACCAGGAAAAATGTAATCTATTCCCCAGGATTAACATTTTATCTTTGGTGCATTATGGATGCATGGGACAAGGCCTGGCCTAGGATTTTAAGCTTTAGGTGGAGGTATGGTGCCCAGAAAGCCATACTAAATTCAGGAAACACACAACAGAGACATCACAAGAAGAATCTTCACATTTCAAAAAATTAGGACCAGATACCACCAAAGTGTCATCAATTGACCTAGACAAAAAGTGTAGAATGGCACAGCCTACAAGCATGGCACAGGGTCTGGAACAGGGCCTGGCCTAGCATTTCAAGGCTAAACTTTGATCAGGAACAGGAGGAAGAGTGATAGGTGTAGGACTGTGGGGCAGGTGCCCTCAAACTTCATTCAAAAGCTGCAATAAATGTTATGCTCCATCACAATCAGGTGGCACAAGTATTTGTTTACTGGGCTACTACTGGAAGAAGTATTCAGGTGGATCAGTGACCTGTATAAGTCCAGTGGCCAGGGGGCACTTAAACCTCGTGCAAGCGTCCCAGTCAATTTTATGCTTCAGCACAGTCAGGTGATAGAACTATAAGTTTTATGGAGTACTACCAAAATAATTATTCAGCTGGGTGAGTGACATGTACCATATATGCCCAGTGAGCAGGAGGCCTTCAAACCTCATGCAACAGCATCAGTCAATTTCATGCCCCACCACAGTCAGGTGGCACGAGTATCATATTCTTGGATTACTACAAGAAGAAGGATTCAGGTGGGTCAGTGACCTGTATAGGCCCAATAGCCATTGGGCTAGTAAGCCTCTTGCAACTGCTCCAGTTAACTTTATTCCCTACCACACTCAGGTGGCATGAGTATCATCTTCATGGATTACTACAAGTAGAAGGATTCAGATCGGTCAGTGTCCTGTATAGGCCCTCTGGCCAGGTGGCCCTCAAACCTCATGCAACCACCCCAGTTAATTTTATGCTCTACCACAATCAGATGGTACAACTATACGTTTCATGGAGTACTACTGAAAGAAACTGGAAAAAAATGATTCCAGAGAACACTAACTTTATGGGCTCAAGGCAGGGAAAGTTGCACAACAGAGGGTATGGACCCATACTACAATTCAGAATAAACTGCAGCACTCAATCCTGTCAGTGTGGACAGGTGCATCGCCAAACACAATAATTACAATAGTAGAAACAACGGCACTCTGCTATGACAATTAGAATACAGAGAAATTTCAGTTAAAGAGGACCTGTCACCAAACCAGGCATGGTGATCTAATTACAGCACTGGATGCAGCATGTCTGCAGCATCCAGACAAGGGATCCCCCAGCACTTGAGCAGCCCTGTATTTTTGTAGTTTAATTGTCATAGTGCTGTTTTATTTACTATTGTAATTATTGTGTTTGGCATTGCACCTGTGCGAGCTGACAGGATTGAGTGTCGCAGTTTTTTCTGAATTGGACTCATGCAAGCGTTCCAGTCACACTCAGGTGGCATGAGTATCAGATTCATGGATTGCTGCACGTGGAAAGATTCAGGTGAATGAGTGTACTGTACAGGCCCAGTGGCCAAGGGGCCATCAAATCTCATGAAACCACCCCAGTCAGTTTTATGCTTTTAAACAGTCGGGTGGCACAACTATCATTTTCATGGAGTACTACCGAAAGAATTATTCAGTTGGGTCAGTCACATGTATAGGCATGGTGCTCAGAGAGCCCTGCTAAATTCGCAAAACAAACAACAAAGACACCTCATGAAAAGTCTCCACATTTCCAAAAATTAGGGCCAGATAATATCAAAGTGGCATCAATTGACCCATAATAAAAATTGTATAGTGGCACAGCCTGCATGCATGGCACACAGTCTGGTCTAGCATTTAAAGGTTATACACATGTAAGCATCGTGCTCATCGAGCCCTGCTAAATTCAGGAAACAGACAAAAAGCAAGCCACGAAAAAGAGTCTCCACATTTCTAAACATTAGAGCCAGATACCACCAGGTTGCATCAATTGACTAAGAATAAAAATTGTATAATGGCACAGCCTGCATGTATGGCATAGGGTCTGACCTAATGACTTGCCCAACCCCGGGGCCGTGGAGTACTCGGAACCGGGCTAACAGTTCTGCCAAGGGAGTCACAGGGGTCGAGATCCGGCTTCCGTGACCCCGAGAGAGTTGGTGTACTGTCTGACTGGGCATCAGGTTCTGGGGTGTGTTGGATGGGAATAAACTTTATAGGGAAAATGTTGGTCACGCCACCTATGGTACTCGGTTAGCATGGACTGATGCTGCGGGTCAGACCTCTGGGGTTGTTGGTATGGAAGCCTGGTGTTGTCACTGCCCGTAGGTGGAGCAGTACCCTGAGGCTGATGTGTTTATTAACAAGAGTGTGTAAGGCCGTGGTTGCGCTGGACCTCTGTGTCTCGGTTGTGGTGGCAGTCAGTGGCACTGCAGTGGAGAATAACACAATCTCACACAGCGTTGGAATTGTGCACCCAGTTTTCTCACTGAGGTTGCAATTGGCCATCGGGCGCTTCTCCCTACCAAGTCCAGTCTGGCCTGCCCACAAGGAATCAGGATAGCTCGCCCAGTACCCCTTCGTGTGCCTCTCCGTTCTTTGGTCACTCCCCAGCGCTACTTCTTTGCCTCTCCTGTCAGCGCCTCCATATGCAGTGTCCCGATCTCACAACCACGGGTACTGTGGGGTGACTGGTACCTGTCTTTTTACCCTAGTTCAGCTGCCATCTCAGTGGGTGCGTCGGATTGTAGCCACCACTCCTGGAGATTGTGTGGCCTCCAGTTCGGTGGTTTGGGCTTACATCATCCGTGCCACGCTCAGGGCTGGTTCCCTAGTTCTTGACCAACCCTTCCGTCCCACTATCTTAGTCCAGGATCTGGGCGCCCAGGCTGTTCTCACTCCACCTGTGCTCCTGGAGTTCTCTCTGTTCTCGCCTGCACACTTGCCTTCAGCTTGCTCCTCGCTTACTGACTTCTACTCACTAACTCACTCACTGACTAACTCCCCACCTGTACTGTTTGTGATGTTAATGTGGAGGATCAGGAGAACAGGCCACTTAATGCAGTGGTTTCCATGAACTGTAACAAAAGCTGGGCCTCATCAACAACTCATATCGCTCTGTTGCTTTCAAACAAAGAGACTGGAGACTGTCCAGACTGTTACTGGAGACTGTCCAGTAACAGAAGTTGTCACTTCACTTGGGATACAATGATGAGCTAATGTTTGGTTACTAAAGCTTTCAGTAACATTAGCAGTAGCACCTACTCCACGTACACCTCCAACACCAAGTCTACTCCCCCTTCCCCTTTCTACCACAACCTCAGAATTTCCCACTCATCTATTATGCACACAAATATGGAAAGCATTTGTTTGAGGCCAGACTCAGCCTTTTTAAGGAAACTGAAGGATTACGGAATCACAGGTTATAGGCCAAACAGAGCCTTTTTAGGGGAAACTTAAGGATTTCAGATGCACAGGTTACAGACCAAACAGAACATTTTTAGGGGAAACTGAAGAATTTGAGATTCACAGTTCACAAGAAAAAAATGCATTTACAGGGGAAACTGAAGGATTGAAGATTCACAGGTTACAGGCTAAACAGAGCCTTTTTAAGAGAAATTAAAATATTTCAGAATCATGGGTTAGGCTAGGTTCACACATGCCAATTATTTTTTTTCCACTGGTTTCAATAAAAAATTCTTTTTTTTTTGGCTGTTTTCTTAGCCTCCTGTGCAGCTATGCATTTTTTGGACTTTGCCATTTTTTGCCAAAAAATGCGAGCAAAAACGGATCTGATTTTTACTGCACAAAAAACAGATCCGTTTTCCCATAGGGCCCCATGTTAAAAAAGTGGATCAGTTTTTTTACTGCACCCAAAAACGTTGCTTGCAGGTTAGGTTTTTTGGGTCCAGTAAAAAAACAAATAGCTTTTGTTAAGAATGCAGTCACACTAGATCCTATGATCCATTTTTAGCATCAGTTTTTGGACTTAGAAAAATAAAGTTAAAAAACTGATGCCAATAATAGATCCAGGTCTTATGTGTGACCCTAGCCTTATCATAGTGCTCGGCTCATCGTAATTACATTACAATGAACCAATCACCACCGGGGAGAGGTAAGTTACATTGTGCTCCCTCTCCCCGGACAGTAAGTGCTGTGATCGTAAGGTCACAGCACTTAGGGGCTGACAGAGCCCCTGAAGCATGCCGTTGGTGCAGGGCACATGTGGTGATTGAGGAGGAAGGGGGTAAAGCCCAACATACCTCATTGTAGCTGGCATTTAAAGTGCTATGGAATATGTATTTCACTATCTGAGTTAAAATGAGGGATGGACAGCCCAAATGTATAAATAAGAGCAGTCCTTCACAAATATATGGTAAAGGGCCACCTGAGGCCCTCACAATACTCAGGTTTCCTTACACCTGCTGGCCCTCTGAAAACTTGAATTGAGGGCCACAGAATGACATGGAGGAGGTGTTAGAAGTGGAAGAGGAGAAGGGAGGATACGCCAAACACACCAAAGGCCAAATTGTAGCTTGCGTTGTAAAATGCTATGGAATATGTATTCCACTGTTTTGGTAACAATGAAAGAGGGACCTACCAAATGTATGAGTAAAATCAGTCCCTCCCAATTGTATGGAAAAGGGCCACCTGAGGTCCCTCACAAACCTCAGGTTTCCTTACATCTGCTGACACTCTGGAAACTTGAATTGAGGGCCACTTAACCCCTTTACCCCCAGGCGATTTTCCAGTTTCCAGTTTCCAATTTTTGTTTTTCCCGTCCCCTTCTTCCAAGAGCTATAACTTTTTTATTTTTCTGCTTATTCAATGAAGAAAAGAATAGCTGCACTCACCAGGGATGAATGTTCTTATTTTTATTAGTTGTCCAGAACAATCATTACATGAACACACCGATGGCAGAGGGAGAGTGCAGGGACGATAGACGACGGCTTGCGGTTTCGCGGTAAACTACCACTTCCACGGGTCCTGATGATCAGTGCAGCTAGTTTCTTCTTCATTGAATAAGCTGGACAATTGACATGATATGGCGAGCAACACCTGTGGGAAACTGTACTGAAGAGGTCACAGGAATGACGTGACCTATCCCTGTGTGTATCCATTAGTGCCCAGCATCTTCTAGTGTTCATTTTTTATTTGTCTGTCAATACAGACATATGAGGGATTGTTTTTTGCAGGACGAATTGTACTTTTGGATAAAATCATTTATTTTAACATATAGTGTACAGGAAGATAGTTTGTTTTTTGGTTTTTTTATTCACCACATTGACTATATGATAAAACTGACATGTTGGTATGATGTCTCAGGCTGGTATGAGATTGTAGATACAAAACATGCATAGTATTACTGGTATCTAAGTGGTGAAAAGAAATTCAGAAGTTTAAAAAAAAAAAAATTGCCCTTTTATTGCCATTTTCCGCGACTGTGTGACAGCTTATTTTTTTATTATTTAGCTGATGTTTCTAATATCACTTTTGTGTAGATACGTTGTTTTGATCACTCATTATTACATATTATTGCAATGTTGTGGCGACCTAAAAAACTTAATTTAGACGTGTTTGCCTTTTTTTTTCCATTACGCAGTTTACCGATCTGATTATCCCTTCACCACCCAGCCTGTTTTGACTTTACTGACCTGACCATATTTTGCAATTTTAACCAGTGTCCCTTTATGAGGTAATAACTTTGGAATGCTTCAATGGATCCTAGCAATTCTGAGATTGTTTTTTTTTATGACATATTGGGCCTCATGTTAATTGTAAATTTAAGTCGATAATTTTTACATTTACTTGTGGAAAAATCGGAAATTTGGTGAAAATTTTGAAAATGTTGCAATTTTTTAATTTTTTTAATTTTTATTCTGTTAAACCAGAAAGTTATGTGACACAAAATAGTTAATAAATAAAATTTCCCACATGTCTACTTTACATCAGCACAATTTTGGAAACAAAACTTTTTTTGTTAGGAAGTTAAGGGTTCAAAGTTCATCAGCAATCTCTCATTTTTCCAGCAAAATTTACAAAACCATTTTTTTGGTGACCACATCACATTTGAAGTCCCTTTGAGGGACGTACATGACAGAAAACCCCCAAAAGTGACACCATTCCAAAAACTGCACCCCTCAAGCTACTCAAAACTGCATTCAAGAGGATTATTAACCCTTCAGGTGCTTCATAGGAACTAAAGCAACCTGGAAGGATAAAATTAACATTTTAATTTTTCCAACAAAAATGTTATTTTAGCCTCAATTATTGCATTTTCACAAAGGTAAGAGCTAGTGATGAGCGAGTACTAAAATGCTCGGGTGCTCGAAGCTCGGGCCGAGCATCCCGAGATACTCGTGTACTCGGCCCGAGTAACGAGCCCAATGTTATCCTATGGGAGACACGAGTATTTTTATGAAATGACTGCCGGCTGCCTGGAAAAACCCTAAAAATGTCACAAAAGTCTCAGAAGAGTGCTGAAATGACATGGCAACACCATGGGGAAGACCCCTGGAAGCATTTCTCACTCAAAAGTCACAGCTGTGAACAATGTTGTCCGAGTTTCACGCCAATTTTACGGAGTGTCCAGAAAACCTTCCAAAATGACACCAAAATGAATATTTAGGGTGGAAATGTTAAGGGCACATACCCAATAGTGAGATACAGCTGGTGTATGTTACTTTTTGTGATTACATGAAAGATTTTACGTGAAAACATTGTGCGGCACTCCGATGACCCTGACAAGAGACGTACATGAAGCCCTGTCTAGAAATAATGTGCCCATTTTGAAGAACTGGGTCTATTGTAGTATCTTCCTTTGCCAGGGCAGTCCAAAATTGGGAGGTTCACCAATGCCCCTGGATACAGACATGCAGGATGGCCTGTAAACAAGAACTGGGTGTATTGTAGTATAGCCCATTGGCCAGGGCAGCCAAAAATTGGGAGGTTCAACAATGACCCATGCTTACAGACATGTAGTAGGGCCTGTAACCCTCAAGTGGGTGTATTGTAGTATAGCCCTTTGGCCAGGGCAGACAAAAATTGGGAGGTTCAACAATGACCCATGCATACAGACATGTAGTAGGGCCTGTAACCCTCAAGTGGGTGTATTGTAGTATAGCCCTTTGGCCAGGGCAGCCAAAAATTGGGAGGTTCAACAATGACCCATGCATACAGACATGTAGTAGGGCCTGTAACCCTCAAGTGGGTGTATTGTAGTATAGCCCTTTGGTCAGGGTAGACAAAAATTGGGAGGTTCAACAATGACCCATGCATACAGACATGTAGTAGGGCCTGTAACCCTCAAGTGGGTGTATTGTAGTAGAGCCCTTTGGTCAGGGCAGCCAAAAATTGGGAGGTTCAACAATGACCCATGCATACAGACATGTAGTAGGGCCTGTAACCCTCAAGTGGGTGTATTGTAGTAGAGCCCTTAGGTCAGGGCAGCCAAAAATTGTGAGGCTCCTCTTTGTCCCTGGATGGAGACGTGCAGGAGGGCCTGTTAAGAAGAACTGGGTGTATTGTAGTAGAGCCCTTTGGTCAGGGCAGCCAAAAATTGGGAGGCTCCTCTTTGTCCCTGGATGGAGACGTGCAGGAGGGCCTGTTAAGAAGAACAGGGTGTATTGTAGTGTAGCCCTTTTGTCAGGGCAGCCAAAAATTTGGAGGCTCCTCTTTGTCCCTGGATAGAGACGTGTAGGAGTACCTAAAAATATTTTTCCCATTGAAAAGGAGCGGGTCTCCTGTCGTTGTAATGCCCATTCTAACAGAATGGGCTACAAAATTTACCACTGTGCGTATACCTCAAACAAGAGCCTAACTATTCTAACGCTCATCATGGTGTCACATGAGGAGAAGGAGTAGGAGTCCAGCGATTAGCCAAAGTACGGAAGTGTCTACCCATTGGTGAGTGGAGGTACATGTCAAATTCAAATAACAAAATAAAATTCAGTTGTCATTTGCTGGTGGTGTGGTGAAGTCTGGCCCAATCCAACCCTTGTTCATCTTGATCAGAGTGAGCCTGTCCGCATTTTCAGTTGACAGGCGGGTGCGTTTATCAGTGATGATTCCACCTGCTGCACTGAAAACACGCTCTGATAAAACGCTAGCGGCAGGGCAGGCCAGGACTTACAAGGCGTAGAGAGCCAATTCATGCCACGTGTCGAGCTTGGAGACCCAATAATTGAAAGGCACCGATGAATCTCGCAGTACAGTTGTTCGATCTGCAAGGTACTCCTTCAGCATCTGCCCGAACTTAGCATTTCTGGTGGCACTACCCCGCACCTCAGGGGCTGTGGTACGTGAGGGGCTGAGAAAACTGTCCCACATCGTAAAGA
Source organism: Allobates femoralis (assembly GCA_033576535.1). Classification (NCBI taxonomy): domain Eukaryota; kingdom Metazoa; phylum Chordata; class Amphibia; order Anura; family Aromobatidae; genus Allobates; species Allobates femoralis. The sequence continues at coordinate 297,488,101 of JARQOC010000004.1, read as the reverse complement.
CAGTTCCCCTGCCTCTGGCGGATTGGACTTGTGCCCCTCTCGGCCGTACGCCTTGGTTGTCCATCGAATCCTGACCTATGCCGCTAGCGTTTTGTGAGGGGAAGGATTTCACAACTTCCGTGACTATGGCCCTCTGGAACTGCAGCATTTTGGCTGACCTCTCCGCCTCAGGAATGAGAGACATAAAGTTCTCCTTGTAGCGTGGGTCTAAGAGTGTTGCCAACCAGTACTGATTGTCGGCCAAGATGTTCTGAACGCGAGGGTCACGAGACAGGCAGCTTACCATAAAGTCAGCCATGTGCGCCAGACTCTTAACAGCCATCACATCAGTATCCAGACCAACACGATGACTGAACATGCTGTCCTCCTCCTCCTCCTCCTCCTCCTCATCTCCCCTGTCCTCTGGCCAGCCACGCTGAATCGAGGGTATGACTGGTGTGCATGTCATATCCCCAATTTGGCCTGAGAGTTGCTCCATGTCTTCATCCTCCTCCTCCTCCTCCTCCTCGTCATAGTCCTCCACTACACGTTGTGATGACATGAGGCTGGGCTGTGTGTTTTCACCCACACCCACTACAGTTTCTTGCTCTAAGTCATCGCGCTCTGCCTGCAATGCATCCTCTTTTATTTTCAGCAGAGACCGTTTTAGAAGGCAGAGTAGTGGTATGGTGACGCTAATAATGGCGTCATCACCGCTCACCATCTTGGTGGAGTCCTCAAAGTTTTGGTGGACGGTGCATAGGTCCGACATCCATCTCCACTCCTCAGGTGTTATGTGTGGAGTTTGACCCATTTCCCGACGGCTTAGGTGATGCAGGTAGTCCACAACTGCCCTCTTCTGCTCACATATCCTGACCAACATGTGCAGCGTTGAATTCCAACGCGTGGGGACATCACACACCAGTCTGTGGGCCGGAAGACGCAAACGGCGCTGAAAGCTTGCAAGGCCGGCTGAAGCAGCAGGTGACTTGCGAAAATGTGCAGATAGACGCCGAACTTTTACCAGCAGGTCAGACACCTCCGGGTATGACTTCACAAACCTCTGAACCACCAGGTTGAGCACATGGGCCACGCATGGAACATGCGTCAGCTGCCCTCGCCTCAAAGCTGCCACCAGGTTCCGGCCATTGTCACACACGACCTTTCCTGGCTTTAGGTTCAGAGGTGTGAGCCAGTGATCTGCCTGCTGTTTCAGAGCTGTCCACACCTCTTCTGCATTGTGGGGTTTGTCACCTATGCAGACTAGCTTCAGCACAGCCTGTTGCCGCTTTGCAGAGGCAGTGCTGCAGTGCTTCCAGCTTGGGACTGGTGTGGAGGGTACAGTGGATGAGGATGCGCAGGTGGAGGAGGAGGAGGCTGAAGAGCATGACATTCCGGAGCTGTAGAGTGTCGGTGAAACCATGACAGAGGTAGGGCCTGCTATCCTTGGCGTGGGAAGGACGTGTTCCGTCCCTCGCTCAGACTGGGTCCCAGCCTCCACAATATTAATCCAGTGTGCCGTCAGGGAGATGTAGCGGCCTTGCCCACAAGCACTTGTCCACGTGTCTGTGGTTAGGTGGACTTTGGCTGAAACAGCATTGTTCAGGGCACGTGTGATGGTGTTGGACACGTGGTTATGCAATGCGGGGACGGCACATCTGGAGAAATAGTGTCGGCTGGGGACCGAGTAACGTGGGACAGCAGCCGCCATCAGGTCGCGGAATGCGTCCGTCTCCACCAGACGGAAAGGCAACATTTCTAGCGCTATGAGTCGCGAAATGTGAGCATTGAGGACTGTGGCATGTGGGGCATTGGCAGCGTATTTGCGCCTGCGTTCAAATGTTTGCTGAATGGATAATTGAACGCTGCGCTGGGACAAGGACGTGCTTGATGGTGGCGTAATTTGTGCTTCAGCAACTTCAGGTGCAGGACCGGAGGCTTGTTCGCGGCCAGCATGGACAGGGGATTGGCTTGCATGCACAACAGCCGAAGACCTAGCAGTGACATCAGCACGCACCGCTCCTCGACTCTGTGGTACTTCCCACAAAGTCGGGTGCTTGGCTGACATGTGCCTGATCATGCTGGTGGTGGTCAGGCTGCTAGTTTTCGTACCCCTGCTGATAGTGGCATGGCAGGTGTGGCAAATGGCCTTTTTAGAGTCTTCTGGAGCCAACTTAAAAAACTCCCAGACTCGGGAAGACCGAACATTTGCACAGGCACCTTGAGTCGTGTTGTTGTTCCGGGGAACGGTTGCCTGCCTTCTGCCTGCGGACGCACCCCTGCTTCGTACTGGCTGTTGTGATGCTACGCCTCCCTCCCCCTGTGCACTGCTGTCCTCGCTCTGCATATCCTCCTGCCATGTAGGGTCAGCTACTGGATCATCCACCACGTCGTCTTCCTCTTCCGCACCCTGATCCTCCTCCTGACTTCCTGGCAATTGTGTCTCATCATCGTCCACCCCTTGTTGAGACACTTTGACAACGTTCCGTTCGTCATAACGCGGCTGCTCAAATATTTGGGCATCTGTACATACCATCTCCTCATGACCCACTTCAAGAGGAGGTGGCGACAGGCCAGATTCTGCGAATGGATACGTGAACAGCTCTTCCGAGTGTCCTAGTGTGGGATCTGTAATGTCCGTGGACGTGTAATCGGCCAGGTGGTAGGAAGGAGGATCAGGTTGGGAAATGTGCGGTGCAGTATCACGGCTACTGACAGTTGACCGTGCGGAAGACAGGGTGTTTGTGGAGGTGCCCATCTGACTTGAAGCATTATCCGCTATCCAAGTAACATCCTGTTGACACTGGTCTTGGTTCAACAGTGGTGTACTGCTGCGGGCCCCAAGAATTTGGGACAGGACGTGCGAGCGAGGAGATGTGGCCCTTTGTTGTTGCGAAATGAGTGCTTGCACACGACCTCGGCCTCTGCCTGCACCACCATCACGTCCACTTCCTTGTTCCTTGCCAACGCCCTTGCCAACGCCTTTGCGCATTTTGCCTGTATAGAGCGACAACTGCCTGGTCACTGTGGAGGTCACAGGAGATTAGGATTTTAGTTCCCTAACCTGTATAAAGGTATGACGTACAACAGTGTGGTGACTGTTGAGATGACAAGAGTTAGGATTTTAGTTCCCTAACTTGTAGAAACTTATGACGTACAACAGTGTGGTGACTGTTGAGATGACAATAGTTAGGATTTTAGTTCCCTAACTTGTAGAAACTTATGACGTACAACAGTGTGGTGACTGTTGAGATGACAATAGTTAGGATTTTAGTTCCCTAACCTGTAGAAACGTATGACGTACAACAGTGTGGTGACTGTTGAGATGACAAGAGTTAGGATTTTAGTTCCCTAACCTGTAGAAACGTATGACGTACAACAGTGTGGTGACTGTTGAGATGACAAGAGTTAGGATTTTAGTTCCCTAACTTGTAGAAACTTATGACGTACAACAGTGTGGTGACTGTTGAGATGACAATAGTTAGGATTTTAGTTCCCTAACTTGTAGAAACTTATGACGTACAACATGTGTGGTGACTGTTGAGATGACAAGAGTTAGGATTTTAGTTCCCTAACTTGTAGAAACGTTATGACGTACAACAGTGTGGTGACTGTTGAGATGACAAGAGTTTAGGATTTTAGTTCCCTAACTTGTAGAAACGTTATGACGTACACAGTGTGGTGACTGTTGAGATGACAAGAGTTAGGATTTTAGTTCCCTAACTGTAGAAACGTATGACGTACAACAGTGTGGTGACTGTTGAGATGACAAGAGTTAGGATTTTAGTTCCCTAACTTGTAGAAACTTATGACGTACAACAGTGTGGTGACTGTTGAGATGACAAGAGTTAGGATTTTAGTTCCCTAACTTGTAGAAACGTATGACGTACAACAGTGTGGTGACTGTTGAGATGACAAGAGTTAGGATTTTAGTTCCCTAACTTGTAGAAACGTTATGACGTACAACAGTGTGGTGACTGTTGAGATGACAAGAGTTAGGATTTTAGTTCCCTAACTTGTAGAAACTTATGACGTACAACATGTGTGGTGACTGTTGAGATGACAAGAGTTAGGATTTTAGTTCCCTAACCTGTATTAGAGTATGACGTACACCTGTTGGTGACTGTTAGATGACAAGAGTTAGGATTTTAGTTCCCTAACCTGTATTAAGGCTAGTACGTACACCTGTCTGTGGTGACTGTTGAGATGACAAGAGTTAGGATTTTAGTTCCCTAACCTGTATTAAGAGTACTACGTACAACAGTGTTGGTGACTGTAATGTACAAGAGTTAGGATTTTAGTTCCCTAACCTTGTATTAACGTATGACGTACAACGTGCTGGTGACTGTTGAGATGACAAGAGTTAGGATTTTAGTTCCCTAACCTGTAGAAAGGTATGACGTACACATGTTGGTGACTGTATGGATTGACAAGAGAGGATTTTAGTCCCTAACCTTGTAGAAACTTATACGTACAACAGTGTGGTGGACTGTTGAGATGACAAGAGTTAGGATTTTAGTTCCCTAACCTGTAAAACGTATACGTACAACATGTTGGTGACTGTTGGTTGAAAGATTAGGATTTTAGTTCCCTAACCTGTAAAACGTTATGACGTACAACAGTGTGGTGACTGTTGAGATGACAAGAGTTAGGATTTTAGTTCCCTAACCTGTAGAAACGTATGACGTACAACAGTGTGTGACTGTTGAGATGACAAGATTAGGATTTTAGTTCCCTAACCTGTAGAAACGTATGACGTACAACAGTGTGGTGACTGTTGAGATGACAAGAGTTAGGATTTTAGTTCCCTAACTTGTAGAAACTTATGACGTACAACAGTGTGGTGACTGTTGAGATGACAAGAGTTAGGATTTTAGTTCCCTAACCTGTAGAAACGTATGACGTACAACAGTGTGGTGACTGTTGAGATGACAAGAGTTAGGATTTTAGTTCCCTAACCTGTAGAAACGTATGACGTACAACAGTGTGGTGACTGTTGAGATGACAAGAGTTAGGATTTTAGTTCCCTAACCTGTAGAAACGTATGACGTACAACAGTGTGGTGACTGTTGAGATGACAAGAGTTAGGATTTTAGTTCCCTAACTGTAGAAACTTATGACGTACAACAGTGTGGTGACTGTTGAGATGACAAGAGTTAGGATTTTAGTTCCCTAACTGTGAAACTATGACGTACAACAGTGTGGTGACTGTTGAGATGACAAGAGTTAGGATTTTAGTTCCCTAACCTGTAGAAACGTATGACGTACAACAGTGTGGTGACTGTTGAGATGACAAGAGTTAGGATTTTAGTTCCCTAACCTGTAGAACGTATGACGTACAACATGTGGTGACTGTTGAGATGACAAGAGTTAGGATTTTAGTTCCCTAACTTGTAGAACGTATACGTACAACCAGTGTTGGTGACTGTTGATGATGACAGAGTAGGATTTTAGTTCCCTAACTGTAGAACGTATACGTACAACAGTGTGGTGACTGGTTGAGATGACAGAGTTAGGATTTTAGTTCCCTAACTTTAAAAGTATGACGTACAACATGTGGTGACTGTTGAGATGACAAGAGTTAGGATTTTAGTTCCCTAACCTGTAAATAACGTATACGTACAACGTGTGGTGACTGTTGAGATGACAAGATTAGGATTTAGTTCCCTAACCTGTAGAACGTAGACGTACAACAGTGTGTGACTGATTTGATGACAAAGTAGGATTTTAGTTCCCTAACCTGTAGAAACGTATGACGTACAACAGTGTGGTGACTGTTGAGATGACAAGAGTTAGGATTTTAGTTCCCTAACTTGTAGAAACGTATACGTACAACAGTGTGGTGACTGTTGAGATGACAAGAGTTAGGATTTTAGTTCCCTAACTTGTAAAACGTATGACGTACAACAGTGTGGTGACTGTTGAGATGACAAGAGTTAGGATTTTAGTTCCCTAACTTGTAAAACTTATGACGTACAACCAGTGTGGTGACTGTTGAGATGACAAGAGTTAGGATTTTAGTTCCCTAACCTGTAAAACGTATGACGTACAACATGTTGGTGACTGTTGAGATGACAAGAGTTAGGATTTTAGTTCCCTAACTTGTAGAAACGTATGACGTACAACAGTTGGTGACTGTTGAGATGACAAGAGTAGGATTTTAGTTCCCTAACCTGTAGAAACTTATACGTACAACAGTGTGGTGACTGTTGGAATGACAAGAGTTAGGATTTTAGTTCCCTAACCTGTAAAACGTAGACGTACAACAGTGTGGTGACTGTTGAGATGACAAAGTTAGGATTTAGTTCCCTAACTTGTAGAAACTTATGACGTACAACAGTGTGGTGACTGTTGAGATGACAAGAGTTAGGATTTTAGTTTCCCTAACCTGTAGAAACGTATGACGTACAACAGTGTGGTGACTGTTGAGATGACAAGAGTAGGATTTTAGTTCCCTAACTTGAGAAACCTTAATGACTACAACAGTGTGGTGACTGTTGAGATGAGCAATATAGGATTTTAGTCCCTAACTGTAGAAACTTATGACGTACAACATGTGGAACTGTTGAGATGACAGAGTAGGATTTAGTCCCTAACCTGTATTAAGACTCAGTACACCTGCGGTGACGTAAGGTTTGAAGAGAGGATTTTAGTCCTAACCTATTAAGGCAGTACTAAACCTTCTGTGACTGTTTGATGACAAGAGTTAGATTTTAGTTCCCTAACCTGTATTAAGGTACTACGTACACCTGTCTGGTGACTGTAATGGTTCAAGAGAGGATTTTAGTCCCTAACCTGTATTAAGGTAGTACGTACACCTGTCTGGTGACTGTTGAGATGACAAGAGTTAGGATTTTAGTTCCCTAACCTGTATTAAGGTAGTACGTACACCTGTCTGGTGACTGTAATGGTTTGAAGAGAGGATTTTAGTCCCTAACCTGTATTAAGGTACTAAGTACAAGAGTGTGGTGACTCTAATGGTCACAGAAAAGCTTGGATTTCAATCTGTATCACCCTGCCTATATCCTCCTAGATTAGTCCTGAGAAGGACTGTTCTGGTCACTGGAAATCTTGGACTCCGATCTGGATCACCCTGCCTATGTCCTCCTAGATTAGTCCTGAGAAGGACTGTTGTGGTCAGCAGCAGTTTGCAGCCCTGATCCGGATCTACCTATGAGGGCCGCAAATCTGTCCCTAATCAGCAGCAGACACTCTCCCTACACTCACTGTCTGGAAGGCTGTGTGCCGAGCACAGCGCGCCGGGACTTATAAAGGCTCGGTGACTCTGTGCAGGCCGGCCAATCACTGCTATACCACAACCAACAAGGCTGTGGCATTGCAGTGGTCTGTCAGCCAATCCCTGCACGTGGGCTGGCTCTCAAAAGAGCGCCAACATGGAGAGATGACGACCACGAGCACAGCACGAGTATCGCGAGATTACTCGGTGCTCGGCGAGTCGCCCGAGTACAGTGATACTCGTGCGAGTAACGAGTAGTGCCGAGCATGTTCGCTCAACACTAGTAAGAGCACAAAAAGGACTCTAAAATTTGTTATGCAATTTCTGCTGAATACGCTGTTACCCCATATGTAGTCGAAAACCACTGTTTGGGGGCACGGCAGGGCTCAGGAGGGAGCACCATTTGACTTTTTGAATGGAAAATTAGCTCTAACCATTAGCAGACACCATGTCGCATATGGAGAGCCCCTGTGTGCCTAAAGATTGGAGCTCCCCCACAAGTGACCCCATTTTGGAAACTAGACTCCAAAGCAACTTATCTAGATGCATAGTAAGCACTTTGAACCCCAAGGCTCATCACGCATTATCCGTAAAAATGAAAAAGTATTTTTTTTCCACAAAAATGTTCTTTTAGCCTCAATTTTTTCATTTTCACAAGGGCAACAGGATAAAATGGATCCTGAAATTTGTGGGGCAATTTTTTCAGAGTACACCAATACCTCATATGTGGCGGAAAACCAATGGTTGGGTGCACGGAAGGGCTCTGAATGGAGGGAGTGACATTTTGGAACACAAATTTTGATGCCATGGTCTGTGGGTGTCATGTCCTGTTTGTTTAGCCCCTGATGTGCCTAAACAGCGGAAACCCCCCACAAGTGACAACATTTTGAGTTCTCTGTCATGGAGAGCCCTGGTGACTAAGTGACTGACGTTACGACTCCCCTGTGGCAGTCTCTGACTGCCGTGGGTGATGTCGCTCACTGAGTCCCTGTGGTCAGTGTGATTGCAAACTCCACAGGGAGAGGATGCTTGTTCTCTCCCTGCAGACTCTGGATGAAGGATCGTAGAGGGTTATGTGGAAGTAATAAAGATGCAGTTGAGATATGTTTGTTTTTTGTTCTACTAAAATTATTTTTCTCTGAGTGTTGTGTATTATTTACTATTTACTATAAATTTCTAATGGCCGGGTCTAACATTGTCCCGTTATTATAATTCTCAGGCTTAGTGCCAGCTGCCAATACAAAGCTGGCATTAACCCCTTTTTTACCCAGTTTGCCACCGGCACCAGGGCAACTGGATGACTTGGGGTACAGCACCAGAAAATGGCGCCTCTAATGAATGCGTTATTTTCTGGGGTGTCTGTGGGTTGCAATTTGCAGCGTGGGGGGCCCTGAATGTTTGGGTCTCTCCATGCTGAGAATTCCAACCCCCTAGCTGCCAAGTAGTACCTGGCTGGCAACCAAAAAATATGATAACACTCCATGTCATTATTTGTTATTTGTAGAAATAATTAAAAAATGACATGGGGCTTCGCAGTATTTTTGGTTGCCAGCCAGGTACAACTTGGCAGCTACGAACTGCCACCCACCCCCAGCTGCCTCGTTGTATCTGGCTGGCAACCAAAAATATAGCAAAGCCCAACATAATTTTTTTTTTTATTTATAGAATGAATTTGAAATGAAAAAAAAATTACATGGAGCTTTGCTGTATTTTTGGTCACCAGCCAGGTATAACTAGGTAGCTGGGGGTTGGAATCCTTAGCATGGAGAGTCCCAAGCATTCTGGGCCCCCCATGCTGAAAATTGCAGCTCACAGCCGCCCCAAAAATGGCACATTCATTGAAGTGCCGTTTTCTGGCGCTGTACCCAGACTCATCCAGTTGCCCTGGTGCTGGTGGCAAACTGGGTAATAAAGGGGTTAATGCCAGCTTTTTTTATAGGCAGCTGGCACTAAGCCCGAGTTTCATATTTCGGGCCAAAGTTAGACCTGTCCATTAGGAATTTCTATTAAAATTAAAATACACACCACACAGAGAGAAATGTTTTAATAAGAAAAAAATACAAACACAAATTTAGACTCCATCTTTATTTTGCCGTCTGACTTAGTCTACAACGATGGTACCATGATGCTCGATCGCCCCTACTACATCCAGAGACTGCAGCAAGGGATCAACAGTCCTCTTCCTGCAGTTTCTGATGGTGCCATGATTTGCCATACAGTGCACCACGACTGTGACCCCAGAGACTACAAGTGGACACTTGACAGTTTGTTGTAGTTGGACACAGTCATGGTGCTCTGTATGGCAATGGTCTGCCATACAATGCACCACCTGTATAACTCCAGAGACTACAACAAGTGAACACTTGATCCCTTGTTGTAGTCTCTGGGGTCACAGTCATGGTGCACTGTATGGCAATGATCAACCATACAGTGCACCATGACTGTGATGCCGGAGACTACAACAAGGGATCAAGTATCTGTTAGGGGAGTATTGTTATCATGAGTCACACGCAGCACCCTGTCACTCTGTCACCGTCTCTGACATCCAATAGGGTATAATGGTGTGCACACATCGTAGGTGATGAGTGGAAGTGCCAACTAACAGGATTTCTTCAATCCCAGTAAATACAAATATGGATACAAAGTTGCACACTCCTTTAGATGTTTTTGATGCAAGGTTTATTATGAACAGTTAATGACCACAAATGTGGTCATTAACTGTTCATAATAAACCTTGCATCAAAAACATCTAAAGGAGTGTGCAACTTTGTATCCATATTTGAACCGTCTCTGACATAACATAAAATGAACATAAGCAAAGTTTACAGTGGATTGGAGTGTGAATGGGTTTCAAGACCACCAGCAGGGTCACGCCTTCCCCCACTTAAGGACTACTACAACAGACCGAATAGTGTCCCCCACTTATGTATGAGCGACTGGAGACACAGGCAAGTCATCAATTAACATCAGTTAATCGATAGACTTACTGTGTTCTAAGGGTTGATCAGGCCCAGTCCAGGCACCCACAATCTGCAGCTGGACACATTACTTCAGTCTGCCCCGGCATGGCACCCCCTTATGACGGCTCCATGTTGGGTGCCAGCTGTTAGGATGGGATTCTAAAGACCCCATCTCTTTGCTTAGTCACAATAACAATAGTACAGATTCACAGCACCATGTGGCAATTGGAACTGAATGAATTCCCAATAGTGGAGGCGCACGTCATCAGTCAGGGAGCTCCACCTGACATAAGTATACAGTCAAAAGTAAGAACAGCGCCTCACCAGCCGGTATATTTCAAGATTCCAAGTTTTATTCCGTCATCACAACACGACGTTTCGGTCAAATGACCTTTTTCAAGTGCATACATCCCATTACAACAGAGTGTTATTTATATCATCAAAACTCCACCCACAATGTCAATCAACCAACCAATATACAGTGTCAATCAACCAACCAATATACAGTGTATGGTAAACAAAGCTTAAAAAGTCATATGAGCTAGACAGAGATCAACTAACAGCATATTACTTGAAAGTAAACATATAATACAACCTCCAGATGCTAGAGGAACACACATCGCCACTGTCTGTGTCATAAGATATCCAGGGCACACATAATCCTGCAGTAGCGAGAGTCCCCCAATCACAGGCACGCATCGGTCCGTTGACATGGCAACAGTATAATCATATGGAAACCACCAATCGCTGCTTATCTATGCTGTACGCATCCGGACTTCAATGCAGGTCTCAGTGTGCATGCGCCGGCGTCTTCCGCTGATTCGCCGCTTCAGCTGCCACTCAGAGTTCAGAACGAGGCAGTGTAGTGACGTACTTCCTGTCTCCAGCGTCCATAGAGACAGCATTGTATGTATCCAGATTAAGTGTCCACATATATCTCACAAATTTAGCAGAATGACAACAAAATCGTGTCATGATGACACTAATGGTCACTATAAAGAAAAACACACCTTCTGCATTATATAAAAGAACAGTAAGGTTTAGTTCCCATTAGACAACTTACAAATGCAAAAAAGGTTACAAGGATCCCCGGGAACACATACAAATGTTGGGTACCACTCTATAATCCCGTGGGAGCAACATCATAATGAGGCATAGACTCAAGGCAAACATTATATTATACCTAAATGAAACAAGTCCTTTGTATGTATAAAATATCATTGCTTTCAACCAAATTACATTTGGTGTAGGCTCATTATGCACCAAAGATTCTCTCCTCTGCTGTTAAATTAGAGATCATATGACCCCTCCGTCCTCCCTCTATATAATATAAGTACTGGAGTATAACATTATGACACAATATTTACTCTGTAATTCTGCCTTACCCCCAAAAAAATTTGTATGCAAAGAATCCAATTTTCCAAACCGTGACCATAGTACAACACGTTATGCGTAGAATACTGTAATTCCATAGAGGTGTATATCTTCCCATCTAGATCAAATATGACATAGTTAAAAATGATAAAAACAACCTACAATGAAAAAGCTAGATGGACATCAACATGATCCTAATAGACAACCCCGTTGATCGTAATCAACATTCATACCTTTAGGGACCAAGGTGTCCAGTTCGAATATCCATTTCAATTCTTTCCTCTTTAATATGGCCACACGGTCTCCACCTCTTCTGGGCAAGGGAACATCGTCAATGACCCTAAACCTGAGTTGGTTGACCGTGTGGCCCATATCGTGGAAGTGTCTTGGAACTGGCAATTCAGTCATCCCCGTCCGGATTGTGCTCTTATGCTTCCCTATTCTTGTTTTTATTTCCATTGTGGTCTCCCCAACATAGAGGAGACCGCATGGGCAGACAATAGTATACACAACAAAATTACTATTGCACGTGTACCTCTTATTGATGTTATACTTTTTTCCGGAACTGGGGTGACTGAAAAACCTACCCTTCAATAAATTGCCACAGCACGCACATCCCAGACAGGGGAAATTCCCAAGGCTGGGGGGTGCAAAGGTTGTTTGAATACTCTTTTGGAACTCCCTATGTTTGAACGAACAAGGTCGTCCTTCAAGCTACGTCCCCTTCTGTAAGACATTAAGGGAAATAGTTTGAAGTCCTCCACTTCACTATGCCCCTTCATCAGAAGAGGCCAATGCCTTCTAATCACATCAGTAATTTTTCTGCTAGCGCCACAATAAGTGGTTACAAATGGTACTCTCTTAGCAGATGTCACTTTAGGTTTGGGAATCAATAATTCACCTTGGCTAATGTTCAATGCTTTAGCTTTGTACTTTACAAGGTCATGTTTTGGATACCCTCTTCTCAGGAACCTGTTAACCATTTCCTGTAGCCTCATATCAATTATTGAGTCATCCGAGACAATCCTGCTTATCTATGCTGTACGCATCCGGACTTCAATGCAGGTCTCAGTGCGCATGCGCCGACGTCTTCCGCTGATTCACCGCTTCAGCTGCCACTCAGAGTTCAGAACGAGGCAGTGTAGTGACGTACTTCCTGTCTCCAGCGTCCTTAGAGACAGCATATCGCATATCGGATCACTGTGCCTGGCTGTCACATCACTCCTCTGCAGGAGGGGAGGGGGTGACCATAGGGAAGTGGAAGTAGAAGGACTGGAGGGGAGCAGGAGGACTGGAAGGGAGCGGGAGGAGGAGGAGGACCGGAGGAGCTGGAACAGCAGGTCAGCGGCGGCACAGGAGGAGAGAGGGTGACCAGAGGGGAGTGGGAGGAGAAAGAGTGAAATACGCAGAACTGGAGGACCCAGTAGGGGATCGGGAGGGTGGAGGAAGAGGGATGAGGGATCAGGAACAGAGGGGAGCGGGTGCAGACTCTGGAGCTGCTCTGATGGGAATGATTAATCTAATTCGATCACTCCCATCACCGCCAGAGGGGGCGATACCTGCCCCCTCCAGCGCTCCATATAATAGAAGAGAAGCACACTATTAAGAGGAAAGGTGAAACCCGGTATGCAAGAAAAATTCTTGAAACAACGTCTTTGTTACGTGTTCTTTTTAAGTTTATTTTTCAACAGTCCATGTTAGAATTCTTATATACAATGTGTTTACGTTAACGTTTCGGCTTTTACATTGCCTTCATCACAAACGCTTATATTCTGTATAATGAAATAACAAAAAAAAAATTTTTTATGAGTAATCAACAAAACAAGATTGTTATATGATAACACATGGAACATATTTGAAAATAAAATAAGGAACACATTATCAGGTTACATTCTCTTTTATGCGAAGCATCTCAGAGTATGAAAGCAACCAGAGTAAAGGAAAAAACCGTCATGGGTTAAAAAGGTCAAAATAACTGACAACAAAAGAATACATCAGCTGTATCACAGCCTAATTGTGCTTATCAGAAGAAACCGTAAATCTCAAATACAGTGCGGGTCATAGTGATATATGATACCAATATCTAGTGATTAAGAGATACTCAATGTAGGACTTAGAGAAGGACACCACATGTGAAAAAACGTATGTGGAAGGAATCACTGATAACATGTGCTTATAAGCTTACCAAAATTGCAGAAGGTATAAGGACTCTTTTGAGGGGTAACCGATATCCACATATAGGGTCATATATGGTAATGACTCTACTGGTCTAAAATGATTAATATAAGACAATGTCAAAATTACGTTATGCCCTTGGGGATATTTAGTAGTGGGTAATGTAAAAAATACCTGAAGTTGTATGGGAACAAAATATAGACTGGTGGGAGGCCATAAGATGTACGATTAGTACTAAAAGTATGCTGGACCTGAATGTACAAAAATACATGACATTACATATAGAACGAGGCAAAATAACCAATTGTGTTGTATTAATGAGAAAATGCTATACCAGATAATGTGTAAAATGGGCAAATACTCCTCCTCGCCTATATAAATCCTATCCCAAAGACCTAAAGAGATATAAATGTTACTAATTCATAATCACAACATCCAATTTGGTTTAGTGCAAGTATAAGCACCTTTGATGTAAATGTGTCATCTAGTAATGGAGAGCCCGCCCTCTGGATCAAACAGGACTAATAATCTATGAGAATCGGGAATACTAAAAAAGCAGAAAGATATATGCCAAAGAACTTGTGTGAAGGAACATAATCCTTTTGTGATAAAGAGAATACCTGTAATTGCAGCCAGCAGCGTGCAGGGGATCATGGGGACTGAGGTGCAGTAAAGACCATGCTTATATGGCGTGTCTATCATCCACCTGGCCGGCTTCCTGCTTCCTGTATCTGAACCGTAGGAAGCCGCTGAGTGTGGAATGCAAGCGCTTCCATTGCGCATGCGCAGGAAATTATGTAATGCGTGACATACTCGGTGCGAGTCACGTGACTCGGAGAAAACGCCCATAAAGTGGCAAATTCAGTATCTCTGTGAGGAAAAGATAGATAAGATGATTTAGAGGCAGTGATCCATCGTAGGGGCTCATAATAAAGACCGTACCAGTAAAACAAGTTGTTAGATAATGGGATAAAGATATGTAAAGCCACAAAGTATTATGAATACATGAATATGGTTATATATGCAATATCAGAATATGCTATATAAAAAGGCAACTTAGATAGTTTTAAGACTATATAAGACAACGACAGGTAACTAGGACCGTGGCTTTCTGTCATCAAACCCCATTAGTTGAACTAGTATAACCAATAGGCATAACGTGAACTATGGTATATAACATAAATAGGCAATATTATGCAGGATCATACACATGCACCTACGACCAGGTCTGGGTGTGATTATAAAATATAAATAAAAGGTAACATAATTTAGCATTGTCTAAAAGAGATAAGAATCAATTCATCCTGTAGTGACTCTATAGTGAGAACAATTATGTCCATCGAACATTTATTGAGAATTCCTTCAAATTTCTCACAGTAGTCTGGTTCCTCATTGAAAAGAGTAGGTCTCAATTGAACTCGGAGACCCCTTAGAATCCTTTTTACCTTATGATATTCTATTAAGGTATGAAGATGTAACTCAAGAGCTGTGCGTCGCCGCAGCTCCTTCTTGTACGTAGTCCTTGCTCCTAGTTTCTTCCGCTGACGCGGCCAGGAACGGGTCCGTTGTGATGGTCCTTGTTGTCAGTTATTTTGATCTTTTTAACCCATGACGGTTTTTTTCCTTTACTCTGGTTGCTTTTATACTCTGAGATGCTTCGCATAAAAGAAAATGTAACCTGATATTGGGTTCCTTATTTTATTTTCACTTATGTATCATGTGTTATCATATAACCATCTTGTTTTGTTGATTAGTCATACAAAAATTTTTTTTGTTATTTCATTGTACACAATATAAGCATTCGTGATGGAGGCAATGTAAAAGCCGAAACGTTAACGTCAACGCATTGTATATAAGAATTCTAACATGGACTGTTGAAAAATAAAATTAAAAAGAACACGTAACAAAGATGTTGTTTCAAGAATTTTTCTTGTATACCGGGTTTCAGCTTTCCTCTTAATAGTGTCCCGAGGTCTCTTCTATTATATTGATTGTTTTTTCCTCACGCACCTACTGATACAGTGTGCCAGGCCTTCTTTATATATTTTTCCCTCCAGCGCTCCGTCCTATGGAAGGGGCGATGACAGCCCCTTCCATAGCTGGACAGTGGCATTCACTGTGATTGGCTGTTGGAAGTTTCAACAGCCAATCACAGTGATCGTAGGTGCGGTGTGGCATATCACCTAAGGTCCTCTCCTGCCTTCTAAAATTCTAAGCTGAAAATCTAATGGTTTTAACGGATGCAGGGCTCAAGTGTGACCCTAGCCTGAGTCAGAAATGCACGCAGGGATATTCTCCAGGCTCTTCCCATTCTGTTTCATAATTTTCCCATCCATTTCAGCCTTTTCCTCAGGCCCAAAGACCTCTTTGTCAGTTCCAACAGAAAATTACTTTCATTTCGCATTGACTTGCATTGGGCTCACTTTTCAGACGAATACATGAGAATTACAGTACATAGAACTTGGTATGATTCTCCTGAATCTGAGTATGTCATTATGTCATTATGCGATCATCTCTAGTCAGAAATATTCTTTACTCAGCTAACATAATGGTTGCAAACCTGTTTGACTGAGCACAGTGTGGGTTTACCATCAATAATTGGGCTAACACATTAAGTAGTAATTTTTAATGTGAACCACAGCCATTTTAACTTTTTATGTGCATTTTTCTTTTGAAATGTTGAGGGTAGGGGGGGTAATCTTTCATGGCTAGTTTGGAATGTAGCAAACATATAATATAGAATATTCTCAATAAGAGTGTTAAATTAAGCAAACATTTTATACAAGACTCTCTTTGCAGTAAAAAGACGGCTGACTGCAGCATACCTCTGTATTAATCTGAATAAGAGTAATTGATCTATTTGTGGAGAAGAAAGAACAGCGTCTCATGGGTGGATAATTGCCTCATAGTAAATCACCGCTATCATGCTGAACATGTATCTAAGATGCTGAATGCTCATTCATATTAGTTATAACATTACAAGCATCACTGTTAACAGACGTATTAATAGTATCACATAAACAACTGTGGAGACAGACCAATCAGTTATTTTATCGAAGTACCATTAATAACATCACAGGTAACAAATGAGAGCATTATCTGATACATCACCGACATCAGCATTGTTTCTTATTGAGGTCAGGAAAATGACAGTCATTCTAATAAGCGGCATTGCACTTGTGCTGGCAATTTCTAATCTGCAACTTTAGAGTTGGCAAAGTGTATAGTTTTCATTCTAGTGTCATTATACTTTCACTGAAGATCCATTGCGGCAGCATATGGAAACTATCTGTTTTCTGAACACTGAGACATTTTAATGTAAAGGCAGCATATGCATACAATAATTGACCCAAGGCTTCAAAACAATGCTTCACCTGAGGCTTTGTATCAGAGCAAACACAAAAAACATCCATTACTTTTTCTGAGTTTGAGTAGTGTTCTAGTACCTTAGAGAGAAAATACTGTCTGGATGATTTGGAACCTCAATGTGTAAATGTGGACATATCAATGTTTAATTTTCATTCTACCGTGTTTCCCCGAAAATAAGGCGCCCCCCGAAAATAAGGCATAGTGGGGTTTTGGCCAGGGTGATCAATATAAGGCACGCCCCTGAAAATAAGACATGGCTAAAAAAAAAATTGATACTCACCTCACCGGACCCTGCCTCTGCCGCTGCTGCCGCTTTCCGCTGCGGCTTCCCATTGCCACTTTCCACCATCGCCATTGTTCCTCCATGTTCTCCTCCAGTGCCGCTCAATGGAGATGTATGGGTAAAGCCGTCAGCCAATCAGGCGCCTGCTGGCGTCTGATTGGCCGTGGCATTACCGTACATCTGTACGGAGGTCATTAGTGCCGCTCAGCGTAGATATACAGTATTCCAACATCCAATCAGATGCCAGCAGGCGCCTGATTGGCTGACGGCTTACCAACGTACATCTACGGTGCCTGAATATGTACAGCGGCGGCGGTGGTAAGCTCCGGTAAGCTCTGGTACTACCATAGTGGCACTGTGTGTGTGGCTGACTGTGTGCATGTGTGTGTGTGTGTGGATGACTGTGTGTGTGTATGTGTGGCTACAGAGGGATATTGGAGGATGATGGGGGCTACAGAGGGATATTGAAGGATGATGGGGCTACAGAGGGATATTGGGGGATGATGAGGGATAAAGAGGAATATTGGAGGATGATGGGGCTACAGAGGGATATTGGGAGATGATGGGGGCTACTGAGGGATATTGGAGGATGATGGGGGCTACAGAGGGATATTGGAGGATGATGGGGGCTACAGAGAGATATCGGGGGATGATGGGGGCTGCAGATAGAAGATGGATGGATGATGGATGGATAGATGACACAGTTTGGTTATGCTGGTTTGTGATGACAACTGCTGTACAGTAATAAAAGTTCATTTATTTTATACCCCCCAAAAATAAGACATGGTGCATCTTTCGGAGCAAAAATTATTATAAGACGGTGTCTTATTTTCGGGGAAACAGGGTATTATTCATCTGGGCTGGATCCAGTGGTGCTATCTTCTTTTTGAGCAGTTGTGGTCAGATCCCTCTCCTTAAGTATTTCTCCTCGGCTTTTCTGCAAAACAAGTTTTGTAAGGAGTTTTTAGAGCAGAAAGTGAGTAGATACTGAGTGGAAACTCTAAATTGTGAAATGCCTCAAAACCTTGGTGGTTTTGCTCAATTTCTGCTGCAAAAATTATCTGTGTGTTTAAGACCGTGACCTATGGTCTTGTACCCACCTGAAGACATCAATGGTTTTTGTGTATAATGTGAAATGTGATTTGTAGCTTAGGATGTGATAACCTAATAATAACTTTATAACAGTATTATAGGAAGTAATGTAGAATAGAACTGCAGAATGCATAGTATGGAGTTCTATATAATAGTATCGTGCAATGCATTTTATGGTGGTAAGTTATTTTTGGTATACTTCCTTTCTTTGGTTGCAGTACCACCTATAGGCATGAAATACCACTCTTTCTTGGTTCACTTTGGTATAAGATTATGTAAGAACAGGAAAAATGATTGCAGAGGTTAACTGCAGAGCTATCTCACAGTGGGGTGGGATAAGGGTACTGATATAGGAAGGAAGCAGTTCCTGTTTGAGTAATGGTTTGGTGAGAAGACTAAGCAAGCAGGGAGAAGTAGAAAGAGTACAAGGGATCAGGCTAAAGATGAAGAGCTAACTCTCAATAGGTGACAGACAAGGGGACTCCTACAGGCAAGTGTGCGAACAGTAGGGAGACAGTGTTGGCCAGCATATATGGGGACATTAGCGAAAACAGGGATGACAGGCGGAGGGACACTGACACGAGGGCATAGATGGGCAGCCCAGAAAAGTGGCAATGCAGTGCTAGATGTGAGCCATCATAGCGTTACAACCTGGACACATATGACTAATTACCTGTAGAATGCATTGTCAAAACTCTTCCTTGACTCTGTGGTGGTTTCTGTGATTGAATATAAGAAAATGCTTCAAACCCATGCAGAAGAGATGGTCTATATCAGAGGGGAAAATTGAAGGAAACCTTTTTGTAAAAACCTGTGTTTTAATTTATCTGCAAGTAAAGAAAATGAACAGTGCAGAGAGCATGTTGGACAGGGTATAATGGGTATAAACTATCCACTGACTGTGGAGGCTTCTGTGATTGAGTATAAGAAAATTCTTAAAATCCATGATGAAAAGAGCCAGTCTATATTAGAAAGGAAAATGGAGGGAAAATGCTTTGTGTAAACCTTTGTTTAAAGTTTTCTGCAAGTATAGAAATTAAGTTTTGAAACTCTGTTGTGGACTTCCTATGAATGATGCTGAACACAGCGACATCACACCATGTGTGACTGAAGAGAAGCAGGAGGTCATCGGCCTAAAGATATACCAATCAAACAGGCAGGTTACCACATAGCCCCCAATGTCATCTGTAGTGTTTTGGGGCAAGAAAAACGAGGCTCATGTCCATGACTATTACTCTGAGAGCATTAAATCTACACATAGCCTTAGCTATGGTCTTGCTGGCCCTGGCCACAGTTTTCCTTGGCTTTGCCAACAGAACCAGATGCTAGGGAAACTAATGAGCTAAAAAAAAACTAGTCCTGGCTGTCTATTTAAAGTGCAGCCAATACTCCACATACTAAGATGAAGTTACAATCTACAGAATTTTTCATGCTGTTATTAATTTTTATACTGCCTACTGGCCCCAAACCTTGTTCCTCTAAATTCATTATTGTTATTAACTGTCTGCAGTTCCACCATTGACCAAGGTTCTGACTTTGTTACAAACTAAAAGCATCAGCCACTATTCTGTGGGACTAAAATCTGTGAATCCAGTGGCGGACCTTATGCCAAGTGGCTCCTGGTGCAGCAGCTGAAGGTGAGGAGCAGGAGGGGTGGGGGGGGTGCTAGTGGATGTAGGCGGGGGGGGTTTGGGGGTGCTAGTGGATGTAGGCTAGGAGCGGGGGGTGCTAATGGATGTCGGCGTGGAGCATGGGGGGTGTTGCTATAGCAGCTGCATCTCCTACCTGCGCCTGGCCGCGCAGTCCTGGGAGTCAGGGCGGCAGAGGAGAGGTGGGGCGGGATCAGCTGAGGGAAGCAGGAAGCTTCCCTCAGTTAACCCCCTCTCCTCTGACACAGGGACATGGGGGTCGGCTGGGGGCCCCCCTGCAGGCTTGAGGGGCCCCCTAGCCGGTCGGGGCCCTGGTGCAGCTGAAACAGCTGCACCACGTTAGGTCCGCCCCTGTGTGAATCTAAGCAAGAAAGTCCATATCTTATTGGGGTGAGTAAGGTTCACATTTGCGTATGACATGCAGCATATGCAGACGCAGCCAAATGCATGTGCACTGTGTTCCTATGTTTAACATAGAGTTAGAGTTACGGGTCCCGGGTTTTCAGCGACAAGCTCCGCTGGGTCTATGTGGGTACGAGCTTCACTGGTCACCGGGTGCTTGGTTTGAGTGGCTACCGTCACCCCCGGTTCCGGGTCTCGCTGTTGTTCGGCCCACTGCTCTGCCCGCCGACTTACTTCTAGGACCATCTTGGCACTCTAATGCTGGATGGTCCACTCCGCAGTCTCTTGCAGGTGAACCCACAGGTCCCTTAATGCTGTTCCCCAGAAGACGAGATCATCGCCCATGGTTTCCAGTGTCAGTATCCCCCGAGCAGCTTGCTCAACCCTCATCTGCTCCTCCATTTCTCGGATCATGTCGAAGATCCTGGGTGCCGCCATTATAACCAGGTCGCTTTCAGGTAACGGATTCTGGCAAAGGTTCTCGTTCTGCTTTCCGGCCGCACCTTGTTTAGTTCTTATAGTCCCGACCTGGTGTGGACGGGTTCTTGTCTCACCTCCTTGGTTATTTGATAGCAAGGGGGGCGGGGAGACACTTTGGCACCTCTTTATTGGCCCATTTGTATTAAGGGGCTGAGGTCCGCCCCTGGGCCAGCACATAGTCTTTATACATTTTTAGGCCCGCCTTCAGGGAAAGTTTATAGGGCAGTCTTTCGGGCCTTTCCAGAGCCCGCCACTATACTTCGTTACTCCTCGGCAGATCGGAGGGCGGGGCTTCTCTTCCCGCCCTTTTTTCCTGTGTGGTGACGCAGTTGTGTTTCTGAGGAGATGTAATGGTGGCCCGGTTGTACAAACAGTCAATAAAGTCTTTCAGGCACACTTTACTTAATGTTATCAAGCTGGTTTATATTCTGTTCGCAGACACCAAACTGAGGCGGTCGACAGGGTAGGGGGGTACTTGGATATTGGTAATGATGACTACTTGGATGAGGGATCACGGCTGGTCGGTTCACGGTTCCGTGTCCTGGACCCTCAGTGGCGGGGATGGTGGGGGAAGGATGATGATGGTGGTGGGAGAAGGGAATGTGGTCATGACTCCACCTGTGGTACCTGGCAAGTTAGATACCAGCGCTGCAGGCCAGCCGTTGAGGTGAAGTGATGCAGCTTGGGTGTTACAGCTCCCACAGGTGGAGCTTACCTCAGGGCAGCGAGGATGGATGAGGGGAGTAGTTGTTCTTACCCCTCTGATGATGCTGAGACCCTCACCCTCAGGGCGCGGGCAGGAAGGAATGACAAACACCGATTCAACTCCAACGTCTTTTAAAAGTACCAGCAGATGGTATAGTACACAGTACAGTCTGGTAAAATATGGAGGTAGCTGCAGGTTCAGGGTGCCCTCATGGAGTTTGTGGATGTTTGCCTCCTAGTGGCTTTCGGGGTCTCAGTCCTTTTCTACTCTCTCTTTACCACTCTTAGTCAGAGCTTCCTAGCTGATCCCCTGGCCTGTTACGGATACGTGCGGTTTGTCCCTTTACCGGTACGGACGAAAGTGGTGGAACTTGAACCCTCGCTTCACCGGAATGCTGGCCGGTACCTATCGGTGTCTTAGGCTGATTATGGGACCGAGGGGGAGGTACTGTTCTGTGGTGCTACAGCTTCCGTGGATTGGTCCCGTGGCTCATCGGTTTACTGTCAGGGATAGACCACTGACTGCCTCAGGTTCTGTGTTGCCGGTGTTGACCCCAGACGTTTCCAGCCGGCTCCAACCGGTTCTGGATTGTCTCCCTCTGTTCTAGTTCCCCCTCTTGGAGAGAGGTGCCCTCCTGTCAGCAGCCCTGTCAGGCATGTCCTATCTGGCTGCCTTCCCAGCACTGTCTAACTAAAACTCTATAACCATAGTAACCCACTGGGCTTCCAGAGTCATAAGTCCGTTCTAGCCAATGTCTTTGCATCTCATCCATGTCACTTCAATTATTGTTTTTTATGATAGGAAATATATTGATGGGTGATCTAATGATATACTTCTGTTGATACACAATGCAGGATTAGTGACAAATGATTTATTGAATGTACAACATTGCTGATCGGTTGTTTTTAACTTTGTTTATATTTTGTTACAATGTGATTGGTGTACATTTAAGGGGGGAGGAGTTATGCACTATATAAAGGGATTAAGTGGGTATAGGGGATATGCACTTGAAGAAGGTCATCAGACCGAAACGTTGTGCACTGGACAGGAATGAAGCACTGAATAAAGATTGAAAATAATCCAGCTAGTGAGGCGCTGTTCCTTTCTATTATGTGCATGTGATACCAGGTGGGTCTCCCTGAGCTGAACGTGCGCCTCCCTGTGTGCATTGGTGCCCCTAATAGCTGCGGGTGCTGTGGAGCCAGGATTTTTATACGGACTATTGAGCTATCTCCACGTGCATTTGCAGCACGGATAATATGGACAATATGGACGCTAGAGCTGGAGCGTCGGGCTTCACCTGTCCAACCTACCAGGAAGACCTATTGTTTCGGGGAGGGGGTCCTTGTGTATCTTTCTAGACCACCTATTACGTAAATTTGTGGTGTCAGCACCCTCATACACCAGAGACACTTGTGATTTCATTCAATCTTTGACAGATGTACAGGTACAGGACACCACGTGGCTGGTCTCATTCGACGTGGTGTCTCTGTACACTTCAATTGAACATGAGAAGGGCTTGATTGCCGTCGATGTGATTCTTGCCGCCTCTGACATGGCGCCAAACTGTGCACAGTTCACTCTGGCGCTACTGGGTTTCGTCCTGAAGAGGAATTACTTTCTCTTCGGGGATGAATATTACCTGCAGCGTCGCGGGACAGTAATGGGGTCCAATGTGGCCCCTACATATGCTAACATCTATATGGCTGTCCTGGAGAGTGAACACGTGTACACATCAACATCTTGGCGCCATGTCAGGGGCTGGCGGCGTTACATCGACGATATCTTCTTCATTTGGTATGGTGACAGAGAAGAACTTGGAACCTTTTTTGACACTTTGAACAACATTCACCCTGAATTGGCGTTCACGATATCATGCGCACAGGAGAAAATGCAATTCCTTGACACGTTGGTATACAGGGATGGAAGTACTCTTAAAACAGATCTGTATACCAAGGAAACTGATAGGAACAGTACGTTGCATTATTCCAGTGAGCATCCCAAACCAATGGTTGACTCTTTACCATGGAGTCAGCTGTTAAGGGTACGGAGGATAGTGTCTGATGATTCTAGGATTGATGAGAGACTCCAGGGGATGTGTGATAGATTCTTGAAGAGGGGATATCCTAAACGAAATTTGATGGAGTTCAAAAATAAGGCATTGAAACTTAAACAACAGGATTTGTTGACACCTAAAATACGAGATGTTCAAATAAAAGGATCCCATTGGTGACAACGTACAATGGTTGTAGCAAGATGGTGATGGATGTAGTAAGAAGACATTGGCCCCTTCTGGGCAAAGGACATGGTGATGTAGAGGAGTTTAATAGCCCACCTTTGTTCTCCTTTAGAAGGGGACATAATTTGTAGGACAGTCTGGTTCAATCAGACATAGGGGGATCTAAACGTGACATTCAAACCACCTTCAGCCAACCCAATATGGGGAATTTTCCTTGTCTGGGTTGTGTCTGTTGTGGTAATATGGTGAAGGGTTGCTTTTTCCACCATCCCCGTTCTGGGAAGAAGTACGAGATAAGAAGAAGGTACACTTGCAATAGTGATTATGTAGTGTATGCAATCACGTGTCCATGTGGTCTCCTCTATGTGGGGGAAACCACTATGGAAGTAAAAGAAAGAATAAAGAAACATAAAAGTACCATCAGAACGGGGATGATTGAATTACCAGTACCGCGACACTTTTTGAGTGCAGGACACATGGTCAACCAGTTACGATTCAGGGTGATCGATAGTGTACCCCCGATGAGGCGGGGAGGTGACCGTGTGGCTGCATTAAAGAAGAAAGAATTACGCTGGATTTTTGAACTTGACACGTTGACCACCAGGGGTATGAATATTGAGTATGACCAGAAAGGTTGTTTACTATAATTGTTTAAAGGGATCCTGTCACCCCCAAAACACCTCTAAACCTATTAAAAGCTGTCCCTAGAGCATATTAACACTTTCCCTACACTCCTTTTAGCTCCTAAATGCACATAGTCAAAGTGAATAAAAACGTTATTATAGTACCTCATTACTGATGATAATGAGTGACTATGGTATTCATAGTCACTCATCCAGGCTGCCCCTCTTCATCATATCACGCCTGAATAGGCGTGATCTACATCACAGATTCAAATTCGCGCCTCCCTGCGCGCCTCCCCGCTCTCCTATTCCGGCCGGGCTTCAGTGTGGGGCTGTATGACGCGATCCGCGTCATTCCCGGCGCCGGGTGACGTATTTACACCCGCGCCGCGCTGTCAGCTTCAAGTCCCGCACTGCGCATGCGCATGCGCAGTGCACATTTTGAAGCTGACAGCGCGGCGCGGGTGTAACATTAAAGTGGATGGATATGATGTACTGTAACTCATTGGTTTTTAATTTCTTTTAACTGTATCTCAGATCAGAATGTTGAATGTTCCCTAATCAGCTGCTGTATCTATTATTGAAGCCCAGTAAAAATGATGACATATATGTTATGAATACTTTGGATGATGGGAAACAATAAAGCAGATGTAGATGTTATGATTGAACTCGGGCTGAGGTAAATATGAGACACATCACCGCCATATAATAAATCACAATGAGCACTGGACTCACAAACGAGGTTATATAAGGTTTAGATCACTATTGTTGCAGCTATGTGCGGTGTGTTGCCATAGTGATCGATGATAAGAAATATATTGTTGTTGTTTCCGGGTTCTATTGTGGTTGGTACTCTGTGTGTTCAGTAAATGCACATATTTTATATGAGGGAACTTACTTTGTGTAATAATATGGCATATAAAAATCGGGTTTCTATGGTTACCACTGCATATAATGTGCTCTAAGAGTGAATAGTCATGTGACAGGATGTTTTTGTTATAATATCCCACCTTCATGCTTGACTGATCTGGTCTGGGACCAATGGATGATCAGTTATCGAATTTGGAGTGGCTACTTCCTCCAAAACACCGGGAATTTCCTGTGGACGTCATGTGATCTTTGATGGACACTTCCGTGATCCAATGATCCACCACCTTTGGTGGATGTTGTCAGACATTGAAACCTTGACTGACAGGGCTTTTGCCCTATAACACACTGTGGGACTAAAAGATCATGATGGACGTTTCTTAGAACCAATTGCAGGATACCTCTCGAGCATGCTCAGATGGATACCGGAAGTGACACGGATGAGATGCAAAGACATTGGCTAGAACGGACTTATGACTCTGGAAGCCCAGTGGGTTACTATGGTTATAGAGGATGCAATAAGGTGATTGGATGTCGCTATTACCTTAGCCTGGAGACTCAATTATTGTTTTTTATGATGGGAAATATATCGATGGGTGATCTAATGATATACTTCTGTTGATACACAATGCAGGATTAGTGACAAATGATTTATTGAATGTACAACATTGCTGAGCGGTTGTTTTTAACTTTGTTTATATTTTGTTACAATGTGATTGGTGTACATTTAAGGGGGGAGGAGTTATGCACTATATAAAGGGATTAAGTGGGTATAGGGGATATGCACTTGAAGAAGGTCATCAGACCGAAACGTTGTGCACTGGACAGGAATGAAGCACTGAATAAAGATTGAAAATAATCCAGCTGGTGAGGCGCTGTTCTTTTCAATTATGTAACTAAAACTCTCACTTGCTCCTGGTTTCCCACTCTATCCTAGGCTCCACCTCCTGGGACTTACTGAATATCCAGTCCCACTACCCTAAGTGGCCTAGTGTTGTGTGTTAGTATAGACTCCATAAATTAAACCCCAAACCCACAGCTACAGCACTACACCTGCTATTCGGGGTGCAGTACATCCCTGTGGTGCCTAGCCATAGGGGCGCCACACACACATACTATGTAAATGCATGCGGAGAATCCCCGCTGCGTTCACATAAGTATGACTGTGTTCAGCAATGCATTCATGCCTGCGGCCCATCCGCAGGCGTATTGAACACAAATGTGAGCCTAGCCTTAGAGATATTTTGTTTTAGATTC
Organism: Allobates femoralis; assembly: GCA_033576535.1. Lineage (NCBI taxonomy): Eukaryota > Metazoa > Chordata > Amphibia > Anura > Aromobatidae > Allobates > Allobates femoralis. Next base: position 297,461,409 of record JARQOC010000004.1, on the reverse strand, counting down.
TGCAGAGCCAACCCTATTTTGTCTTAGAGAACTACTTCTCTGAGTGAGAAATGTAAAGTTTCTTATGAGCATGATTACAAAGGATTTGCACCCCTGTCAGTAGACATCAGATATTAGACTGTTCCATGGAATTTTAGGACATTTTGATAATATGCAATCTGCACATCTTTAGCGTCTGCTGTATCTTTTGTACAGTAAAGAATGCAAGTTATAACCTTTCTATACCTTCAATTTTTTTACTGGCTCTACACTATTTTAATGAGGACCTTAAGGACTGTTGTGGTCCAATAAATTAGTGCACCATACATTTTGAACTTTACACGGAACAGTTTAGCTCATCATTTTAATATTATTATTGAACTAGTATTATTAATGGCTGATAAGATACTATAAGCTGACAAAAAAGCGGCATGTTAGGTTTTCAGCTAAAACTACAAGTGTATAGCATTATCAGCCAAATAATTTTACAAAGTTGAACAAGACTACTGTGCTATATATACTATCAGTAAAATACCTTCCTGATCGGCCAGAATAGCCTGGCATGTTGATGGTACAATCATTTGTGAGAATAAACACAATTTATTGGCTTCATTTCAGATGAGCTAATGTGTATGGCCAGCTTTAAAATGTAATTTTGGCAACTCAGTTCATATCAATCTTTATTACATAAACTTTACAGCACTGACTTGCCCATCATAGAGAGAAAACATTAATATTATAACTCTATATTGTAAGTTTGGAAAAGCACCTCTAAATCTTTCTGTCTCAGTTACTACTAGAAGATTTTCGATAGTACTGTTCTATGGCAGTTCAGTAGTCCAGAGTAGCTTCATTTTTCTATTTCATAGATACAAGTGCAAGTTATTTTATTGTGCTTTCTTAATTTCCTAATGCTAACAAAGGATTCAGATTTGATCTATTATATAGCAAAACACAAGACCAAATTAAAAAAAAAATTGTATTTTTCCATCAATATAAACATGTGAGGGCCTGTTTTTTGTGGGACGAGTTACACTTTTTGATGAAATCATTTATTTTACCCTAGAGTGTATAAAAAATGGGGAAAAAAATCCAAGTGCGGTGAAATTACAAAACAAATTGCAATTACATGTTTGTTCCTTGGGTTTTTTATTCACAATGCTCACTATATTGTAAAACTGACATGTCAGTATGATGTCTCGGGTCGGTATGAGTTTGTAGATACCAAACATGTATACTGTTACTTTTATCTAAGTGGTAAAAAAAATTCTGAAGTTTTTAAAGAAAAAGAATGACACTTTTGCTCCATGTCCAGTGACCCATAGCATTCTCATTTTTTGGGATCTGGGGCTGTGTGAGGGAAGATGACACATTTCTTCTTTAGGTTTTTCTTCAACACCTGCACTCTGGCCATATAAGAAATTGATTTGAGGTTATGTTGCTTTAGTTTTGTACATGTTATCTTTTTGTATTTCTGCTTATTATCACTACTCAACATGTAACCTATAGCATCACCAGCAGACCTAGCCCTTAGTAGTCATTTTTCCAGGGTCTATGAGAAAGACTAACAGACACTCTGGTTTCATATGAAACGCCTGAGACCCTAGAGGCCGCTATAGCTCTTACATATGTATTGATAGCTACCTTAGAGATAGACCTATGATGACTCTTCACCCTTGATATACTTCCTAAGGCTGAAGTCTGTTCTTCGTTCACTGATGTACTGTAATATCCATCTGAGTTACAGGTAAAAAGGGGAATCCCGGAGTGACTAAATGCGAATTGCACCATCAGACAGAACCCTGAGATAACCAGACACCCTTTAACCCCTATACAGGGATCTGTCTTAAGTGCAATGTCCAGGGGGTTGCTGCCTATAGATGCGCTGCACTCCAGGAATAGAAAAGTCGCCAAGCAGAGTAAAAGCCCAGAGGTCATGCAAGTACAAAATTTTTAGGCTGGAGAATAGTTCAAAAATAGGCAGAGGTTACTCTGGAAATCAATAATACAAAGGATAATAAGTGAACCATGGAATCTATCTGTCAGCTAGTAGCAACACACAGAGGATTCAAATGGGCTGCAGTGCTTCCTAATTGGCTGAAGTCAGAATTAATGACCGCAGCTGGGCAGCCATTCAACACATCCACAAAGTCATCACCAGCCCCATCTTTGGAGTGAACACAGTGACACCTAGTGGGAGAAGCAAAAGTCGCAGGAGCAGATGGGATGTGATACAATTCAGTTGGAGGGGCTTCCTCTGTCTGAATCACTTGCAGTTTGCCATAAAACAGGGGTGTGTTTCTTTTGTTGTCATAAGGGTCATTTCATTGGGGCCTGTCCATTCCATTTTCCAGCATTTTGCCACTTACATTTTTTTTATCATTTGGTGGGTACAGTTACAGTGGGATATATCGATGATATTCTGCTTTACGAGGCTGACCTCAAGACCCATCATAAACATGTCAAGCAGGTGTTACATATTTTATGTGATATTAAACTGTATGCCAAACTGGAAAAGCGTGTATTCACCATGCAAGAGATGTAATTTATAGGCTTTCTGGTGTCCTCTGCTGGTTTCCATGTGGACCCAGATAAGGGTCACACAGACCTGTAGTGGGATCTCCATGAAAATCTGAAAGCACTACAGAGCTTTCTGGGATTTGCCTATTACTATAGGAAGTTCATCCGGAACGTTTTGTTAATTGTCAAACCCCTCACTAATATGTTTAAAAAAGGTATGGACTTTTCAAGGTGGTCTGACTTCACCCTCTGGACATTCAGTGCTTAGCACTGTCGATTTGGAGTTCTGGGTGCAGGACTGCAAGGAGTTTGTATGTTCTCCCATGTATACTTGGGTTTCCTTTGAGTACTCCGGTTTTCTCTCACACTCCAAAAGACATAGTGATAGGGAATGTAGATTGTGAGCCTAATGGGGACAGCGAGGATGATGTATGTAAAGCACTGTGTAATTCATTAATCAACTATATAAGTGAATACATAATATTATTTATATATTATTTGCCATGGCACCTGTGCTCGACCAAGCTGATGTTGTTGAGGTTGATGCGCCTGAGGTGGGGGTTGGGGCTGTGTTTTTTCAAGGGCTGTCTCCTAGTGAGTGGTACACATACACAGTTTTATCAAAGAAAATAAGAATTGCTGGCTGAAAAGAACTATGATATTGACAATACGGATCTCTTGGCTATTAAAATGGCATTTGTAGAATGGTATCACATTTTGGAGGGGTGGTTCGTCCATTCACTACAATTACCAATCATAAAAATCTTCCATACCTCAAATTTGTTAAGCATCTTAATCCTAGATAAGTTAGGTGGTCCTTATTTTTTCCCAGGTGTAAATTCCCTTCGATGTGGTGTCAGATTGGGGGACCTAGTTTGAGTTCAAATTTTACAGTGCGTTTTGTTCTCAGCTGAGGGAACATCTGTCTTTTTCCTCAGCATTGCATCCCCACTATAACGGGTAGGCTGAGCACTTAAGTTTAAGTTTGGAGACTTATCTAAGGTGTTTTTTGTCTGATAACCCTGATAACTAGGAAAATTCATCATCTTGTCTACCCTTGGCTGAGTTTGCGTTAATTAATCATCTTAATGAATCCACTGGCAAGTCAACATTTTTGGTGCCTATGGGTTCCACCCTCAGTTCTATGCTTTCAGTAGGAAAGGGTCTTTGAGAGTTCATGGTGAGGAACTATTATCATCTTCACTCTAGTCTGTATGATATGGAGTGCAAAATCCAAAGGACCAAAGGACCAGGGTGTACAGGGTATAAGGAAGGACCACAATCTTGGTATATAAGAACGGTGCTTTATTTCTTTTACACATTTCGGGGTTGTCCCAAACCCTTCCTCAGGAATACCACCATAAACAATCATTTATTACAGATTGTATATGGTTGTATCCCAGCCCCGAAACACATAGAAGAAATAAAGCACCGTTCTTATATACCAAGATTGTGGTCCTTCCTTATACTCAGCAGCACGGATCGTTATACATCCTGGTCCTTTGGATTTATGCATACGTTGTTCCTGATGGAACGGTGGATCCTGCAGCAGCTGTTTTAAGCGTTTAAACCAGTTGTGGGCCACATAACTGCATAAGGTGAGCAGTACCTCATTTTTGAACTATCTGGTATCTAAGAGATAAGACATTATTGCACCCTTGTCTACCCTTTAATAAATGGAGTGTAAAATAACCTGAGGGTTAAGGGAAATAGTTAAAAATGCATGGCTGATAGAAGACATACAGGTATGGACCTGGGTGTAAATTATTATCTTTGTTTGTCCATTAGGACTGACTAGTTGAAGGTTCCATCTTGGAAACTGGGTCCTCTGTTCATCAATCCGTATAAGGTGCTTGACATTATCAACCCTGGGCCTTTTGGCTTGACTTACTCCTACACTTAAAATCTGTTACGTCTTCTATAAATCGTTGCTAAAGAAATTTGTTGCATCTCTGGAGATGACACCATTATCACAACCACTTATTATTGTTAATGGTAATCTTGAATGTGGCTAGAAACATTGATTTTCATTTAATTTGCATTCTCTCCAATACATAGTATACAGGAAGGGTTATGGTCCAGAGAAGAGGACATGGGTACCTGCTTTGGAAGTAAACGCCAGTAGATTGATGTGTATTTTCCATGCATCTCATGCGAACAAAGGCAGCCCTGAGGGTCCAGGGGTCCTTCATAGAAGGGGCATACTATCAAGTGTTTCTCACCCTGGTAAGACCTCTGGCGAGCCTGAAACCAGAAGGTCACAGCACCTTATTTGTCGCAGGTCTTGAACTGGTGTATAAATGTATTTGCTTTCTTTTGGCGCTGCATGGGCTAATGACTCTTAACACGCTCACTGTTTCTTGTAGCCTTTATTCTCATTTGCAGTTCTTTTGTGGCAACTGGCCTCCACTATAAGTAGTCACTTGTCTTACCATCTAATGCTGGTTATAGAATCCATTTCAATGCTGACCACTTCAGAAGAAGCCTGTTTGTTTATTGCAGCTCTACAGTTTAGCTGCATTGGAAAAATAGTCTGGAGTGCTTCTCTGTTTGTGTCTATTTTCCGCTTCTGTTTCCTTTTCTTTGTGCTGTATTATTTGCAGTGGTGAGGCTAGTGTACTTGCTGGCCTTTTCACTAGCTAGGGTGAGTTCAGGGCAAGTGAAAATTCAGGCATGTGACGTTGACAGTGGGAAAGACATGTATAGGGACATTAGGGATTGCAGGGCACAGACTCAGGTGCCAGGAGGTGTCCCTTTTCCGACTCCTTATCACTAAAGCCTTTCTTCTACTCAATCATCGTTATCTCCTCTGTGCTGCACTGCTTGCCAGCTGTCTGTACGTCCCAGCATGACAGTTTTAGGAGACAGTTGTATTTCTCATGTGTTACAAATCTGGAGTTTTGTATTTTGTGATTCCTTTGTTATTCATTCTATAAATTAATAAATATTAAGACAACTGGGTGTTACTTGTTGGAGGGGTGTCTTTACAATATCTGTCCGTAGACAATCAGTATTCCTTGCTTCAGGCTGTATAGTAACACACTTTTGACAAGATGAATGGTGGAATTTTTGTCAATTTATTTATACATTTTTAGGAATAACAAAGGAACAGCACAGAGCAGGATGCGAGAATAATGCAAGTAAATGTGCACAACATAAATCAGACCTTATAAATCAAAAATCCTCCTAAAATAATAATTAAAAAAATTTCCAGATACAGTAAAACCAACAGTTCTATGTATGTTCTAGACTCATAGCAAAAAAGGGATTTTTGTGTACTCACCGTAAAATACTTTTGTCTGAGCCATCATTAGGGGACACAGGACCATGGGTTATGCTGCTATCCCTAGGAGGCTTGACACTAAGTGAATTATGAAAGAAATAGAACAGATTGGATCCACCCCCACAGCATACACCCCCTGGCTGGGACAGGCCCCGACCAGTTTAGTGACCAAGCTATAGGAGAATAGTTATAAACAATGGAGTACAACCAAAGTTAATATGCCAAATTCAGAAATAAAGAACCAGGAAAAAAACAATGCCTGAAATGGGCAACAAGATGGGTGCTATGTCTCCCAATGAGGGCTCAGAAAAAAGGATTTTACAGTGAGTACACAAAAATTCCTTTTTCTCTTGCGCCTCATTGGGGGACACAGGACCTAAAGCAGTCCCTGAGTGGGAAAATAAAACTCGTAACCCAAGGAATGAGATGCCTCTGCACAAGAAAAAGAAAACTCTTACGTGGAGAGGTGCACTGCAGCCGCCTGTAGGGCAAGTCTTCCAAGGCTTATGTCAGCAGAAGCCTGAGTATGAACATTATAGTGTTCGGCGAAAGTATGTAGGCTGGACCAGGTAGCCGCCTTACACACTTGTTCCGTCGATGCCTGGTGCCGAATAGCCCAAGATGCTCCCACTGCACGAGTGGAGTGTGCTTTTAGATCGCTAGGAATGGGTACATTCCGCAGCTGATATGCTTCTTGGATGGAAGATCGTATCCACCTAGCCAAGGTGGCTTTAGACATTGCCATGCCCTTCCTGTGACCTTCCGGAAGGACAAAAAGATTGTCCGTTTTACGGAAGAGGGCTGTTCTTGAAACGTAGCATCTAAGGGCTCTCACTAGATCCAGGGTATGCAGAGCCCTTTCTACGCGGTGCACCAGAGCCAGACAGAAAGATGGAAGGACGATATCTTTGTTGAGGTGGCAGGAGGAGACCACCTTTGGAAGAAAAGAGGAACTGGACAAAGTACCACCGTATCTTGATGAAAAGAAAGGAACGGCTCTCGGCACGAGAGTACCGCCAATTCAGAAACATGATGGATGGACGTGATTGCCACAAGGAAGACCAGCTTCCAGGACAGGAGAGTGACAGAAACCTCTTTCAGATGCTCAAAAGGCGATCTCTGGAGTGCATCCAAGACCAAGTTAAGGTTCCATTGCTCTAACGGTCGTCATTAAGGGGGAACCAATCAAGACATCCCTTGAATAAAGGTTCTAACTTGTGGACGTGTCGCCAGTTTGCACTGGTAAAGGACTGAAAGAGCCAAAATCTGGCCTTTCAGGGAACTAAGGGCCAACCCAGAGTCTAGTCCTGACTGCAGAAAACTGAGAATCACCACGACTGAAAAAGTAAAAGGGGGGTGACCACGGTCTTTGCACCATGAAAAGATAATCTTCCACGTACGATAGTAGATATATGCAAAAGCTAGTTTTCGAGCTCTAATCATGGTACCAATGACATCAGGTGAAAAAAGCAGCCTGAGTTAGCACCCAGGTCTCAACGGGCACGCCTTCTAATTCAGAGCCTTCGAACCTTGGTGGCAAATCGGACCTTGAGATAGAAGGTCTGAGCAATCTGGTGAGCGCCAGGAGACGTCTGCGACTACCTGAACTAGGTCAGCGTACCAGGCGCATCTGGGCCAATCTGGACCTATGAGGACGACCGGGACTCGTTCTGATTTGATTTTCCTCAGTACTTTCGGAATTAAGGGTAATGGAGGAAAAATGTACGGGAGCCGGTACTGGTGCCATGATTGCACCAGTGCGTCCACTCCGATTGAAGTTGGATCGTGACAGCAGGCCATGAACACCTTGGCATTCATTTGAGAAGCCATGAGGTCCACGTCCACTGTCCCTCAGCGGCAAATCTGTTGAAACACTTCCGGGTGCAGGAACCAGTCTCCTGCAGCGAGGCCCTGGCGACTGAGAAAGTCTGGAGCGCAATTGTCCACTCCTGGGATGTTCACTGCCGAGATGACCTGGTTGACTTGGCCCAGGTGAGAATGCTTTCTTCCTCGCCAAGAGCCCTTCTGCTGCGGGTGCCACCCTGGTGATTGATGTAGGCCACTGCCATCACGTTGTCCGATTGTACATGAATGTGACGACCTGCCAGGAGTCTGTGAAGCAACGTAGAGATAGGGCTATGGCCCGTACCTCCAGCAGGTTGATTGAAAGCATTGACTCCTGTTCGGGCCAGTGACTCTGGGCAGTATGATGATGATAAACCGCCCCCCAACCAAGGAGGCTGGCATCGGTGGTGAGGACTACTCAATCGACTGGAAGGAAGGACCAGCCCTTGGATAGAGATGTTGGACACATCCACCACCGTAGTGACCTCTGGACCGAAGGGTTCAGGGAGAATACCCTGTCCAGTGAGAAGGGTCTCCTGTCCCAGGTCATCAGCAGGGCCGTCTGTAGAGGGCGAAGGTGAAATTGAGTGAATTGGACTGCTTCTATTGCAGCCACCATTTTGCCGAGAACCCTCATCCCGTAACGGATGGAATGCGGGGAGGATCGGAACAGGGTGCGCATTCCCCGATGTAGGGCTTGAACTTTGTCTCGAGGAAAGGTGAGTAACCCCCGAGATGTGTTGAAAACCATGCCCCGGAACGTGATAGAGACTGGGCAGGAATCAGAGAGGATTTTTTGAGATTGACTAACCAACCCAGTCGCGAAAGAGTGTCCATGGTTATTTGGACACTCTCCTCCCAGGCTGTGAATGAGTGGCCTTTGATGAGGAGGTCGTCTAGATAGGGCTGGATGACAATTCCTCTGGAATGAAGGATGGTCATGGCAGCAGCCATGACCTTTGTGAATACTCTTCGTGCCATGGCGAGACCGAAGGGTAAAGCAACGAATTGGAAGTGCTCCTCGTGTACAGCAAATCGTAGAAAACATAATGGTATAAAAGACCAGGAACAATCATGATACTGAGCTGTTACTCGTGTTCCCCCCTATATAGGCCAGCCGATTAGAGCACCCTGCACCACCTGCCCCTTGAGAAAGCCGACGCGAAACACGTGTCGGGGCCTTTGAGTTGAAGGCAGGAGGGCACTGGACCTCTCTAACTAATCCCATGGGTAAGTTATATTGGGTTGCCTTATTGTTCCCCCTTAAATAGCTGAACACTTATCTTACTACATTGTTACCTAGGCATGCTCCTTCAGGGTACAGGCATCTCCTCTTAGCTCCCAGGGTGAGGGTACTTGTCCTTTGCCTCTCTTGCCTTCCTCTCACCTCCCTTGTCCACACTGTCCTTTTTTACCCTCCCACTGTTGCCTGTTTTGTGTACCACCAGTAATTTAATAAAAACTTTTTGTACTGCAAACCTCGGTGTGGTCATTCAGGTAATTCAATCTGGGTCACAAAAACATCTTTGGTCTCTATCTCTTAAATCGTAGAAAACGTTGATGCACCTGAACTATCGGGATGTGAAGGTATGCGTCCCGTATGTCGATGGAGGCGAGAGACTCACCTTCTTTCATAGGTGCGATGACAGAACGCAGGAACTCCATCCTTAAACGATGGACAGCGACATATCTGTTCAGATGTTTTAGGTCCAGGATGGGATGTACCGAGCCGTCCTTCTTAGGAACAACAAAAAGGTTTCAGTAAAAACCTTTGAAACATTCGGAGTCTGGCATGGGAACGATTACCCTGGCGAGCCGAAGCGATGATATTGCGTGGAAAAAAGCGCAAGCTCGTATCAGTGACTTCGGTGGATTGGAGGGAAAGAAATGGTTTGGAGGGCTGGCTATAACTTCTATGTAGTAACCGGAAGATACGAGATCTGTGGCCCATCTGTCGTCACTGATGGATTGCTATGCGCGATGAAAGAAGCGTAGACGACGGCCGACAGTGGGAGTGTCTTCCGGGAATAAGTGCGAGTCACGATGAGGAGAAATGATTGGATCTGGACCCTTTGAATCTAGATTGCTTTGGCCTATTTTGCCAGTTTTGATTCGATTTATAAGGTGACTAGTTGCTCCTCTCCGTACGCGGAGAACAGCTTGCGGATGAAGGCGCTCGAGAGGATGTCCATCCAAAGAGGAACAAAAGGGCTGAAACAGTGGTTGTCGACTTTTAAAAGAAGGGCGTTTTAGTTTGTGCTGGGGAAGAGATGTACTTCTTCCACCAGTCGCGTCCGAGATGAGTTTATCTAATCGTTCGCCGAAAAGTCACCCGCTTTGATGCTGAATCTGCTCACCATTGCCTGAGCCAAAGGGCTCTGCGAATGGTGATTGCATTAGGAGCTGTGAGTGCAGCACAAGTGTCCGAGTCCAAATAAGCATGGATTAAGTAATCTCCAGCCATAATGATTTGAGATGTCAGATCCACCAGCTCTGGGTCTGAAAGTTTGAGGGATTTTTGTAAAGTTTCTGCCCAAACTACAATTGCCTTGGCCACCCAGACCGAGGCGATTAAAGGCGATAGAGACGATCTCGCTGCTTCAAAGGCTGACCATGCTAAATGCTCGACCTGCCTGTCTGCTAGGTCTTTAATAGAGGACCCATCCAGCAATAACAATATAGCCTTTGCTGGTAGCCGGGAGACTGGGGGGTCGACCGGCGGCAAATCTGCCCAATTGTTAGTGAGTGCTGGGGGAAAGGGGTAGCGAGCCTCAATGGGTTTGCGACCCCCAAACCTTTTATCTGCTTATTCCCGTTGTTTGGACAGAATATCCTGGAACTCGGGATGGTCGGTCAAACATTTTGCTGACTTTTCACTTCCTTAAATGAGACAGTATTGGTCCCTAGTCGTAGGGTCAACTATCTTAAGCGTTTGGTTAACTGCTGACACCAGGTCATCGACCATGGCCTCAGTCTCAGGGATTCTAGATCAAAAGGGTCGTCCATGTCTGATTCTGAGTCTAGAATATGAGGTTCGACCATAGCAGGGGATCCCGGTCTCGATTTCCATGAGGGAGAGGCGTGAGAACTATGGGAAGAAATGGGTGATATGTTTCTGTGAAACCTTTTCTTATTTGCTTCTATCGTGACTGGACATCGCCTGTCCTCGACAGTTGTGGGCTCCCGAATAGGGTCCTATGCCTGTGCATCATCCTGGGAAGATGTGACTGGACAGTGCTATGTAGCCTGGACCAGGGAGTTTGATAGCTTTTCCAAGGATTGGGTGAGGAATAGTGCCCAGTCTGGTGGGCTCGAAACACTAGTTGCTCCGGCATCGGCGGAGGGCTCCTGGGCTTCTGTGGGGACGCAGGCCTGGCAGTGTGGTGTGGTGTTACCACTCGGAAGGACCAAGTGACAGGTGATGCATGATTTAGAGGTTTGCATGTTAATAAAGATAGTGGCACTCCTGCTAGAATCAACCTAAACAGTTTGTATAGTGGTGCTTTAGCAGAGCTGCTGCGGGTGAGGACTTTTTCTGCTATCCCTAAGAGATTTGGATGGCTCTAAAGCCCTGCAGCCTAGGGGTCCACTCTTACCAGAAAAGATGGTAGCCCGATGGTCCTCTGTCCCAAAGACTGGTACCGACCCAAAAACCACCTTTCAAAACGCCAGTGGTGAAGAAATGTCCCTCAGCTGCACTGTATACACAGGAAAGAGCACAGGAGCAGTGTTACCTCACGCAGGAGATGGAATACATGGTGGGCGGGGCCAGGTGCTGACGGTCGGATTCAAGCCGGATGTGATGTCACATCAGGGTCATATGTGGGAACCCCGCGTCATCAAAGGGTCGGGCCAAAAGCAAGAACTGCAACTAGGCTGAAGCCGCGGCCTAAATTTATCGCTGCGGCCGGGAAGCTGAGGTGAAGAAGCGAATCGGCAGTCGGCGGCAGTCCGGAAGCCTAATGTGTAAGGTGGATTGTTAGGGAGTCCCGTATAGACATTGGTGTCGGGAGCTACAGCGGCACTGGTTCTCGACTTACCTTGGAGGTCTGTCATCGTCTCACAAGATGAATTGACTGCCAGCAGCGCTGTGTGTGTGAAGCAGTGTTACCTTACGCAGGAGAATATGCTGCTGAGCGAGAGCTCAGTGTGACTGTGGGCTGTGCTTTTAATCCTGCGACTCAGGCCCCTTTCATAGGATGCTGATGATATCTATAGCGTCCCACAGGACTGGGATGATGGGTATATGCCAGGTGCAGAGGGGGATACGAGGAGGCGACACTCTGTTTGCCGTTCTGTTGATGGCTGGGAAATCATCTCCTTTAAAGGAAACCATCGCCCTCGATATCCATGAAAAAAATAAATAAATGGTGCATCCCTTAGAGATCCAATGGAGCAGAAAGGAATTCAAGGAGGTGACACACCAGGGTCCCGCCTGTTGGTGGCTGGGAAAGCAGCCCTCTTAAAGGGGGGCTTTTGCTTGTCTAAAAACTTCTTCTGTAGTAAGAAATAATAATAAAAAATAATAAAAAGATGTGCGTCTGTAGACAGCATCTGCCTCCTACAGACACTAAGCTTAAACTGGTTGAGGCCGGGCCCAGCCAGGGGGTGTATGCTGTGAGGGAGAAGCCAATCTGTTTTGTTTCTTTTATAATTCACTTAGTGTCAAGCCTCCTAGGGATAGCAGCATAACCCATTGTCCTGTGTCCCCCAATGAGGCGCAAGAGAAATGGGAACATGTTCATTTTTTATGTTAAAACACAAAATATATAATAATGGTGTGTCATGTTTTTATTCTCCATCTTTTGTCAAGGTTTTTTTTATTAGTTTTTCTTCACAGCAAAAATAACTCATCTCATACCAACCATAAACAAATGTCCGTGATCAAATGATTATAGTTATGCACGCAGAGTTAGAGGAAATATTCCACATCTGTAGTATATGTAATTTTACATGTAGACAGGAAATTTTGCATAAAATCTACTCTATAATTGCCGTAGGCAAAATCGTGTCGGACCCCGAAAACGCCGTGGCTATGTCACTATGTGACGTCACCACGCGCGAGCAATGGCCGCGAAGCGGCCATTGCGAGTCGCTGCCCGAAAATAGAACCAGAGGCTTGGCCACAAACTTAGCGATTTACCGCTGAGGTAGCGCGAGCAATGGCCGCGAGGCCATTGCGAGTCGCTACCTCAGCCGCCGCACCTGCCGCAACTCCCCCTATACTTTCAATGGGGATCTATTGCGAGTCGCTGTGTAGCGCGAGCAATGGCGCGAGGCCATTGCGAGTCGCTACCTCAGTCGCCGCACCTGTCGCAACTCCCCCTATACTTTCAATGGGGATCTATTGCGACTCTGCTGTGTAGCGCGAGCAATGGCCGCGAGGCCATTGCGAGTCGCTACACTTGCAGGTTGGTGTAAAGATGTCATTGGAATAATTGGATTATTATTTGAAAATCTAAAAAAAAAATTAAAAATATTCTAGACACCCGATGCATTTGCATCGGGCTCACAGCTAGTGTGATTATAATGAGCTGCAGTAAAGAATGCTGATGATACTTATTGCGACCACTAAGCCTGTTTAGAAATGGGCCTCTCAACCACACAACACTAGATTGAAGAGCATCCCAATATTTGTAACGGGATTGTGTCAGAGAACATGAGCTGTGAATATGAAAATTGATGTTAAGCTGCTTTGAGGGATTTGTGTATTCTGTACTCAACAAGAAACATTTTTAAATTCAGTACTATGAAGCTCCCTAGGGTTTATAGTGAAAATGATCTGAAAGAACAGAAGAAATAAAAAAGGTATGAAAGATTACCTTCCCTTCTGCCCCTATGGGCAAGAAAGTAAAGAAACAAATTATAGGAAAAGCTGACAATCAAGACAGCAGCACTTTATGTATTCTGAGATGTACAGAAAGGTTTGGCCAGTGGCCTGTGAATTCTAAATTTCAAAATGATTAGTCTTCAGTGCCTTTGGCGAAGGATGTGAAGATTTCTATATTTTATGCTTTTTACCTGCGTGTCTGCATCTGTGAAAGGCTGGGCAAGTATATGGTGAAGAATCATCAGCAAAACTTCATTGAACTTACAAATACTTGGAGGTCGTTTGGCATATTATCCGCACAGGCTTAATCAGTGTCATTTCAATGGCGTTTAACTGCTTGATCTCTTTTCAAGATAATTAGTATTTTCCTTCTTTTGAAACAAGATTGGTATGTTGGATAAGACACAAACCATCTTGACACGAATAAAGATAAAGCGTTGTAGATTAAAAGAGTTTTTAAAAATATTTAAAAGTGAAAACATTAACCCTGCTGTTCTGTTCCGTCAAAAATGACCGAATTTGAAGTTTTTGATTTTATTTTTAATTTGTTTATGATCAACCATGTTCACATACAGTAAATGTTGATTGCTCTCAGTGTGAGAAACAAGATACAAATCTTGTAGTTGTGATACCTTTTAATGGCTAACAAAAATAAAATAAATGATGTTATAGGGCGAGCTTTCGAGACGACTCAGGTCTCTTCATCAGGCATGGTATGACAAGATATTGAATGAAACTCAAAATATATGCATGCACAACTAAAAATGATTGGATATTTGGCTCAATAAACATTACAGGGACTGGACATTTGGCAAAACAAACAAAACTGCCTAGGAGAGCATCTTCAAACAGGCAGGGCCAGTGGTAATAAAGTCTTTAGGACACTAAATTATAAGAAAACCTGGAGTCTAAGATCTCCATGTCTTTGAACAACATTGTTTACACGTGGTAATGAGCCATAAAGCCATCAGCAATGTTAAGTCCATTCTGTATACAATTGAAGCTTCTAATTAGCTTCGATTCACACACTCTTCGGTGTTTTTGGGATTTGAAGTTACCTCTCAAGATTAAAACCTTCATATTGTCAATGTTGTGTCCCTGGCCAGAAAAATGCTCCGCTACTGGAAAATGGATTTTTTTGTGTGTAATTGTGTGACGATGAGACCTCATCCTTGCTCTTAGACGCTGTCCAGTCTCCCCAACATAGAAAGAACCTACTGGGCAAATGGTGCACATAATTAAATATACCACTTGGAAGAGGAGCATGTGAAACTCCCAGGAATCCTATAATCCTGCTGTGTATTGGGGATCTGTATCCTGTCTCTAGTCTCTATGTGAGTACAGGTCTTGCAGCTCTTCACATTGCATGGATAAGTTCCTTTTGGTGTATCCGAGGGCATCAAACTTCGGACCATGATGTTCCTTAAGTTGGGAGGCTGCCTGTAGCACAGCAAGGGAGGGTCTTTGAATAATATTTTAAGTCGGTCATCCTTGTGTAAGATGTGGTGAAGTTTCCTGGCCGTTTTCCTTAGTAACTCAAGCTGTGGGTTGTAGGTCACCACCAGGGGAACACGTTGGTTCTCTTCTTTTGCTCTGTATTGGAGTGCTTGACTTCTAGGGATCCTTGTGGCTTTACTTATCTGATCATCAATGGAGGTGGGGTGGTAGCCCTGGTTTAAAAATGTCTTTTTTAGCTGGTTTAAGTGTTCATCCCTTTCCACTGGGTTGGAGCAAGCTCACCAGATTTATCCTCACCCACAACATTTTCTCTTTTGGTGAGGAGCTGTATTTACAACGCACCGGAACTGCCATGGGAAGCAAAATGGCCCCCCAGTATGCCAACCTCTTCATGGCTAAACTGGAAAATGACTTTTTAGCCTCCTGCCCCATCAAACCCTTGGCGTACTTCCGTTTCATTGATGACATCTTATTAATCTGGACTGAGACTGAACATGAACTTCTAAAATTCCATGACAAGTTCAACCAATTTCATCCCAGCATAAACCTGACACTGGACCACTCAAAAACAGAAATCAACTTTCTGGATACCACCTTAAAAATTCTAGATGGTTCATTCCAAACAACAGTATATCGGAAACCGATTGACCGTCCCACATACCTCAGATGGGACAGTTTCCACCCAAAACACATAAAAAAATCCATTGTCTACAGCCAGGCCCTGAGATATAACCGTATTTGCTCCAACCCAGTGGAAAGGGATGAACACTTAAACCAGCTAAAAAAGACATTTTTAAACCAGGGCTACCACCCCACCTCCATTGATGATCAGATAAGTAAAGCCACAAGGATCCCTAGAAGTCAAGCACTCCAATACAAAGCAAAAGAAGAGAACCAACGTGTTCCCCTGGTGGTGACCTACAACCCACAGCTTGAGTTACTAAGGAAAACGGCCAGGAAACTTCACCACATCTTACACAAGGATGACCGACTTAAAATATTATTCAAAGACCCTCCCTTGCTGTGCTACAGGCAGCCTCCCAACTTAAGGAACATCATGGTCCGAAGTTTGATGCCCTCGGATACACCAAAAGGAACTTATCCATGCAATGTGAAGAGCTGCAAGACCTGTACTCACATAGAGACTAGAGACAGGATACAGATCCCCAATACACAGCAGGATTATAGGATTCCTGGGAGTTTCACATGCTCCTCTTCCAATGTGGTATATTTAATTATGTGCACCATTTGCCCAGTAGGTTCTTTCTATGTTGGGGAGACTGGACAGCTTCTAAGAGCAAGGATGAGGTCTCATCGTCACACAATTACACACAAAAAAATCCATTTTCCAGTAGCGGAGCATTTTTCTGGCCAGGGACACAACATTGACAATATGAAGGTTTTAATCTTGAGAGGTAACTTCAAATCCCAAAAACACCGAAGAGTGTGTGAATCGAAGCTAATTAGAAGCTTCAATTGTATACAGAATGGACTTAACATTGCTGATGGCTTTATGGCTCATTACCACGTGTAAACAATGTTGTTCAAAGACATGGAGATCTTAGACTCCAGGTTTTCTTATAATTTAGTGTCCTAAAGACTTTATTACCACTGGCCCTGCCTGTTTGAAGATGCTCTCCTAGGCAGTTTTGTTTGTTTTGCCAAATGTCCAGTCCCTGTAATGTTTATTGAGCCAAATATCCAATCATTTTTAGTTGTGCATGCATATATTTTGAGTTTCATTCAATATCTTGTCATACCATGCCTGATGAAGAGACCTGAGTCGTCTCGAAAGCTCGCCCTATAACATCATTTATTTTATTTTTGTTAGCCATTAAAAGGTATCACAACTACAAGATTTGTATCTTGTTTCTCACACTGAGAGCAATCAACATTTTCTCAACTGGCTAACACGGTACCAAACCTTTTTCTTCACATACAGTAAATAATGCAGCAGGTATTAAAATAAAACACTTAAATGAGCTAAAAATCAAGACTTTAATAGGTCCAAAAATGACTGCAACATTATAAGTGTACAGTAGTCCAGATTGTAAAATGGATATATACTTTTACTAATGTGGCTTAATAGTCCTACACCATGGACTCCTATTAGGCATGTTTACATGTATGAAAACCAAAATGCTTAATTATATATAACTAGCTGTGAGCCCGATGCAAATGCATCGGGTGTCTAGAATATTTTTAATTTTTTTTTTTAGATTTTCAAATAATAATCCAATTATTCCAATGACATCTTTACACCAACCTGCAAGTGTAGCGACTCGCAATGGCCTCGCGGCCATTGCTCGCGCTACACAGCAGAGTCGCAATAGATCCCAATTGAAAGTATAGGGGGAGTTGCGACAGGTGCGGCGACTGAGGTAGCGACTCGCAATGGCCTCGCGGCCATTGCTCGCGCTACACAGCGACTCGCAATAGATCCCCATTGAAAGTATAGGGGGAGTTGCGGCAGGTGCGGCGGCTGAGGTAGCGACTCGCAATGGCCTCGCGGCCATTGCTCGCGCTACCTCAGCGGTAAATCGCTAAGTTTGTGGCCGAGCCTCTGGTTCTATTTTCGGGCAGCGACTCGCAATGGCCGCTTCGCGGCCATTGCTCGCGCGTGGTGACGTCACATAGTGACATAGCCACGGCGTTTTCGGGGTCCGACACGATTTTGCCTACGGCAATTATAGAGTAGATAATGCATTTGGAAAGCATTAAACCTATAGATACGATGCATAACTGAGTATAATACAATATTTCATTTACAAGATTATAACAAAAAAGAAATTTAAAACATACAATGTATTTAAGGACAGAAAATGATAAAAAAATAACCCCTAGAATGAAGCGGAGAGGAAGTGTACATAGAGTGATACCTCTAAGGATACCGGTCACACAGACCTCAATTATACAGACTCACCTGGTCAAGTTGTGAAAGGGCACAACTCCCCAGGAAAAGCAAACAGATTGGTCGCTGCAGGCGTCCGGCAATAGTCAAAGATCCACTTGGAGAAAAGGGCCCTGATGAAGTGGCCTTTTTGCCACGAAACGCATAGGCTAAATAAACAGTGTGTGTGACCTACTCTGTTGCAGTGGTTCTTGTGGTCAGCGCGGCTCCTACCCCCCGGCCTTTTTCTCCAAGTGGATCTCTAAAAATAACCCCTGGCAGAGATTTATAGATAGTAAAAAAATGTTCATGGAGAACTGACTTTAGTTAGAGTATATCATTAGGATTATTTCTGCGCAAATGCGTTTTTTTTTTCAGTAATAATACTTCTGTACGATGCTTCTGCTTATTGATAATTCAGATAGAAATGTAATTGAACATACTAACTGACAAGTGTAACATATCAGTGTCAGAAATGTGCTACGTCTAGATAGGCCTAGCAGGCTGATGATGTGTCCTGTCAGCCATCAAAGATTGACCAATGGAAGTAATGACAGGTTCAATAGATACCCGGGTACCTTTTGTGCATCCTTTGATCCTTTCTATTGACTTGCATTGTAAGGTATAGAGCATCTTCAAGGCATAAAACACCTGATGAATGGTCAGCACACTTCTTTTAACACCTTCCCGACCTATGATGTTGTACAACGTCATGGGCCGGTAAGGGCGGTTTGATGTGAGCTCCGGCGCGGCACTCACATCAAACACCTGACATTTCAGCTGATCTCATCAGCTGAGATGTCAGGGTAACAGCACCGATCGGATGCGGGATCTGATTGGCGCTGTTAACCCCTTGGATCCCGCTGTCAATCACTGACAGTGGGATCAAAGGCGGCCGCGGCCGGGAACGCGCTGTTCCTCGCTTGCTCCGGAGATCTCGCGATAATATAGCCGGATCTCCAGCGCTCACGTGACAGCCCTGGGTCCTGGCTAGGCACTGCCAACCACAGCCCATCCGCAATTCTGGGAGATACTAATGAGCTTCAGCTCATCGGTATCTCCCAGAAGCGATCTATGGGGCAGTGTAAAAGTAAGAATTAATAAAAAAATAAAGTTTTTAAAGACCTGTAAAAAAAAAAAAAAATATATATAAAAGTTCAAATCACCCCCCTTTTCCCCCAGTCACAACAAAAGTATTAAAAAAAAAAATACACAAGTTTGGTATCGCCGCGTTCAGAATCGCCCGATCTATCATTGTATTAAATCCGTTAATGACAGCCCTAAACTCCATAACGGAAAAAATGGTCCAAACGCCAAAATTCAGTTTTTTTGGTCGCTACAACATTTCTATAAAATGCAATACCGGATCCCCCCAAAAATGGTATCATTATAAACATTATCTCAAGACGCAAAAAATAAGCTATCACACAACCCCAGTTCCCGAAAAATGAGAACGCTACGAGTCACAGAACATGGCGCAAGAAGTCTGTTTTTTTTTTTTTTTTTCAAACTTCTGAATTTTTTTTCACCACCTAGATACCAGTAAAGCTATACATGTTGGGTGTCTACGAACTCGTACCGACCCGAGGCATCACTCTGTCACATTGGTTTTACCATATAGTGAACATGGCGACTAAAATACCCAAAAAACAAACGTGTTATTGCACTTTTTTTGAAATTTCGCTGCATTTACAATTTTTTTGCAATTTCCCTGTACACTATATGGTAAAATAAATGATTTCATATGAAAGTACAACTCGTCCAGCAAAAAACAAGCCATCATATGCCTACATTGACAGAAAAATAAAAAAGTTATGGCTCTTGGAAGCAGGGGAGCAAAAAAAAAAATGAAAAATGAAAAATTCCTAAGGTCATGAAGGGGTAAATTGCATGACACTCAGAAGATTGAACATATGAACAGCAAGTTATTTTTGTATACCAATTCATGTAATTCTTTTGAGTGTTTAGTGTAAGGCAGTAATGGGATGACCGGACTGCTGGCCAGCAAACACAGTATGCCAGACATACTTTGCACACTAGTGCACACCCTTAATGGCCAGGGTACTTTTCACCCACCCTCCAGTCCTGGAAGCGGTGACTGTGGGAG
Organism: Allobates femoralis; assembly: GCA_033576535.1. Taxonomy (NCBI): domain Eukaryota; kingdom Metazoa; phylum Chordata; class Amphibia; order Anura; family Aromobatidae; genus Allobates; species Allobates femoralis. The sequence goes on along the minus strand of JARQOC010000004.1, from coordinate 297,441,497 downwards.
AGCCCTTCCCACGTGACAATAGCAGGGTGGCTGGTGGCTGGGCACAAAGACCACAGTCAGATCAAACACACCAGTACACACAGGAAAAGCAGTGCAGATTAAATAAAAGTATTAGAAAAGGCTAGGGACAAAGCTGAGAATGAAAAAAACTAGAGCAAGAGAGCAAACCAGAAGAAACAACAAAAACGTCTAACCTACCACCAAGCACAACTGAAAATAATAAATTTCATAAAGAAAAGACGGCACTCACCAGATTTGTGTAGCGGTGGTTCTTTATTCCGTGTTTAGCGGTGATATATTGTGCAGGGAGGGAGTGGCAGGGTGGACGACGGCACCGTTCCACGCTGGTATGCGCTTCGACGGGTCCAAACTGGTATGTGCTTGGACCCGTCGAAGCGCATACCAGCGCGAAACGGTGCCGTCATCCACCCTGCCACTCCCTCCCTGCACAAGGTATTACCGCTAAACACAGAATAAAGAACCACCGCTACACAAATCTGGTGAGTGCCATCTTTTCTTTATGAAATTTGTTATAGACTTGTTGCCTCTTGGACTAGGCACCCAGATTGTGCTCATTCTGTGTCCAGCATTTCCTGAATGCTTAGCAGCAATAACTGTGCTCCATTTCCTCTTCAATTGTGTTTGACAACTGAAAATAATCATCACTGAACCAGAGGATATGGCAGTTTTAAATATCCCTCCATTGTATTACCTGATACCGCTGTGGTAACACCCAGTCTCCACCTTCAGCACAGAGAGGCAAAGGAGGGGCGAGGAGAGTGGAGAAGAAGTGTCCTCCCACCACATAGCTGAGCCAGGACACATAGTGTCGCATATCTCCTGGCAACAGCTGACACTAGGGGATACAGTGTCTCCTGAACAGCATCATCGCTTGGAGGCATGGCGTACCAGCTCCAAGCAATACCCCAACCTGAAGTAAGTCTTTCAGTGCTGCAATACGCAGCCAGTGTCAACACCTGTACTACCTTCACTTCCAGAAATGACACTACACCCCTCATGGCCACTGAGAGTCAACGGGTGACCTGATGGAGAGCCAGAGTATGCCTAGAAGTGCCAGTGATTGGCTGGGGTGCAGAGATGCGAGAAGGATTAACACCCCTGCCTACAGGAGATCTGCCACAACACCCACCATCATCTAAATCACTAGACCTGACATATGATCAACACTTTTTAAGGTGAATTTTGGAGCAGACACACTTTAAAAAAAAGGTTGTGTGCACATATATTGAAAATGATAGACATGATGTTATTGCTGCAGAACCAGCAGGGACCACCGTAGTCATATCATTTGACCCAGGTCCGGCTCCAGGTTTCTGTGGGCAACGGGCGAAAAGGTCTCAGTGGGCCCCCTTTAAGTACATATCGCGGACTATATATATATATATATATAATACTATATATTGCCGCACACTTACCGCAAGCCCCATAGACAATGCATGGGGCTTGCTGCAAACGTGTAGCAAGTGCAGCCGCTAGACGGAAAATGCAGCAGATGCGGGTTTTTTTTTACCGCAACTGCCTCATTTTTAAAAAAACTCCTATGTGAAGGCAGCCTTACAGGAACAGTGACTGCTGAAACCAGCAAGTGAGTATATTACACGTTGTTAGGAGCAGGCTAAAATGCGATTGCGTTCCCTTGCGCTTTTTAAAAATACCCTTCAAATGCAAAATGTTGCATTTTTGTGCGTCTGAGGATGTTTGGTATATACGCAAGCATTCTCAAGCACACAAATAATGCAAGCAGCTCAATGGAGCCGCACTGCATTATGGGTGGCACGGCAGCCAAGCGGAGTGTCTGGCCGTCCGGATCTCTCTTCTCCTCACCTCTCTTCTTGCCGCTCCGGTCTCCTCCGGTCGCTCTGCACATATCAGCACAGTGATGACATTGTGCCCCTCCATGCTGAGCTGCAGAATGCAGACAGCGGCAGAAGAGACTCTGGAGAAGAATGCTGCTGGCAAAGGCGGCTGGGACTATAGGAGCGGAATCCGCGGGGGGCTACCGCTGGTACACATACTTCGTACGCACGTGGCTCTGCTCCGTACACCTCGTATGCACACGGCTCTGCTCCGTACACCTATGGCTCTGCTCCGTACACCTCGTACACACTCGGCTCTGCTCCGTACACCTCGTACACACTCGGCTCTGCTCCGTACACCTCGTACACACGCGGCTCTGCTCCGTACACCTCGTACACACACGGCTCTGCTCCGTACACCTCATACACACACGGCTCTGCTCCGTACACCTCGTACACACGCGGCTCTGCTCCATACACCTCGTACACACGCGGCTCTGCTCCGTACACCTCGTACACACGCGGCTCTGCTCCGTACACCTCGTACACACACGGCTCTGCTCCGTACACCTCGTACACACACGGCTCTGCTCCGTACACCTAGTACCCACTCGGCTCCGCTCCATACACCTCGTACACACACGGCTCCGCTCCATGCACCTAGTACACACTCACCTCTGCTACATTCACACTGTAAATCCCTCCTGACCCCACACATAACCTTCACCTAATTGCCATACACCTAGCACACACTCACCTCTGCTACATTCACACTGTAAATCTTTCCTGACCCCACACATAACCTTCACCTAATTGCCATACACCTAGTACACACTCACCTCTGCTACATTCACACTGTAAATGCCTCCTGACCACACACAAACTTCACCTTATTTGAGCATCATTCATGGTGGCCAGCACAGTCCTGGATACACTGAGGAGCTGATCATGAGACCCCTGACTCCTCCCCATCCATTGACATCATCACAGGTCCTGTCAGCCTGAGCCCAGAGTGTGCAGCTCTGTCGGCTCCCGTGGAGGGGGGAGGAGGGAGACCTCCGGTGCTGCAGGAGCCTGAAAATGACCCCCCAGCTGCCCCCTGGATATGGCCCTGGCTGTGGGGGCAGTGCTCAGGGGCCCCTGAGGCTAGGGTCACACTTGCATTGTGACACTAGCCTTATGCAAGTATTGTATGTTGCAGCGCATAGCGTTTAATGCTATGCATGGAGTCAGCCCATAGAAACCCGACGTTTACCTTGACAACCACTGGTTGTCAATGTAAACATTGGGTTTCTATGGGCTCATTTGCTGGCAGCGCATAGCGTTAAACGCTCTGCGCTGCAGCAGACAATACTTGCGTCAGGCTAGGGTCACAACACAAGTGTGACCCTAGCCCTCAGGGGCCCGGTGGGCCCCCTGCAAGCAGTCGGGCCCCGGCATTTGCCCGGGTACGCCGGGTGCTGACGCCGGCCCTGATTTGACCTATTAGATAACAATTTTTTAATTTATTATTATTACATATTTCCTGGACTCTTTTTCTAAAATTTCCAGACACCCCCTTCAATATAGAACTATGGGACAATTGCTTTAAAACTTGAAAACCTGTTTTGGAGCAGGCTACAGATTATGTTGTTTGGTTTTTGATCTATGCTATACAAAAATTTTGTTAAGCTACATTTTCATGATGAGCTTTGGTCAATTTTTGATGCTTCATATTTTCACTGTGTCGAAAATACAGCATCTTAAAGTTCTAGCAAAATAGATGGGATTTATTGAAATCTAATGCCCACTGTGCTTCATTTTTATTCAGTGTAAACTGACCCTCAGTGTGTGTTTCAAATCTGCAACAAGTCAATTTGTCTTGTGGATACGCTGAGTTTTCCGTGCAGATTTTCACCATAGGCTTGCATTAGATGCAAAATATCTGCACATACAAAATTCACGTTTAGTGGGTTTTTGCAGTGGAAACGCATCACAAATTCATGCAGTCTGCACCTGAGGCTCCTTTCACAACACAATTTTTTCCTGTCCGTGGGGATCCTGTTTTTTTGCAGGACCACACGGACAGGAACGGACAGGAACGGACAGCACCGGATTGATTGATTTTGATGGATCTGGACACAGAAAGCGCTGGAAGGAGCCCAGTGGTGTCAGGGCTGTGATGTCACATGGGGAGAGGAATAATCCTGTGTTCCAACCCGTGTGACATGTCGGGGCTGTAGTTTTGCTTTTCCAGTGTATCTACATGGGAAGGCAAAATAAAACAGAAAACATGTATTAAAAAAATAAAAATAAAAACGTCTCCGATGGCTGTCCGGGAACCGAGAAGATGTCCGGATGCTGCCAGGACCTTAAAGATTTGTGATTGGCCAGTAGCGATCATGTGATATGTGACATCACATACCACTTGATTGTTACCAGCCAATCACATTTTAGGTCTAGGTACTGGCAGCATTTGGATGTCTTCTCGGTTCCCGGACAGGCATTGGAGAGGTAAGTATTTATTTATTTTTTTATTTTTAACATTTCTTTATTTAATTTCACTTTAGCGGTGTATGTACATAGTGTATGTAAATACACTGCTAAAGTGAAATTACACTGAGCAGAGCAGTTTTAGCGTACTGAGCATGCTCAGTACACTAAAATCGGATCTGAGAAACGATTCTGTTTTTTTCCTGGATCTGAGCTCCATAGACTCCCATGTTATTTGAATCGGACAGTGTCAGATCCGATGCTGTCCGCTGTGCCCAAAATTAGAGCAGTCTCCGATCTTTCGGATGGGAAAACAGCGGACACAATCTGATCCCGGCAGACACGGATGGCTATTAAGCACCAATTCGTGCCCATCCGTGCCCATAGGGATACATGGGGGCCAAATCAGATCCATGGCTATTCGTTTTACAACCAATAGCCACGGACCCTAAAAAATCATGATGTGAAAGCAGCCTGAGTATATCAACAGAGTTTTGTCAAAATCAAATACCAGACTGTATCAAAATAAAGCAGCTTTATTTAAAGCATGACATACCAACAAGAGGCAAAAATCACTGCATCAAAAACACAATAAAAATGCAAGTAAAACATGCACAAATATGCTGCAAAAATGCAATTATTATAATTTACATAATAGGTGCACAAATTCTACATCAAAAACTCTCCAAATGCTCATCTGGGATCGTAGTCCTAATCTTTTTTTTCCATGGCCTCCAACCCACACAAATTTGTATTAAATGTATTATTTTTATTATTATATAATTATTTATTATAATGATATATTATTATAATTATTATTATATTATTTTAGGCAGAAATCGTTAATTAATATTTGCACCCTATTAGAATAAAAAATCTATTTGGTAATGCAAAAGTCATATCATTTATATCCTACATTGTCATTAATTGCAGAAGGAAAATACACAAGTACTCAAACACTGAATGCAAGGAAAAGTAATGTGGCCCAGTAAAAGAACATTGTAGGCTGAACTGTGCGTAACTGGATTCCTTGGGCTAGAATCATATTTTATTATTAACATCTACTGAATCCGTAATAAACATGTTTACTGATTATTCATGAAACCTTATCTTATTCTACGATTTATTTTTGTGAAATAAGCATGAATACAAATAATTCTATATAAGTAACGATGATTGTAAGTATAACTTCTCAAACATTTCTTGAAGACTGCGGCAGATCGATCTCTAGGCTTCTTATGCATTGAAGTCTTTAGCTCTCTTTCAATGTTTTTTCAATTTGTAAACCAGGAGAGATTTAAAAATAGGGGAAATAATTCATGAAGTGTGGGATCGATAAGTAACGGATGTTGAGGGGTGTTGAGGGACACGATGATGTTGAAGCAGTGTACGCTCCTGTGCTCGTTTTCTTGGACCTGGTGGAGTACATCAATCTCAACAACACAAAGGTAAAATGGTGCTAAGAGATAATTACTCGGAGAGGGGAAGAAGTTGTGTTCTACAAAAGTCCCTTTTCACCTTATCCGTTGCACGCTAACCCCTACCTCTGTTAATAATTACGGAGCCATGTCCTTGATAACACCATTTAAACAGTAGACATATAGATTTCTCTGGTGTAATCCATAGGTAGAAAACCATATGCAGCTTCATAACTGATTTATAAATTTTTATACCTATGTACATTACTGATCCACACGTAGAATCGCAAAACAGATGACTATGTGAGCAATGAATTACTATGCCAAAGTTTGACTAGTAGATTCTGTTCTTTTACTCTTTGTTTGGAATACATGGCTTTATTGTTTAGTTTCCTATTTTCACTTTGTCAGCATACCTGACACCTGAATGTTATTTTTTCACAGCATCAACATAGCTGGCATTCTTCATATTTCTATCATATATTTCTCTTGCTTTTGTCTGGGAGCGTGATTAATGCTGATCTGCATTGTGACTGTAACACTGTTGGAGCTCCAAGAATTATGCTAATAATAGTGCAAGATCCTGAGGAGAATACAGCGACTGTAGCAATGTCAAGCAAGTGGCACCTTTTAAGACTGATTGCCGTGCACTGAATGACATTTTTGTTTAAAAAGAAGCCATTTATTTTCCTGTGGCTTAGACTGAGCATTGCTTGCATCCCATGAGAACAATGGTGTTTTTTCTTCTCTCTGGAAGCCGAGGTGCAATTATTTACAACCACACAAACCACTTTGTTTCTTTTACTTTCCAAAATAAAAAAGGATGTCTATCCATTGCTTTTATGCAGCATTTCACATCTAATATTCTTTATCCATCAGGATTAGAATAGGGTTTTTTTGTATAGAGAAATTCTATAAAATGAAAAATTGACAATACGCAAATATGGATCCCTGATCCAAGAAAGTGCTGCAAACATTTTTAGTTATTACAAATGTTTGCTAGTAAACAGCATTATTCTGGCAAGATTAAAGGGAACCTGTCTTGTATAAATGCTATTCAACTGCATGCATGCGGTTAAACAGCGGGGTAATAGCGTTCTAAAGCTACCCGCCGGCTGCACTGAAAGCACTGCTATTAGGAGAAATTAAGGCACAAGTTCCAGCGGTTTTTTATTTCGCCCCTGGAGTGGTGCTTTATAGGTAAGTCACATACCCACTGTCTTATACTCACCTGCTGCCATCCTCATCTTTTCCAATGGCGCGCTGGTTAATCTCCAGCTATTTATGACCTATCGGCAGCTGGGTAGGAGTCTGTCATGTTGTCACAATGGGATAACAGGGTTCAATACAAATTCCAGGGAAAGGGATGCCTGATCTGGCACTTAACTACTGAGAATCTGCACTTTCCCTTATCCCAGAGATGTGCCTAAAGGTGGCGGGGTCTGAGCCACCAGCATATCCCTATCTCCAAAGAAACCCTGAAACTAAACCCCCCTCCCAACCAAAAGGAACAGGAAAACAAAAAAAAGTTTACTGCTTAGAATTTGCTTCTTTGTTCCTGTTAGCGGCACTGGGAACAGCACCAGGTCATCCTGACTTCTCACTTCAGTGGCTCAAACACCTCCACTCTCCATTCTGGTCTGTGTAAGTATGAGCTATCACCAACAACAGCTCAAGAATCACATGGCTACTTAAAGGGGTTTTCTGGGCTTTTCATAAAATCTAAGTGTATATGTAGGCTGCAGAATGCTGACAATTTGTAATTTACACCCTGTCAGCATTTTGCAGTGTTACCCAGATAGCACTGTATTGCGTCTGCAGGAGACCGACAAGGAGGCGTGTTTGCTTTGGAGCTTGTGTCTAAACATCGTTACTGGTCATTTACACCTACTCTCCTACAAGCACACTCCACACTGCAACAAGCCCTCCCACATAGCAACAAGCCCTCGCCAGTCCACAACAGAACCACCCTGTCTCTAGCTGCCCTACACCCCAACCAAACACCACTACACATTGATCTATGTAAACTCTGCAGTGAGCTGTTCACTCAGCTGTGAGGAGGGAAAATCCTCTTGTATTCACAGCGAGCTCTATGAATACAATGAACAGCTGACTGAAGAGCTCACTGCAATGAGCAGTGTCAGAGTGGTTCATTCTCCTTCATGGTCCCCAGGGTGTAAATTACAAACTGTCAGCCTTCTGCAGCTTAGATACACACAGAGATTTTATGAAAAGCCTGGACAACCCCTTTAAGGAGAAGTGGGAGTGGGCACACACTGTAGCAAGCCTTCCTAGCACACCCAATGAAGAAATAACATTACCCTTTGCTTGTACTCAAGAAATTATCACTCAAAGTAAAGATAAAAAAAAAGTTGTCACAGACTCGTGACACATATCACATCTAAAACTGGTAATCTTCGCCCAATCTTCATTCTAGTAATGCTACAAATCTGTTAGATTATGAGCTCATCCCATGAGTATAGCCATTTGCAGTTCAACACACATATTTTGGCCGGGGTCATATGAGCGTATGCCTTGTACGATTGCAATAAGAGAAAATCTTGCGGTGCACTTGGCCTAATAGCCTACTTGCTTAATTGCAATGAGGCAGCTCAGATCTGCAATGTTGTACTCTGCTTTAATTGGACTGAGAAAAAAATTGCGCCATGCTAGGATTATCAGTGAGTCTCGGTTCACTCGCACGCCTACAAGTCTATGGGTGCGAATGAAACATCGCACTGCACTCGGATATCATCCAAGTGCAGTGCAATATTTACAGAGACAGGAGATGGAGGAGATGGAAAAATTATTCTCTCCATCTTCTATGCACCTGTTATCTGATCACAGCATCGGACAACAGTTGAATGACACTTGGCTCACGCTTGCAACATAGATGTGTACATATTTGGTAGTGGTGTCTGTTTATTTGTACAGTGCCTTGAAAAAGTATTCATACCATGTGATCTTTTTCCACATTTATTCATGTTATACACAGAAATTTAAATGGGTCTTATTGGTATTTTATGTGATTTAACAACACAAAGTAGCACGTATTTGGGAAGTGTAAAGGAAATAATACATGGTTGTCTCAATACCGTATATACTCGTGTATAAGCCGACCTGTGTATAAGCCGACCCCCCTACTTTTGCCCCCAAAACCTGGGAAAACCTATTGACTCGTGTATAAGCCGAGGGTGGACCCCAGCACAGGTATACAGCCCCCAGCAGTGTGGTATACAGGCTCCCCCAGTGGTATACAGGCCTCCCCAGTGGTAGAATACAGCAGCCTCCGCAGTGGCATATACAGGCCCTAGCAGTATATACAGCAGCCCCAGTGGTATACAGCAGCCTCCCCAGTGGTATATACAGACCCCACCAGTATATACAGCAGCCCCAGTGGTATACAGGCCCCAGCAGTATATACAGCAGCCCCAGTGGTATACAGGCCCCAGCAGTATATACAGCAGCCCCAGTGGTATACAGGCCCCAGCAGTATATACAGCAGCCCCAGTGGTATACAGGCCCCAGCAGTATATACAGCAGCCCCAGTGGTATACAGCAGCCTCCCCAGTGGTATATACAGGCCCCAGAAGTATATACAGCAGCCCCAGTGGTATATAGCAGCCCCAGCAGTATATACAGTAGCCCCAGTGGTATATAGCAGCCCCAGTGGTGTGGTATACAGCAGCCCCAGGGGTATATAGCAGCCCCAGGGGTATATAGCAGCCCCAGTGGTGTGGTATACAGCAGCCCCAGGGGTATATAGCAGCCCCAGGGGTATATAGCAGCCCCAGGGGTATATAGCAGCCCCAGTGGTGTGGTATACAGCAGCCCCAGGGGTATATAGCAGCCCCAGGGGTATACAGGCCCCCAAATGCTGGCACTCTCCCCCCCTCTGTGTAAGGCCCCCCCCCGCTGTGTAAGGGGCCCCCCCGCTGCTTATCTTACCATTCCTGGTCTTCTGCACCGCCGGTCTTCTGTGCTCCGTCCTCTATGCTCCCGTCCTCGCTACAATTTTTGGGCTGAAAAACTCAGCTTATACACGAGTATATACGGGTATTTTAAAAATAAAAATCTGAAAAATTGTGATGTACATTTGCATTTAGCCCCCGGTAGTCTGATACCCCTAAATAAAATCCTGAGTGACCAATTACATCCAAATCCCACCTAATTAGTATATGATATTGAATCTACCTGTATCTAATGTATTTTTAGTATATCTACAGCTGTTCTGTTAAAGCCTCAGAGATTTGTTTGAGAAAAATAGAGATCTACAGTACATGGAAACTAAAGATCACACCAGACGGGTCAGTGATTAAGTTATGGAGAAAAATAAAGCATTAACATTAGGTTATAAAAAACAGCCCAAGTGTGGAACTTCTCCCAGAGGATTGTTCAATCCATCATTCAAAAATAGAATGTCACAAATGCATACCTACCTAGGCATGGCCGTCCACCTAATTTTACATCCCAAGCAAGGAAAGCACTAATTAGAGAAGCAGCCAAGAACTCCATGGTAACTCTGGAGAAACTTCAGAGATTCACAATTCAAGTGGGAATATCTAAACAAGGGCCGGCTCCAGATTTTTGGGGGCCCCGGGCGAAAGAGTCTTAGTGGGCCAGTTTAGCACTCACACACAGCACTGCTACATGCCCAATACATGCACATACAAACACACAAAGCTCTGCTACATGAACACTACATACACAGCTTTGCTACATGTACAATACATGCACATACAAACACACACACACAAAGCTATGTTACATGCACATACAAACACACAGCTCTGCTCATCTGTACAATACATGCACATACAAATACACACAGCTCTGCTACATGCACATACAAACACCCACAGCTCTGTTACATGCACATACAGATACACACACAGCTCTGCTGTATGCACAAAACATGCACATACAAACACACACAGCTCTTTTAAATGCACATACAGATACACACACAGCTCTGCTACATGGACACTTTATACTCAGCTCTGCTACATGTACAATACATGCACATAAAAACACACACAAGTCTGTTACATGCACAATACATGCACATACAGATACACATACAGATATACACATAAACATACACACAGATATACACACAGACATACACACGCACATATACAGATATACACACACAGACACACACACATACAGATATACACACACACATTCAGATATACATACAGATACACAGACACATATACAGATATACACATACACACATACAGATAAACACAGACATACAGATATACACACATACAGATATACAGACACACATACAGATATACACACACAGACACACACATACAGACAACATACATACACATACATACAGCTACACGCACACATATTACCTCATCCAGCTTTACTTGATCGGTGCCCAGCAGGAGAGAGGAGCCACTGGGAGCTGCATGGAGGCTGCAGAAGTTGAGCTGAGGCAAGTTCTTCTAGGACCTTGATTTCTGTCATATGATCAGTCACATGACTGAACTGGAAGGTCCTCCAGCCTCAGTTCAGCTCCCGGGGCTTTCTCTCCTTCTGTGTTCTGATCACATAGATCGGTGCAGAGCAGGGGAGATGGAGAGAGGGGAGCTGTCTGTGAACGTGTCTCCTCACTGCTTCTGCTCACAGACAGCTGTGGACCCTCTCACTTCCTCAGGGCCCCGACACCTGCCCAGGTATGCCGGGTGCTGGCGCCGGGCCTGATCTGAGCCTAGTGCAATTTTGTTAGATCAGCAAAGAATCTAAAGTGCATAATTAATTGCTTTTTGCAAGGTTAATTTATGTTTCTAGTATTCTGGTATGAAAAAACTTTGACAAGTTGAATAATTTTGGTGCAACTGGTGGCTGCACTGAAATTATGCACCTTTGACGTTTCATATCATTTTCAACCAGCTACAACAAAGTGGCAGAGCTGAGGTACAATAAGGGCATGCCAACTGTTGCTTATAAAATTAATGTCATATGTGCTATGCCTCAAATTTTTCTCCAGCAAAGTACAGGTGCACACCACTTCTATGATGGTCCGTATTTATGAAGAGGCATGCATGTCTTCATAAATCAAGACCGTCTAATTCCAACATGACTTCTCATTGATACCAACATGAACAATGCAAGTCTTGATGAATCAAGGCCATATTTCTTGACAACTTTTTATTATTATTTTTATTGTGAGGCATAATGATCAAAAAGCTGCCATTTTCTTTGCTGTTGAGTGCATGGGTTGAATGTCATGATAATGTATAACTTGGGCTGTGGTAATACTGAATATATGCAGGCAGTGTTGTACTGATGTGCAAATGGTCCAATTTTAACATAGACTTTGGAGGTCCAGTGTTCTGCTATTTGCAGGTATTACAGTACGCTCATTTCCAAATGCTTGTATGCTTTCATGGATAACTAGTGAAATGAATGATGCAATGCTGCCTTTGCTTATTCATAGTAAATTAGGTATAATGTGCCAACTACTGCTTATATAAAGTATGGAAGGTCCCCTAATGTACATAGACCCAATGGGGGATTCACCTGCTCTTCTGTTGGCCGGTCTGAGCCTTTGTGCAGGTTCATATTTTTGTTAATTTTACATGAAATTTGTGAACTTGCACTTGTGGGTTTAGTAGCAAGAAAAAAAAGCAGATGGAATAAGTAAAATAAACTTAGTTATAGACTAATTCAACGCTCAATGTCAGAATCATTGACCCAAACGATAAGAAAGTATTCAAAAATGTCAACATCTATTTTTAGGAAAATGCTTTTAATAGTTCATGTCCCATAGATTGCGTTATTAGGCAAATTATTTCAAGCTGCATGTAATCATATCATCTTGTGCAGTTCTCAATACACTGCGAAGAAGATAAAGATCTTAACAGATTGTCGTCTAACCCAAGCAGTTTATGAATATGAAATAAGCTTGTGAAAGTAAACTGTAAAGCGTTGATGCCTGAAGATGTAAATGAATGTGATTCCCCATGTCAGTAGTTTATAAAAGCAGTCCATTGACCAGAAAGTTAGTTATTATTTACAGCAAATGTTTTGCTCCCTGGCAGACGTCTCATGTGACCAATTTGGCATAAACAAAATGCACCTTCTATAGTTGTTATATATAAATTGTAGTGTTTCTTCATTATTCATTGCACCATAAAAAGACAGTGTGACATATAAGATGATTTCAAGGTCTCCACTGGAAAGGATTCTAAGCACATTAATGTCGACGTTTCTGAATAGTCACATTTGTTTGACGATGGCTCTGGCCACAGTGGAATATATAAAAACACCAATATAGATAAAACAGACTTGTATGTAAGACCCACCTCTTACAAGAGTGTTTATATATTATGCATTAACACAATATCTGAAACTATAGCCTACGGCTTTTTTAACTGCCATATGGATCAACTGGATAATGCATACGTATTTTGCATAATCTTATTGTGTCTTTTTCACATATTACCGCAAGCTGTATTTATTGCATTCATCCCCTTTCTAGAATTATGAATTCTTTTGGGACCTATTCCAGCAAGAAATAGAAAATGAGCTGGAAGTATGATTAGCACCACCCAACCAACGCCTACTGTCACCCATTAAATTGTAATAATAACTTCATATACCTCGCCAAGAAAAATGATCAAAGGAAAAAAGAAGAGTTGGCAAAGATAGGGCTCTAATCACTTCTCCCTTATTACCCCCATTATTGATCATGGATGATGTGATCCTGATTTGGGCTTGTTTGGCTGGATTCACATAGCTTTTGGCCCTATTATAAGTGGCTCTATTAGGGTTTATGTCAAAATCCCCTTAAAATGTGCTGATGGTGCCATTAACTATAATATTGAAAGTTATTGTCACAGTGTGCATCAATTTTGGCTGTATATGCATAACTGAGGTGTGGTGTAGATAAAGTCAACAAATCACATTGATACCCAGCCAGGTGTTATGCCCACAGGCCGTAGTCATATAAAATGGACTCAGTAGACCACTGGTGGTGCAGTGGTACCTGAATACCCGATACTCAAGAGACAGGAGAGTGCCTTTCATAAAACCAAGGATATTTATTAAGGAAATTTTTACAAAGGGAAAAGATATCTGAGGGGAGGACTCTCTGGATCGCGACACTGTACCACATAGTGGAGCATTGGCAAAGGTTAACCCCTATACAGTGATTCCCCAGTCAAAATACCAGGAGGCCTGAATGCCGCGAATACCAAGCCAGAGGGGCAACTTGTACAGGCTGGACAGTAGACATGGAGGAACTGTAGAATACTGGCTCTGTAGATGAAATGAATCCTGGGAGCTCCACTTGATTCAGGAGAGATGATTCAGCCGGTGCAGGAAATCGGATGATCCTTTGCACATCAGGAGAGGCCTGGACAGCCCAATGATTCTGTGGAGACAGAGGTGTTAAAATCAAGTGGAAACAATGCAACAGTCTTCTTAGTGCAAAGCTCAGCAGATTGTGGCCTGAGCAGAGGCAATGATTTTAGAGAATGAATCGTTGCCCAGGCACCTCCCATATGGGAGGGGGTCATTTATGCTCAGAGCAGCACTCAAGAAGAGACCTAAAGAGAAACAGGTGTATTTCTCCTATAAGTGTGTGCAGGATGCCAGGTGCGCATCCTAAGAACTTTCCCAGGAGACCTACCAAGAGGACACAGGTTCCTAGCAGAGGAGACAGATGGTTGCATGGAACCATGACCAGGGTGAGCAGAACCAGTGGAGCTACATAGTGAACGCCGATTTCCCTGCTTAGCAGAGACCAGCCCAGCAGCTGAGGGCAAGACACCAAGGTTATTCTTTGACTAATCAGGGCGCAGTGATTGTCACTGTTGCATTGCAGCTATGGGTTCTTGAGTTTAAGTTCCACCAAAGACAACATTTGCAAGGCGTTTGTATGTTCTTAACATGTTTGCATGGGTTTTCTCCAGGTTCTCCAGCTTTCTTGCACACTAAAAAGATATAATGATAGGGAATTAAGATTATGAGCCCCAATGGGGATGATGATATATGTAAAGCACTGTTTAGTGAATTACGCAATATAAGTAAGCACAATAAATAAGTAAGCATAATAAATAATAATACTACTTCTTCATTCCATTTCCGTGTCATTACCATAACCCGGATGACTTTGCAATCTCTAAGTGTCTTGCTGTTAGAGTGTTAAATTGAATTCACACATGCATGCATTGAGTTTTTAATGCGGATGGTGTTGTATGGACTGACCAAGATCTTCGGAATGAACTTGACAAGCTCATATATGCCTTTGAGACTGTTGAGTTTAGTTCGGGAGACCTGTATTTAGCCACTTTGTGGATGACAGACTGTGACGCACAAATGTGTAAATATGGTGTTATCTCAAGAGTAAAATCATTATGGAAAGATTAGTCCTGTTCTGGATAGTATGCAGAATAACAAATGTGACAATTTATGATTTATAAAATCATAGTGCAGATAGATTTACCAAATCAACAGGGATAAGGAATGCTGAAAAGGTTCTAGGTGAGGTCGGAAGATGATTATTCTTATTCAAACGCATGTCAAAGGATCAAAAATCATTATATGGCAACTCACTGGTATGTAAGTGTTAAAGACATTTTAGATGACATAGGAAACTACAGTTGATTATTATCTTAACTTCTGTCTTGAAAGTGAAAAGAAACTGTCAAACCTATGCAACTTTTATGACTTATTTCGCAGTGTAACTCTTTTGTGAAGTATTGTCTCTTACAGTTACAATAATTACTAAAAAGTGTAGAACATCTGCAGGATGTATCTGCAATACATATTACCACTATTAATCATATATTTTCCAAGCAATTTTTCAAATTTTGTCTCATCCAAGCTTGGAGGGATGGAAGTAATTGGGTAATTTGTCCATGTCTGTTTGGTATTTATTGGGGAAACTAGTAGTGAAAATGCAGAGGATATCTCGCCACTGTTCAGCAACACATTTACGATACACAGTAACAGTATTTCTGTTGACTGTGTTTTAAGCATATGACAGAGAGGCAATGTTTTTGATGGATTGATGGAGGCATATCTATCTAATTGACAGCAAGATGAAAAACCCTTCAGACCATGATGTGCAGAAAGTACAATTGATTTACATACACGGCATAAAGGCATTTGAAACGCATCAACTCCTGCGTGCTTACTGCTAGGTATAATTGTCATACCAACCTAAAGATTACTTCACAATTTGCCTCACTGCACTCATTAGCTGTATACAGAAATGGTGTACGCCATACTCAAAAGGACACAGGATGATAAATTATTTGTAGATATTTCAAACTATAAACTTTTACTCTGTATCAACACTTATTAGTGTTTGTCAACAGTGTCAGCCATATTTCTAAATTAGCAACCAACTATAAGTAATTCATCGGCACATAACAGTGCTGTATTTTATGTAATTTACCTGTATTAGTTGACAGAGTCTTTGTCTGCAACTTTAAGAAACTTTCATAATGTCTAGCTCCATCACCACTTGTTTCAGTTGCAGGCCTTAGACCTCACAATATACATTGTCATGAATGTTTCTCTAGGCTCTGGCCTATGACATTTAATCCCACTGTATTAACCTACTTGCCTCCTTTTCACTAGTTCTTATTACAGTACACTTGTGCTGTCCTTCCCCATTGGAGCATGTACTGTTTGTAATGTTGGTTCATCTATTAGTAGTATATAAGCCTACTCAGTGTTCTGTGATCCAGAACAGGTGTACCACATGTGTAGGCAGTTTACTTCATGAAAATGTCTCATGGGGAAGAGGGTGTCATAACAGAGAGCTCTTTTGATCTAATCTGAATGGCCAATTGACACTGGAAGTAGTGTGCTCATGACAGATCATATAGTGCTAAAGAGTGAAACATCCACACCAGAGCTTGTTCCTGTGACTTCAGCTTCCATCACTAAGAACTGCCGTAGTCACCCTGTTGGTAGTGCTGGTGGTAGAGGTGTCACATTCAAATAAGAGCCTGTCCTGTGACTTCTGCTTCCATCACTGGGCACCACAATATTCATCCTTTAGGTCTGGGGTGGGGAACCTCAGGCCCCAAAGCCGCATGCAGCCCTCGAGGACCCTGTCTGCAGCCCCAGAAGTCTTCCTGTGCTCAGGCTGGCAGATGCATTTTACCGACTGCCTATCCTTTAATCCAGCTCCACAGTGATCCCTATGCCATATGCTATATCAAACTTGGAAAAGCAGTTGAGAAGCAACATGATCAATATCACCTAACATCACAGTCATGCCAAAGAGAAGAGCCTCAGGCCATCACAGTAGAGTGAATTGATTCTTTAACCAAATATAGCAAATAACTTTCAGGTTGATAATTTTTTGTGGCCCCCGAAGGATGGTAGAAATTTCCAAATGGCCCTTGACAGAAAAAGGTTCCCCACCTCTGCTTTAAGTGATGTTAGTGGAGAAATCTTTGCTGGAAATTGTGGCGAGCACAGGCTCTGCTCATCCACTAGAGATGAAGTGGATGGAACCAGTAATACTTATTAATAATAATAATAATAATAATAATAATTTTATTTATGTAGTGCCAACATATTATGTAGCACTTTACAATTCAGAGAGGACATGTACAAACAATATGAGACAATACAGAGTAAAAAAAAATTCTGAAACCATGAGGAGTGAGGTCCCTGCTCGCAAGCTTAGAATCTATGAGAAAATAGGGAAGACACAAAAAGTAAATGGTAAAAAGTGCCGCCATATGGTCCAGCCAGCAATATGATAAACAGGGGATTCACGTAATGCTGCATGAACCAGTCACTGGTCGGGATCTGTACAAGTACAGATAAAGTGCTATATTATGCATGGGGGGTGACATAAGAGGCCAGATTTGGAAAAGAGAAGATAGTTAGACAAGTGAGTTGAGGTGATAGGCCAGTCTAAAGAGATGCGTTTTTAAGGCTCGCTTAAAACTATTGGTATTGGGAATTAATTGAACTGTTTTTGGTAATCCGTTCCAGAGAATTGGTGCAGCTTGTGAGAAGTCTTGGAGATGTGAGTTCAGATTGTAGCTGATGTCAGTCTTAGGTCACTTGTGGAACGGAGGGCACATGTAGGGCAATAGATAGAGATGAGGGAGGAGATGTAGGGCAATACAGAACTGTGGAGGTCTTTGTGGATGAGAGTGATAATTTTATAATGTTCTCTATAGCGGAATGGAATCCAGTGCAATGACTGGCACGGGATAGAGGCATCGGTGAAGGGGTTGGAGAGGAATATGATCCTGGCTGCTACATTGAGGATGAATTGGAGAGGAGAAAGTTTAGTAAGAAGGAGACTGATTAGTAGAGAATTGCAGTAATCCAGACAAGAATGAATAAGGGCAACAGTTAGAGATTTTGCAGAATCAACAGTAAGAAAAGGTCAAATTCTAGAGCTGCTTCTGAGGTGTAGGTGACATAAGCGAGCGAGTGACCAGATGTGGGAGAGAAGGAGAGATCTGAGTCAAATATAACCCCAAGACACCGAGCATGCTGCTGAAGAGTAATCGTAGAACCACATAAAGAAATGGCAATATTAGGTTTCGGATGATTAGGAGAGGGAGGAAACATGAGAAGTTCCTTTTTTAGACAGATTCAGTTTAAGGTAGAGAGAAGACATAATGTTAGAAACAGCAGACAGACAATCACTGGTATTTTGTAGTAATGTGGAGTTGATGTCAGGAGAAGATGTGTATATTTGGGTGTCGTCAGCATAGCGATGGTACAGAAAACCAAATTTGCTGATGGTTTGTCCACTAAGGGCAGTGTATAGAGAGAAGAGAAGGGGGCCTAGGACTGAATCCTGAGGAACCCCAGAAGAGAAAAGGACCTAGGACTGAACCCTGAGGAACACCTGAAGAACTGTAATACTTCACTGTCTGGCAGTATTAATGTGTTGGAGGTCCGGGTAAGGTCATGGCCTCCTGGGCTTCGGCTTATTAAAAAGTACCGAACTATACATACACCTTCAGCCTTTTCCTGTAAACTGCCAGAAATAGTTTTCTGTTCCCCTGTTTAAGTCCTGTTGAGATGGATGAGAACTGAGGAGATAAGCTGTCCTCTGGATGCCTGTGACATACCAGGAGCCCAGAGATGGCACCGTGTCAAGAAGAAGGATGGACTCAGCAGAGAAGACAAAGGACTAATTATTACTAACAGAGATAGATATATTAGCCTAACCCCACCTAACCCCCATCTAATCCCACCTTGTCCTGGTTATTTCACGCCTAGTCCCTAAAGTATAAAATGTAGTGTACCCGGAAATAAAGTTGCAGTTGCTGTGACCGTTGCTGAGCATGCACTGAGATTGAACCAGATACCTTGTCTGACTCATTCTTACTTGGGTACCCCATGCTCTTAGTTTAATTTGGAGTGACTGGTGAAGGAGTGTATTGTCGCAACAACCCCGACAATTTGGCGCCCAACAACGTGGGCGTGGCCAGCGATCCGAGACCCCCACGGACCCGTGCCCGGATGCCCCTGGATGATACCCGTATCGGCTGACCTCAAGGACTGATCACCCTTCAAGGCACGGTAAGTGGAGATCACATTCATATGTGTGTCGCCCTTACTGTGTCTCAGCCGTTATTGGTTGATCTGAGGGTGTCTTTTGGGTCTGGGGGGGTGACCGGTCGAGTGGTGAGAACAAGCGCGATCCAGCGCCACGCTCCGAACCAGCAACTGTGAGAGACGTTGCCTCCTGCGCGTCCTCGTGTGAACACCACGCCTCCTCCACCGGTCATCATTCCTCACTCATTAACCCTACCCGTGACTGTTGTTTACTTGTGAACTAGAGCGAGAAGTTGAAGAGATCTCAGGTTTCATAGATTGGGGACGGCTGAGAGAGAGAAAGAGAGAGAGATAAGAGACGCACATAGCTTTGTAATAACATATTTCCAGGTGATTGTGGTGTCCCGAGGGAGGACTGTTTCATCCCTGATGAGGGGTTTCCGTGTGGAGATTGCCTAGAATATCGTGACAGGACAGTCTGTAGGCATTGGTCCAGGGTAGGGACAGGCTATAGTGAGCATGAGGTTCTGTTTTAGTTCTGTACTACAAGGACGCAGTGTTGATTGTTGCTGTCAGCAAGCCTGATCTGCAGCAGGGTGTAGTATTCTGTAAATTATGTTGCGTCTCTTAAAGCAGAAGAAGTCCGTACCCCACAGGCTAGATGAGGATGTTGTGGAAGTTAAGACATTAGTAGAGTCACGGGAGGGTAATAAGGTAGTTAAGAATGTGGACAGGTTGTACAAGTATGTAGGATTGCCTTCGTCAGGGAGATTAGAGCCATCCGTGTGGCATGATCTTATTCAGAAAGAAAAAGGCAGCAGTAAAGAAGTCAGGGACAAGGTTTCTGACTTGGAATAGTCAGGGTAAGTTAAGGTTTATTTGAGGTTTATTAAGCATTTCCTAGCTCCAGAATGGTTGGGGTAAATTAGGGTAAGGTGTATATAATTTTATGGAGATTATTCTGTTTCATTGAAGTCTTGCCGACTGTCACTACACTCTGTTCACGGTCTGTCTATCAATATATTTTATTTATTTTTTTTCTGTCATGGATCCTCAAATATATTCTTATAATTCAAGCCTTTTAAAAATTAAGCTACCTAGAGGGAAGATTAATATACTGAGCACCCAAGGGGAAATAATATATATATTAATGCTGTGGGGAGGTGGTACTAGACAGGAAAATCTAACTACAATGTGATGAAGGTATTGTTAATTTAATAGATCCAGAATGTGTAAGGTATGTCAATAAGCAGGAATATAGATTGTATTTTAAGGGGACACTCAAGTGAGTCAATGTGAGATGTTAGAGATGGAAATTAGCTAGGTTGATGAGAAAAGCAACAGAAAGTATAGTTTAGAAAGTAACACAAAGTAGAAAACAAAAAAACAAAACAAAACAAAGGGTAGAAAGACAAGTAAGAAGAAAGGTTTACTGATGTCTGAGAATTCCTGACCCCCTCCCTGTAATTTTAATTCCCCTACTCCTGAAGTATTATAGTTAGGTCCTTTGTCAGGATTGTGGACATCTTGTAGGCATATCAAGGCCAAAGGGTTTGAAAATGTGGAAGGGAGTAGACCATCCCCCCCACACCTCCTTAAATTCTTTCTATCAGAGCAGTCTTTGTTCCTTACTGTGTGAAAATATTTCTTGTAGTCCGTTATCTTTCTCCAAATGGGAGGGTGAGGAGGCTTTCTGGAGAAAATGCTGGTAGCAGGAATTTTGAATTAAAGGTGATGTTACACATGTCTGCTCTGATATATAGCGCCCATATATTCTGTAGTGTTTTACCATTTATTGTCCAGTAATAAAAATATAATAAAACAACTAGTAGAAAATTGCAATTATATTGTTGAATAAGAATTTTCTGATCTTTGAAATTAATAGATTTTCTAGTGTTCTATTTCAGGTATGGGAGATATGACTTCTTACATTACCTCATGCGAGGATTCTACTTGCGTCCAATCAGAATATTTGGTTCTGATTTGCACTTTCTGAGCGAATGGAGCGATTTCCGGTTGAAGAATTCCTTAACAATACGGTAAGCCTACTAAATGCAGTATTGATATATTACGGTGAGGTAGACACCATGTTACCAGTCTAGGATGGTATAATACTGACAATCATCACAGGTGTCCTGTCCTCTCGGAGGTAGAAGGCAAGCTACAACAAAAGGTAGGAAAGGTAGTGGCGGGTGGTTGCCCCATCCCAGCCGGGTTGCGTCTGGCGGCCTGAGCCCTCTCTATAGTCGACTGCCTTATAGGGACTGACCGAACCACTAACGGTGTTAAACTAGGAGTCGTGAGAGGGGACAGGGCAAGCCATGACGTCTCTCATCAGCAAAGGTTAGACTGGTCTCTGCTTGGCCTCACTTTACGCCTCAAAATAGGTCACGAGTGAGATCAGGTGAGTACCTCCTAGTTCGCTCCTGGTACAGGTAAGCTGTGTATACTATCCTGCATTATTCTTGCGCACAACACAACTCAGAAAGGTACGGGCTTCGAGCGGCAATCGCTCCATGGGTTTTGGAAATTGCAAGTAGTGAGCGGACAAGGAAACCAAGAAAACTGTATAAAATTGTCCCAATATGTGTAAATCTCTTTCTCCTATCCAAGGTATTATAGAATGTCAAACATACCCTGGTTAAAATGTTTTTAGAATAAGTAAGTACAGGAGTACATAACATGGTTCTTGTATGATTTTTGTTGTGTATTTTTCTTTTGTGGATAACTGTGCTTATTTGCAGATATTTAAGAAGTTCATATCCTTTTGTATACCCTCCATAATGATAGTGGTATATGATAAAATGTTCAAGGGGGGATGAGTCTTGTAACTTTAAGGTTATATGTTACTAATAGTGTAAAACTGATACACAATTCCCCAGGCCGTTTCTAATATGTTTTGAGGTTTCTTTCCCCTTCAACAGATTGGACTCTGAAAACAGCCAATGAATAGCTAAATTAATTTCTTCTATACTAACTGTAGAATCTAAATGAATCTTTCCTTTTTAGAATAAGCTGTTGATTATTGCAGTAATATGCCCCTTCTTATTCTCAGATGAAATCAATGAGATTAAGGGAGTTAATTTAGGGACAATGGGAGAACTCCATGTGAGGCTAGTGTAGGGTTCGGATGCCTGGGGGCCCTTTATAAGGAAGGAGTCTCTAAGGTGTCTGGATGAAGAAATCCACTTCCCCTTCCCATCACATGGACAGTCTCGAAGGACCTTTAGGGAAAAACTTTTTGTTTAGGGAGGACTGTTGAGGGAGAAAAGACTTATATTTTCTTTATATACTTTTATATTTTTTCTAATACTCTAGGTGAGAAACAATAAGTTTTTCCCTTAACCTAGTATTCTATAGATATATCTGTCTGCTGAAAAGAAGATACTGTCGTGTTGAGATGGATGAGAACTGAGGAGATAAGCTGTCCTCTGGATGCCTGTGACATACCAGGAGCCCAGAGATGGCACCGTGTCAAGAAGAAGGATGGACTCAGCAGAGAAGACAAAGGACTAATTATTACTAACAGAGATAGATATATTAGCCTAACCCCACCTAACCCCCATCTAATCCCACCTTGTCCTGGTTATTTCACGCCTAGTCCCTAAAGTATAAAATGTAGTGTACCCGGAAATAAAGTTGCAGTTGCTGTGACCGTTGCTGAGCATGCACTGAGATTGAACCAGATACCTTGTCTGACTCATTCTTACTTGGGTACACCATGCTCTTAGTTTAATTTGGAGTGACTGGGGAAGGAGTGTATTGTCGCAACGACCCCGACAGGACCATCAAGAACCTCAATAGATGCGGGGAAAAGAGGAAAATTGACAAGAGATGTCTTGGTGCAAATTGGTGGAATAGTTAAAAAAAACACCTTTTCAAACATTAATAGACCTGAAGGCCAATCTGAAACAGTCTGGGGTCATGCTTTTAACAAGTACCATAGGTCTCACACTAAAACAAGCAGAACTTTATGGTCAAAGGCCAAGGATTACTCCAAATTACAAATCCTACACAAATACTATACAAATACAGATACTACAAATCCAATTACTGCAAATGATTTTTGCCAAAGAATACCTTGAGAAACCACAATCCTTCTGGGAAAATGTTCTGTGTACAGATGAAACAAAAATAGACCTTTTTGGCACGGCAAAGCAACAGTTTGTTTACAGGTGCGCAAAGAAGATTATACAGAAAAGAACACCCTACCAACACTTAAACATGGTGGAAGATCCATAATACTGTGGGGTTGCTTTGCGGCGTCAGGTGCTGGAGGCCTTGACTACATTTCACAGGAATCATGAAATCAGAGAATTATCAAAAGATTCTAGATCGAAATCTGCTACGCACTGTAAGACAACTTGTTTTAAGTCGAAGATCAACGGTCCTCCAGCAAGACAATGACCCAAAGTACACACCCAAAAATACACAGGACTTGATCGCTGCAATAGTTTACCATGTTGCTGTACATAATTATAGTTAGTTTTTCTTTTCTTCTCCTTTTTTTCCCCCTTGATCCTTTGTCTTTGTCTGCCCATCCTTTTCCTTCTATTATTTATTAAAATTTGTCAACATTAACTTGAAGGAATCATACTCTACATATTATTTACATATGTAAATTTTATGAGATTTGTTACTGGATTTTATTGTTTTAATATATGTTAATAAAAAGATTTAAATACAAAATACACAGGAATGATTTAAATCTGTCATTGGGAAAAGAACCCTGCAAACACTCAAGAGCTTGAACAAACTGCAAAGGAAGAGTGGGAAAAAATACCAACTGAGGAATATAAGAAGCTTATAGATGGCTACAAGAAACGTTTTGGTGTGCAACTGTCATGCCCCAGGCCCTGGGATACTTGGGTATCAGGCTTGGTGGGTGCTTTCACGGGAGATGTCACGGGTGGCAGCGCCTGAGCCCGTGGCCTGGATGACACTTCAAAAAGGGGTTATATTTACAGGGGATAAGAGTTTGTCATGTGACGCCACCTGTAGTACCTGGTGATGGGTCACTAGCGCCGCCACAGTTTTCCGAAGGTAGATGGTAGAGCAGCTGAGATGGCAAAGCTCCCTACAGGTAGAGCTGGTCCTCCGAGACAGCGTTCCTGAAAACAAGCAGGTTGATGGAGAAAACCACACACAGGCAAAGTCACTTTCTCCCCGGTACTTTACTGTAAACCTTTAGCAGCACATACAAAATCCACAGTTCAGCATCAGCGGTTAAAGTAACAGGTAGCTCTACGGGTGGCTGCAAGTGGATCCCAAATGGTATGGTGGGGCCCGTGGTGTACCTTAGTTGATGAACCCATGTCCTTTCTTCCCCGCCTAGGATGAGTCTATACTCAATGGCTCCATGTAGGTAGTATTGGGGGTCCTCTCCCTTGTGGTGAGGAAGCAGGCAGACCGCTCCGTCTGGCAGGGTGCTGTGGCGATTATACGGACCACAGCAGCCGGTTGCCGACTGCAAAGATAGACCTTGGCCGGATCCTCGGGCCCGGCGTTCCCATGGTGGACTGGAGAATCCCCTGGAGTATGGTTGCTCCACGCTGGGGTTCCCGCTTTCTCTCTAGGGCCCAGACTCCACTCGTCGGGTGCCCTCTTTCAGGATCTCCTCAAGACCCTCTTTCTCCTTCCCTCCGGATCAGCTTGAAACCGTCCCGGTAACCCTTCCGCCGCGTTCCACACTCCTTCTTCTCTCCTCCTCCAGCTACTCCGCTCTCTCAAATGTCCATTGTCTGACTATTCTTTCCTCTGACTCTGACCTCCTTTGTTCCCCCTAGAGGTGAATATATCCCCACCCGGGTGACCTCCCACCACTCAGCTAATGTGGAAGTGCAGGATTCGGGCCCACCCACCAACCTAGGGTCCACTTGCAGCTGGGGAAATTACACCTCTTTTACGGGTGCAATACCCCTCTGTGACGCCTGACTACGTGGGGTGCCACACAACCAAGTAATAATTTGGTGTACATTGATTGCTACACATGCTGTTTATTCTGTTTCTTCTTTGAATTTGCAACATTACAAACTACACATTGCATGAGAAAGAACAAATCCCAGCAAGAATAATTAGATTATGGTACTTATGAATATGTTGCTTGTATATGTATCTGTACATGTACAATGGCCCCTTGAGTCACAATGGCATTAGGATATAATATTTTCAACAAAATAATTCCTTTTTTGGCTATTGTAGCTTAAAATCATATTGGAAATACCAAGATGAACTCACCAGTAATCTGCAGCACATAAATTGACTAGAAGATTTAGCCATCAGAACGCTTTTTCGCTAATTTTCAGAACCTGCATATAAAATGGATATAAAAAAAGATGTACATTCAAGACCATCTCTCCACAGACAACACCAGGTGGGGCAGCTCAGTTCTTGAGATACATCTCTCTGTGCATATCACAAATATGTATTAGGGAGTATCCCTTTAATATTCTTAATTTGGATGTGTATAAATGGATGTCAATGTATCAATTGTATCTGTATGCACATGTGCTCAGCGTCAGTGGTAAAGAGAGGGCAGACTGGGTACATTTACAGGCCAAAATTCACACAAGAGCCCCATGCTGGGACCTCACTTGTGCTGTGCTGCATGCACTTTCACTATGGGCAATTAGTGACTAGACAGATGAGGTTAACTGCAAGTCCTCTGTGTGCTTCCAAAGCTTAGCTGCTGCAGTGGAACTACAAACAACAATTGACAATACAGCGCCAAGGCAGAAGCATGCAGGAAGAAGGAGAATAGATGTACATATCTCTCATGCTCTTGTCCTACTAAGTGTGGAGCTGTCCAGTCTTATTTGTAGCTCTACTTCAGCGACAGAGTTAGGTAACACATTGTTCAGCTCATCAGATCCTGAGACTGTAGAGGTGGGCAGTGCTCTGCTGACTGCTGCGATTTAGGAACAGATCATGTTGGACAGTGCAGCACTCATCAGGACAAGACCAAGACAGGTAAGCACACCCAGTTATTTTGTAGCTTAACTGAAAAGGAAAAATTCAAAAGAGCAATCCTGCTCACCTCTGCTCTATTTTTTCTGCTGTCCAGGAGTTGGCGACCCATAATGATAGCCTTAGGCCTTGTTCACACTATGCATATTTTCCACGTCCTTTTATGTGCGCTTTTTCCCCAAAATCGCGTCTGAGTTTCCGGCAAAGTGAATTGCAGTTCACTTTTGCCATTCACACGCCGCACATTTTTCAGCCATGCTTTTGGGGCCAAAAACGCGTATAAAAAAAATTAACATGTCAATTGTTTGGGCAAATATGCGCGCGCTTTCTCCCATAGGCCCCATTATAAGCACGCAAATTACACATCGCAGCTCAGACAATGCGCAATTCCAGTGCCTATAATTGCGGGTGCATGAAGAAAAGCAGGATGTGATGTCACACGGGGGAAGGAAGAATCCAGTGTTCCTCCCCCCGTGCGACATGTCGGGGCTGAAGTTTTGATTTCCCAGTGTATCTTCATACACTGTGAAAGTAAAATAAAAGAGGAAAAAATGTATTAAAAATAAAAAAAATAAATGCTCACCTTTCCGCTAGCTGTCTGGGACCCAAGGGGAAGACATCTGATCGCTGCCAGGACCTTAAAATGTGATTGGCCGGTAGCAATCAGGTGATATGTCACGTGACACATCAGCTGATCGCTACCGGCCAATCACACCTTTAAGGTCCTGACAGCGATCAGACTCCCCTTGGGTCCCGGACAGCCGGCAGAGAGGTAAATATTTTTTTTATTTTCAATACATTTTTGTCTATTATATTTTGCTTTCACAGTGTATGTAGATACACTGGCAAAGCAAAACTTCAGCCCCGACATGTGGCACGGGGGGAGGAACACTGGATTCTTACTTCCCCCTTGTGACATCACTTTCTCCTGCGTCTCCTGGGGGAAAAATGCAGCCATGAGAAAACGCGGTGTGTGAATGCACCATGTTTTTTCACCAGTGCAAAATAGAGCAGCACAAAATGCGGGGAAAAAACGCACCAGCAAAAAAATGCAGCAATTACGCCGCATGTGAATGCAGCATTAGGCCAGAGACACATAGTGCGAGACACATGCAAGATACTAGCACAAGTCTCACATGCCTCAACTGGCATGACCATCGGCTCTCTGGACAGGAGCATGTCAGCTGTATGGGTTTCTATGCAGCGACATGTAAGAATGCCAGGGACCATGCCAGGTGAGGCATGCGAGACTCATGCCAGTAAATCACATGCATCTTGCTCATCTATCATGTACCTATGATGACTGCTTGAAACACAGTAATAAAAAATGAAGAAAAAGAAAAACACTTTAATGCCCAAAATATGTGTCTTTTAGGGCTAAGGTCTAAACCATATGGCATATTAGGAGGTTAAAAGGGTTGTCCAGTGAAAACACACAATGGGTAGTAGCTTACTGGTCGGTGGACAATGGATGTACTGGTGATATCATAATGTGAATGCAGAATTTGGGACCTCATTTTTTATTTTTTTTGCCCAGGGCCGCACTTTGTCTAAAATTGAGCCTGTGTGTGTAGAAACATATGCAACAGCTATCACCCCAGCTCTCATATTCATTTCTTTATGAAGGACCAGAAGTCATCCTGGACAATACCATAAGGGCCCGGTTGTCCAATTCTAATGTACTATATGTTTTTGTATTTCTGTATATGTGTAATACTACAGTATAGAGAATTGTGTGAGAGGTTCTCTTTTAAGGGATAGTAGATATTTCAGGACAATCTTTTTTGTTGTTAAATATATAGTTGAAACCAGAAGTTTATATACACTATATAAAAAGACAAATATGAATGTTTTTATCAGTATCTTACATAAAATCAGAATAAACCTATCCCATTTTAGGTCAATTAGGAATACCATAATTATTTTTATTTACCAAATGCCAGAACAATGAGAAAGAGAGAATGTTTTAAGGATTTTTTATTACTTTCTGCAAAGTTACGCTCATATGATACTGTTATGTGTTTAAAAGCTTCTGATAGGTTTAATGACATATTTTAATTAGAGACACCTGTGGATGTATTTTAATGCACACCAGAAACACACTGCTTCTTTATGTAGCATCTTGAGAAATTCTAAATAAATCAACCAAGATATTAGGAAGAGAATTGTGGATTTACACAAGTCTGATTCATCCTTGGGTGCAATATGCAGGTACCTGGAGGTGCCTCGTTCATCTCTGAAAACAATGACACGCAAGTACAAAGAAGATGGAAATGTCCAGCCATCATACTGTTCAGTAAGGATACAGGTTATGTGTCCCATAGATGAGTGTGCTTTGGTCCAACATGTGCATATCCACCCAAGAACAAAAGCAAGAGACCTAGTGAAGATGATAGTAGACTAAGCTTTTGTCATTATCCACAATGAAACAAGTACTGAATCAACTTGGGCTGAAAGGGCAATCTACCAAGATGAAGCCATTACTCCAAAAGAAACATAAAAAAGTCAGACTAATATTTGCAAATGCACACAGGAACAAAGACCTACATTTTTGGAGACAGGTTCTGTGGTCTGAGGAAACTAAAATGTAACTGTTTTTCCATAATTACCATCATTACATTTGGAGAAAAAGCTTGGGAGCCTAAGAAACCATCCCAACTGTGAAACATGAGGGTGGTAGCATTATGTTGTGAGGTTGTTTTGCTGCAGAAGGACAAAATAGATGGCATGCTAAGGAAAGAAGATTATGATGTTGCAATACTGAAGCAACATCTTAAGACATCAGTTAGGAAGTTAAAGCCTGGGCGGAAATGGGTCTTCCAAGTGGATAATGACCCGAAGCACACTGCCAAAGTGGTTACAAATTGGCTTAAGGATAACAAAGTCAATGTTTTGGAGTGGCCATCATAAGATCTTAATCCTATTGAAATTGTATGACCAAAGCTGGAAAGGCAGGTGCGAGCAAGGTGACATACAAACATGGCTTATTTACACCAGTTTTGTCAGGAGGAATGAGCCCAAATTCCTACCAACTGTGAGAAGCTTGTGGAAGGATATCCACAAGCTTTTTGACCCAAGTCATGCAATTTAAGGACAATGGTACGAAATACTAATGAAATGTGTGTAAACTTGTGACTTTGCAAAAAGCTTCAACTGTATGTAATTGGACCAAAAAATAATTTTTGCCATTGAACTTCATTCATTTTTTTTAAAATTGGTTGCCTTCTATAGCAGATGCTGAAGAATGAGTTAACCAGACTGAGAGTCCATCAGTCAACCTACAATGTTCTTTTCTGAGCTTCTTACAGCTGATTTATGATCACACACCATATAAGAGTTGAATGTACAAAAATGTTATATATTTTTTTACCTTTTCTTTGCAATATGCTACCTTACACTTGGACGCCAAAGACTTATGGAAAGACATGGCATTCGTTAATCGGCTGGTGAACACCTCTAAAATGTATTTTATTTTTCCTATGATTATGTAATATTTCAGTTATTTTTTTTTTTTAAGTTTTCAGTTTCTGCATAAAAATATACAAGTTCCATTAAATACCGTGAACAATGGCACAGCTTTATTACAGCTTCTGCTGTAAAGAATTTCATTATTTGAATACATTTACAAAAAATGTCCTGCCCTAACTCAACTTGCAATGTGCTTTCCACAGATTAACCAGGTCTGATTATATCCTCTTTAACATTCCGCTAAAACCATAGCTCAGCTTAAATGTCATCCACGTGAGTATCTATTCTAGCAGATCTTTAAGCTATGCATGGTCACTTCAGCCGCATTAATTTGGCCATAGCAGTTTCCCTCAGATTTACCGATGTGTGAAGATACCTATTACAGGTATTTTAGTTCTATTTTCTCTGCAGGATGACTTTGCCTTAGTTCTTTTCTTATCAGAACTCACAGCACAATGTTCTAACAATGCAACTCTATTTTTATTTAGAAATTCTTTGTTTTATTAACAGATCTTTGTAATTAATCAGTCACATGCTTCTCCCTAATGAACAGAAGTATTCTAAGGGAAAACGACCAGGGGGCATTGACTTGACTTTTTTGTGACCTTCAGCGCGTCGTTTAAATGAATGCAATAGCCCTCTATTGTCTCAATGCAATTGTTCTACTAAACAACATTTGTATCATTTATTTCTTTGATGAATTTAGGTAAAATTGTAATGTTTCCCATTGGACCAAAATATGAATGCATTTTGAGCCATGTTTTACATTCATAATAGCCATGTCATTTGTTGTGATACTTGCATTCAGATATTGTTCTTACTGAAGTCTCCAGTTCAGTGTTCCCTGTTGACACTACATGTAATCCAGTACATAACACCTCTCTCCTTTGAGTAACATTCATCTGTGAGTTAAATCTTAGAACAATAATCATGCCTTTTTATTATTCTTGGTGGATTCCCCATGGTTGTGTATCATTCAGACATAAACACTCCATCTGCTGCCTTATGGTATTTCCAAGAGTTTTGAAGCAGCAGTTGAAGTCATCACACGTAAGTGTCAACTGATATGGACAACTGGTAAATAGTCCAAGTACTTGACAATGGCTAGGGTCACATTTAGAAGACAAAATGCAGTTTCCACATGCAGATCCGGATGTGGTAATCTCATGTCCCTTCAGACGAATTTTGCCCTCTAAGTGTGTCCCTAAATCTGCATGCGGTAACCGGATGCAGTAGACGTTGTGGTAATGCAAACGTTCCCCGGCTTCCCAGCATGGTTTTGGTTGCCTGGGATTTAAATAGGTTGAAGTCGGGTTGTCCTGGATTGTCACGGATTGTCCCAAACCGGGCAAATCGGGGTAAATCCGGTATTGTCTGATTTTTTCAAGGGACTACAGGAATCAACCATGATTCTTTTGGTCCCGCGGACTGAAAACAGATTCACCCGGATCCACCCAGACAGCACAAAACCAGACACCAATACAATTCCATCTGGGTGAATCCGGAGCCATAGGTAAAGATTGCGGCAATACTGACATTCATGTGTGTTGCAGTACCTGATCCGGTTACCGTACCCGGCTCCACTCACATTTGCAGTTTGCAATTGAAATCCGGATTCGGATTAGAAACCTGTCCGATAAACATTGCTTGCATGATTTTTTCCGCACATCGGAAAACCAGATCCGGGAATTGCAATGCTGTTGAGGCAATCCGGTTTTTGTATTGCTGCCTATGGGTGCGGATCTGGATCTGGTTTTGAGCAACCGCAAATGTGACCCTAGCCAATATCAGTGTATATTCTTATTCCAAAGAAGGGTGATGCTACGGATTGTGGAAACTATCAGATTATTATGCTCATATGTCATGCCAGCGAAATTCTGTTGAAGATCCTACAAAGATGGCTACAGCCTATAGCTAGGGTCACACTTGGAGGGTGACCCATGCTGGACACATCTGCTTAAAACGTAGAAATTTTATCTGCAGCTAACGCTATGCACTGCCTGACAACGCTGCCCCATAGAAACCCGCTGTTTAACTTAGCAATGGCTCCACACAAAGCATCAGGAAGTGCACTTTACAACAGCGCACAGGAAACGCGGTCTGCAACGTTTTTCTGTGCGCTGTTGTAAAGCGCACTTCCTGATGCTTTGTGTGGAGCTGCTACTAAGGTAAACAGCGAGTTTCCATGGGGCAGCGTTGTCAGGCAGCGCATAGTGTTAACGCTGTGCGCTGTAGCTAAAATTTCTACGTTTTAAGCGGATGCGCCAAGCGTGGGTCACCCTCCAAGTGTGACCCTAGCCTTATTTTAACAAATAACTGCTATAGGAACAAGCAGAATTCAAAAAAGGCAGAGGAACAAGCAATGTAATTGCTAAGATTAGAAGGTCAATGGAAAAGGCTAAAGAATACAACAAGGAAC
Organism: Allobates femoralis; assembly: GCA_033576535.1. Classification (NCBI taxonomy): domain Eukaryota; kingdom Metazoa; phylum Chordata; class Amphibia; order Anura; family Aromobatidae; genus Allobates; species Allobates femoralis. The sequence continues at coordinate 297,409,416 of JARQOC010000004.1, read as the reverse complement.
TCAATTTTTCTTCATCGATTACAGCAAAGCATTCGACTGTGTTGATCACCAGTAACACCATGAAGGATCTGGGTGTGCTAAACCATCTCATCAGCCTCATTAGGAACCTTTACATTGACCAAGAAGTAACAGTTCACACGGAAGAAGGTTGCAACATGTCACCATTTCTATTCAATTTATATGCAGAAGCTATTTTCAGGAAGGCTGGCTTGCTGAAAAAACAGAAGGAATCAAAATTGAAAACAAATGCTAAAGGAAACCTTGGAAAAAAATTGGTATACTATAGTAAAATAACTGAATTATTTTATATATAATTTTAAAATTGCTTTTTAGTTGGCCGAAACTCGTTGCTGTTGTTTTAATCTAAAAAATGTTATATTACTTTTTTAACCCAGTCTGATGCTAGCACTTATCAAGTTTTTGTTTTCTGTTCTTTGCATGTAAGGTTCCAAAGGAGGAACTGTTCACATAGCTATCCTGGAGAGCAACAAGCCATGAATGGATTCCATATACTCATCATTGAGTTTGTATTATATTGTGCATTTTATTTACTTAATTTAGGTGATTTCATCAGCTTGTAAACTTCTTTTTTGAACCAGTTACTACTTTTATAGCAGCGATTCTGTCTCTCCCTGTTTTCCCTCTATAGGATTCCTTCCTTTACAGGATATATTGGTACAAGGAATCAAAATTGGTGGTTGAATCGTCAACAATCTTAGGCCCCTTTCACATCAGTGTTTTTTTAAATTGCGGCAGATGCAGTGAAAAAACTGCATCTGCCGTGATTACCGCATACCGGCTGCACTTGCGGCACGGTTGCGGCGCGGTTGCGGCAAGCCCCATACAATGTATAGGCGGGCTTGCGGCAGGTGCAGCAAGTGCGGATTTGGCACTTGCTGCAGGTGCGGCCGCGAAAAAACCCAAACATAGCTCAAATTAGGGACAGACACCAGGAAAAGTGCCATCTTTTTCCCAGAGTTAAAATTTTCATCATTGTGCATTATGAGGAAGACGCCAGGAGGGCGTTGAAACGCGTTGGATGAATAAAAAGGATTAATTTGGATACCGATTACTAGCGTTATTTACGGGCGGATTTCTTGGCAGCGCGGACTGTGACACACCTTCCTTTCCCAGAGCTTCAATTTCGTCTACCCGAGTGGAGACCGGTGGAAGTCCAGCAGCAGCCATCAGGACACTTATCCTATCAGGCCTTTTAACCAGTTGTGGGTGGCACAACTGGAATAGGTGAGTGAAACCTTTTCTCACCTACTTGTTTTAGTGTCTAGTGATAAGGGCACTATTGTGCCTCTTGTCCCCCCCCCTTTTCTTTTCTTATTATGGAGGCATGCGACAAGGCATGGTGAGCATTTAAAGATTCAAGTGTAGGCATGGTGCTCAGAGAGCCCTGCTAAATTCAGGAAACAGACAAGAAGACCGCAAAAAGAGTCTCCACATTTCAAAAAAATTAGGGCCAGATATGACCCAAGTGGCATCAATTTGCCCACAATAAAAGTTGGAGAATGCCGCAGCCTGCATTCATGGCACAGAGTCTGCAACAGGGCCTTGCCTAGCATTTCAAGGTTAAATATTCATTACAGTAACAGGGGGTGAATGACATGTGTAGGCACCATACTCACATAGCTCAAAAAGAGTCTTCACATTTCAAAAAATTAGGGTTCAGATACCTAAGTGGCATCAAGTGGCCTACAATAAAAATTGGAGAATGATGAGATCAAAGCAGCTCAGTGAAAAGTACATCACCTTCTCTGAGCAGTCTGCCACTAGGGTGGAAAAGTCATTGGATATCCATGCCTTGTTCATATTGATGAAAGTTAGGTGGTCTACACTGTTACAAGACAACCGGATACGCCTATCCATCAGGACACCACCAGCAAGACTGAAGACACGTTCTGAGAGAACGCTGGCTGCCAGGCATGACAAAACCTCCAAGGTATGACTGGCAAGCACAAGCCATGCCTCCATTTTTGAAGCCCAAAATGCAAAAGGGTCCAAACTTCCCCTGATGACATGGATATTGAGCTCTAGATACTCCTGTACCATGCTCTCCAGTCATTCACTATGTGTCAGACTTGTACTCATTTCTGCCGGTGGATGGGCTGGTTCAGAAAATTAGTCAAAGGACCCCAAGAAATTGCTTTTTGACTTTGCTACAAGTAATGTTTCAAAGCTTACAGCTCAATGTCCCCTGGGTTGAAAATGTAGATCTGCTATACGTTCTGTGTCCCACACTGATGTGTTGAGGAAAACTAGTTCCCAGCTTGTCTACCAGCTTTTTTTGATACTCCAGCATGTGCATTTCTCTGTCCAGGGTGGGAGGCATTTGGTTAAATTTATTCTTGTACCTCAAATCCCACAGTGTGGCAACCTAGTTGTCGCCGGTAATTCGAACCTAAAAATATGGGCATCATGTTACAGATAGTGCAGCAAGAAGGCGCTCATGTGTCTGATGCATCCATGAGTCCCAAGTCCTTAATGTGTAGGTGGCGGTGAGATAACATTCCCGCTTGATTCCTCCATCCTCTCCCTCCAAACTCGCACAACAGAAAGGGGAATCGTTTATTCCTCATCTCCTGACTGTTGTATGCCCATCACCTCTTCATCCTCATTAAAAGAACCTTCTCATGCACAATTGGCCCTGGATTCTTTTCATTTTATTACACTAATGGTGGACACCAGCCGCCTTCCAGGAGCCCGGTAATCTAAGGGTGTCTAGAGGTGAGCAGCAAGCCTCCTCCCCCTTCCTCACATGGTTGATAAATAGTGATGCTCATAATGGCATTGTCAGCACTAACCATCTTACTAGCCATTTCAAAACTGTAAATAAGGGTGCAGAGGTCCTTGATCTTTTCCCACTGTGGAGTCATCATTTGCACCACATTCAGCTCATTTTGAGTCACTGTACGCATCATTACATAATGTGCAAGGGCTTGTCTCTGCTGCCACAGTCGCTGCAACATGTGCAGAGTGCAATTTTCGGCACATTGCATATCGAAAGGTAACCGGTTGTCCAAAAGACCTCTGTAGCAATTCCAGTCGATGAACAGCGAAAGAAAGCACACAGTAATCCTACCTTGTGCAGCAGCTCATCTAGGTGGGGATAGTGGCATAGGAATTTCTGGACAACCAGGTTGAGGACTTGAGCCATGCAAGGCACAGGTGTAATTTTGCCCCGACATAGGGCTGCCACCAGGTTCCCACCTTTATAGCACACAGCCTTCCCTGGCTCAAGGTTTAGTGAAGACAACCATTAGTCAAACTCGACCTTCATAGCTGTCCACAACCCCTTAGCTGTGTAACTCATATCTCCAAGGCATTTTAATTTAAACACTACCTGATGGCGGAGAGCCCTGATAGTGTAGTACAGAGGTGGGAGGGATCCTGACTGAACTGTTGCAACATTAAGTGAGAGCTCGAAGTCGGAGCTGGAGGTACTAGAAGAGGTGGATGAGGCAGAAGCAATAGATGAACAGGTAGAGGCAGAAATTGTCCCAAAAGTCATGGAGATTTAAAGATTTGGGGAGTAGCTCCTTCCCCACCTGATCTCGCAGCCACCAGAGTCACCCAATGGCAAGTGAGGGAGATTTAACGTCTCTGGCCATGTTTCATCATCCAGGTGCCAGTGGTGCACCCTGTCACACATATTTTTTCTCAAGGAACGGGTGGTGTTGTCTGCGATATGCTGGTCAAGCGCTAGCACAGCTTGCTTAGAGCAGTAGTGACGACTGGGCAACTGATACTGTGCAGCCGCAACAGCCATCAGCTTTCAGGAACTTACTGTATCCACCAGGTGGAAAGGCAGCATATCCGTGGCAAACAAATGGGAGATGGTCAAGTTCAAGCTCTTTGCTTTGGGATGTGTAGGAGAAAATAATCTTTTCAGTGACCACAACTTCGGGACCAAGGGCTGTCTGCTATGCTGAGAGAAGGTGGAGTAGGGTGCACTTGCAACTGCTGCCCTGTGAAGGAGGTGCAGATGGGATGTTCTGGTGGGTTCACAGCAAGTGGTGTGCTCTGTGCCTGGGATCGGTCAAAACCACCAGGCATATACACTTCCGCACAGATGAGGATCTGTCAATAACCTCGACTGTAGCGGGTAATCAAGTGGAGGTCCTGTGGCCAAACATTTGTCAGACAACACTTGCCAAGCTGATGAAGGAGGAAGAAACAGCAAATGCATATAATGTGGCGGACGGTGTTTGACAAAAATGAGGAATATTTTTACCGCAGTATTTTTGCCAGAGTAACACATCCTGATGGGCCATGTGGTGGTTTATGCATGTAATAGTCAAACTGTGGAGATTTTTGCCTCTACTCCATTTTTGTTTACAAATATTGCAAATAACATGTGTTGGATAATTTTCTGCAATGTGAAAAAAGGCATAGGCTAACAACCCTTGCCCCCTCAGACAACTGCAGACCCACGACCATTGCTGTTCAGAGGCAGAGTTGTGGCTGAGGATGCAGAATTTGTTGTGCTTGCAGCCCTCATTCTCTGTGCAGGAACATGCAACCTAACCTCCTTGTCTTCCTCTTCCTCTGCTGAGCTGCCCAGCTGCGTTACTCTAGGTTAATTCCAAGTTGGATCTAGAACCTCATCATCATCCTTCCTGTTGTCCAACTCTTTTCCATGAGAGTGACCCTCTTCCACTTTCTGCCATGAATGCACAGTTCAGTGCCAGTGTTCCTCAGGTAGCTTAGTCTCCTCATCATTATCTTCAGCACCTCCACCCCAGGGGTTAACATCTTGCGACAGGGTCTGGATTCTGCTGAGACCATACTTCCTCTCTCCCTAGATTGAGCTAAAATAGTGTTTGGGAATTGGTGCAGATGCTTTCCTCCCCTAGAGTATGTTTGGAGCATACCTCTTATGCCCATGAAAGAGAATGTGCAAACATCTCTGCAGAAGCACCCAGCTGTGTTTTCCCACAATCATTTGTGCAGTTGGAGACTTGTTGTGAGTATGACATGAGGTGACACATGGGTAATTGGGTTGCCACCTCTGAGGACTGTACTGTTTGTGATGTTGAGGTAGAGGAACAGGAGGACAAGCCACTTGATGCAGTGGTTTCAATGAACTTTAGCTAAATCTGGGCCTTATCTTCAACACGTATCACTCTGCTGCTGGAAAAACAAAAAGACAGGAGTAGGCTGTCCAGTAACAGAAGTTGTCACTTTGCTTGAGATATGATGACGAGCCAATGTTTCGTTACTACAGCTTTCAATAACATTAGCAGTAGCAACTACCCCATGTACACCTACAACAGCAAGCCTACTGCCCTTTACAACATCCTTTTTCCCCTTCACCTTTCTACCATGACTTTGGGATTTGCCACTCATCTTTTATGCACACAGATTTGGAAAGCACTTGCTTGAGGCTAAACTCAGCCTTTTTAGGGGAAACTGAAGGATGACAGAGTCACAGGTTGCAGGTCAAACAAAGCCTTTTGTGGGGAAACTGAAGGATTTAAGATTCTCAGGTGACAGACAAAAAATACCTTTTCAGGGTAAAATGAAGGATTACAGGATCACAGGTTACAGGCTAAGCAAAGCCTTTTTAAGGGAAACTGAAGGATTTCAGAATTATAGATACAGACAAAATGTGCCTCTCTAGTGGAAACTGAAGGGTTTCAGATTCACGTTACAGGCCAAGCAGAGCCTTTTTATGGGAACTGAAGGATTTGGCAATCCTTTCCTGTACGCAAAAAATGTGGCTTTGTCGACGCACACATGTGTAGGAATAATACTTGTTCTCAGTACAAAATGTCTATGTCTGGATGGACACTATCGCCCTCCTGTTGTGACTAAAAAGCAATAGAGTAGCTAGCTATCTAATTGTGTAACAAGGACAGAGCAGCATGGAGCTGCATCAGCACTGTCTCCAACCAGTAACACTCTAAACATGGTGTTAACAGCAAATGGCCACTTCTTATTTCACTAGGGATATGGGACTTTTGCAGCCAATGAAAGAAGCCAGCCAATGGCACAAGTCCTTGTGTCTTCAACCTGTGGATGTTTTGTGCACACTGGCTGGAGACCAGGAATATCCACACAAGAAAATGCCAGGGAAAACTGAATTCTGACGTTACTCTGACCTCTCCACACCCCATCAAACACATCCCGCCTGCTACCCTACACTGTCAGAAGGTAGGAGAAAAGCATTACTTAAACTAGTAATGCTTTTTTAATTCTGATCACTCATCAAACAAATCCGCGTTTGTCAACTTTTTGAAAATTGCTCAGGTGTGCCGAAACCAAACCAAATCAGCAACTTTCAGGCCAAATTTGCAATTGGCGAACTTGTTTGTGCAACTTTCGCTCATCTCTAGTTGTGGACAAGGATGGAATCAAAGAAAAAAGTGTAAAAATTACTTCACTTCTTTTCAGTGATCAAAGGTAAACAAGGCAAATACTGTATAAGGCATGAGACAACCTGGCTTAAGAAAGAATTCTTTAAAGGTAATCTGTCATGTCAAAAATCCAAACGTAACTCTTATCATTTTCTAATTCCTCTGGTGAAGCTCTTTCTATTCATGTATTTCTTCTAATTATACTCCCACTTATCATCTGTAAACTGCCAAAAAAATGATTAATTGCATCTGTCAACCAGTGAGTGATCACTTAGTTCTCTGCTGCACACTCCCCAAGGAATGAATATTTATGCATCACTGCACTACACAGAAGCTAAGTTCAATAGAAGTCACATTGGGGGTCTGTATCCTATTCTCTGCTCTCCTGGTATGCAGCAAAACCAATGTTCAAATAAACAGAATCTCTTAAGGTACCTTTACACACAGAGATATATTGCTTGCAATTCACTGGTTGCAGTGAAATCATGGACACATTGTTCCACTTGTACATGGCAACAAAATGGAACAGTGCGTCCATGATTTCACTGCAACCAGTGAATTGCAAGCAATATTTCTCTGTGTGTAAAGGTACCTTTACAGATAGCACGGCTTTTGCTCAGAGAAACAAATAAGGAGATTGCCTTAACTAGAAGAGCTATCTGATATATGCCTTCTATCTCTCCCTCTCTTTCCTCAGAAGCACCATGCAGGGCAGCAAAATGAAAATGAAAATGGACATTAGGCAGAGCACAGGGGAGAGGGTGGGGATAGCTACTTGAGAAGGAGTGAATAATAAATGAACATTAATATAATGCGGACTGTTAGAAATAAACAACTCAGTTTCTTCGTTCGATAAACTCCATAGACTGCGTCTTCAGAACCAAAAGTGGGTTTTATTCGGGCAGGAACAAAATTCACAGAGATGTACAGCAAAAGCAGTAATCAGGCATAAGAATCTTAAATGACAGGCGCGGAACCCCAGGTGTCACACTCAAGATGGATTCAAAATAATGGCTCCCCGTCTCATGGGACACAAGATGGAATAGTGTCGCCTGGCACACAAGATGGAATAGTGTCGCCTGGCACACAAGATGGAATAGTGTCGCCCCGCCTGTCTAAAGCAGGGCGTTTTTATACCAATTTTCTCCATAGAGAATAACTGTAACCAATATCCCTCTATGGAAGAAGCATTACGTAACCTGTCATAAGTGATCCCTTCACATTATTATACAACACATATTGACATGAAGAAGCACATTAATTTCATTACTAACTACATACTATACTTAATTTTATCTACACAAATTATCTTATAATAGCCTTTTTTTGACCAAGCACAAATCACAACTTATTGACATTAATTAGCTCTGTTCTTGATTATAAGAAACGTCATATTAGCCTAGAGCAATAGAATACACCGTAAAATATCTAAGAAAAAGGCATATATAGTGAATTGGTTAACTGTTATCATGATTAGCTCTTGGTATATGCTTGGACCAAACCTAATTAGCTCCATGCCTGTTTCTCTTCTATGGCTTGGTTTCCTTATTAGCTGTGACCTACTGCAAAATTTGATAGCTATATTTTCAAGAGACAAAATGGCTGACAGAGGCCTTGGTACCCATGGCCTCCGTCTAACAAATCCCTCTGTTGTACTTATGGTAATTTGATAATTTACCCTTAAGTACAAATTGGCATATGAGTCTAGTCCTAATTCTCATATATGGTATTGAGGAAAGGCATAATTTCGTACACTGTCTGGTCAGTAGGAGTGTTGGGAGGGATTGAAGGTACCCTTGTAAGAAGGGCCCTAACAATAGGTGTACAACCTATAAGTGAGCGTGGTCTGGCAGTAGGTACCCTACCCGCACCAAGTCTCCGGTATGGTCTGATAAAAGTGGTACTATGTGTTATTACACGGGCCTGAAAGTTATTTAGTTCTTCAACATGAGCCAGATTCTTTTTTGAAAAACTTTTAGGTTACTACCTATTAAACACATATAGGAAAAAACAAACAAAGTAGCAAAAAATCTACAGTAAATATCACCAACGTAAGAGTTCTTAAGTATTAATGAGTCCCGTTACAATCTTTCAAAAAAAAGAAAAAATTCAAAAATTTTCTTTGTTCCATGGCTCCTAAGGTCCTATTCACAGTTCAGGTGTGGGCAAATAGTCCTAAAAAGAAGCAAAGAACACAACAAAACAAAAAAATCATCACAGAAGTGAAAAAACAAAGTGTCCGAGTCCCAAGTCCCATAACAGTCTCTGAGTCCTTTGATCCGTGGCTCTCGATCTTGTTCTGTTCCCTCGGAGCTTCCACTGTCTTCCCCCTCGATCACACTGTCCGGGTCCCACTGGATGGTGTGAGATGTCATCTCCAGGGAAACAGGTGGATTCATGGATCCCGATCCAATAGGGGACCTGAAAAATAAAATCAAAGCGCAGTATCAGTTCTCACCAGCATCACTAGAATTCTCAACTGGCAATATAACAAACTTACATTGATCAATATGAACAATTTTTTTTTTAACACCTTTGTCGCTTGGCTTGCTAATCCTTAGCACTCCCAAAACAGTTGGGCCTATCACCTGTGTGATAACAAACGGGCCTTTGTAATTGGAATCCCACCTTCCTTTTTTTCCTAAGATTTTTAACCATGAGCTAAGCTCCCACAACAAATTTGGACTCATATAAATTCCTGTTGACTCTGAGGCTACAGCTCTTATTGCCAGGCAAGTGGGTCATGATTTGTCTCACTAAGTCAGGTCCATTGTCACTTTCAATTAATTTTGGGAAGCCCCAGTGTGAAAACACATCTTTCCACAAGAGGCGGGCCGTTGTCAGGGCAGTATTGTTGGTGGCAGGCAAGGCCTCAACCCATTTTGAGAAAACATCAACAATGACCAAGGCATACCTGAATCCTCCCTCTGCTGGAGGGAATGGACCAATGAAGTCAATTTGAATCGACTACCATGGACCATCAGCCACTCTGGGGATGGCACACTTTTCCTTTGTACTAGCTGTAAGAGCGCTTCCGCTCCGGGATGAGCAAAGACTGAATGATTAAATTTAATCAGAGACTTAATCATTATAGTTGGGATATATGGTAACAATTTGTCATCAACCCTTTTGTAATACAGATATTCTCCTTTATCAATGGGTATTGATTCAAGGGAGTTAAATAAAGATGCATCACCTTGTTCTCTCTGTACCTTTAAGAGGTCGTGGAACTGAGATGCAGAAGGGAGCGGCTCCTCCCGGAGTCTTCACGTGACAGCAGAGATAGTAGCCTGTGGATATCTGTCAACGCCCATCAGGGCGGCTTCTTTGGCTGCAGAATCTACATATGCATTGCCCACGATGTGGGGGTCAGATGTGAGGTTTTGATGTCCTTTGATTTTACAGAAGGACCATAAATTTGGAAATTCTTTGCCTCTCTGCACAATTTGCTTGAGAATATCTGCATGCTGAAGTGGCTTGTTCTGGGAATTTAACATCTTCCTCTGTGACTATACATTGAAATACAATGTCAGAGAGGAGACAACGTAAGCACTGTCACTGAAAATATTCATGGGGTCAGTACACAAAAGAATGACTTGCAAAGCTGCCTCTAATTCAGCCCGCTGGGCGGAAAAATGTCCAGGAAGCTTATATTGCAATAAATTCTCGTTGTCAGGGAACCACAAAGCGTAACCTGTGACGTATTTGCCATCGTGCCAATACCGAGCCCCATCTATGTATACACAGGGGACATTGGTTTGAAAGTCTGCACGGAAGGGGGTGGGAGCGACATGAGTCTGTTCAATTTGGCAATCATGAGACTGACCTGCATATTGCAGCAATTGTGCTAAGTGATATTTATCTCCCACTTCTACCTGCAAATCCCTAGTCTAAAAGTCAACAATCCATTGGGCCATTCTCTGAGAATTCACACCCCAAGCTTTGCCTTTAAGCAGTGTTTTTAAGGTTACATGGGGGTTCTGCAGAATCAAGGTGAAAAGCCAATTATGTGACGGACCTGTAGCATGGTCCAGTGCACGGCAAGTAAATGCTTACAAGGTGTAAAACCTTTTTTCAACGGGAGAAAGCAGCCGTGAGTAGTAACCCAGGGCTCTCTTTTGGCCATTTCTGTAGCAGCTTCAGATGAGATTGCTACGTCACCTGCATGTGTTTGCAGATAATGAGGCTGGGATGGGTCTGCGTTAATTAGAGCTATTGCTCCTGCAAGTGCATGTTTTAAATTTTCAAAAGCCTGCAGGGCGTCTCCCTCTATTGTGATTGTGGTAAACTCATTCTCAATACCTTTTAGGAGATCATGATTAGCAAGCAAGCAAAATCCTCAATAAATTCTCTGAAAAAAATTCACAAGACCCAGAAACGTTCTGAGTTCTGTGATATTGATTTGGCACAGGTACAGCTTGAATGCATGTCCCCTCTTTTGAAACTGACACATTCAAACATTTAACCTCTGGTTGCATTCAGCTGTACTCTGTCCCAACTCACATTTAATATTGAGTTGCACAATGCATCACACATATTGTCAGTTTCATCAACAATTTGAGTCCATAAATTTTAAATCAAGAAATCATTGACATATTGCAGGACTTTGTCTCCGTACCCCAGGGGTTCCAATACCTGTGCCAACACCTGAAGGAAATAAATTGGACTAGAACAGGTACTGGACATTTTCTAAGGTAAATGCAAAACGGAGAGCCGACTCAGGTGTAATAGGTACACAGAAAAAGCCATTTGCAATATTCAAACAAGACAAAAAAAAAAACACTTGACATTCACTCCTCAGCAGTGACATCACTTCAGGGACCGAGATGTGTTGCTGAGGGTGTATTTGTTTACAAGTCTTAAATTCATGACCATGCGATAGCTACCATCCTTCTTTGTTTTACAGGCAGGATTGGGCTATTGCACTGGGGAGGGGGGTTGCCTCGTACAATCACGCCCTGTTATTCCAATTCACTGACAGCAATCCTTATGTAAGGAATTGCTTCCTCAGGAATACGGTATTGGCACTGAAAGGGTGGTAGATGGTCGCTGTCAATCTTAATTAAAATTTGCATCAGTCCGCAATCTGTACATTTTGAAACCCATAAATGAGAAAAAGATTGCACCAATTCATGTTTCAAAGCCGTGTCTGCAAAATTTATCTCAGGCATGTCATCATCATTATCAGCTGAGCACAAACTAGCAACGGTTAATTTATGACTGTGACATTTTCAACTCTGCAGCATCCATAATAACTGAACAGACAGTAGTTCCTTTGTCACGCCATAAGACCTTATTACACAAATCAACAATGATACCCAAATTAACAATGATACCCATGGCTGACAACACATTTGACCCATTAATAAAAAACTTTAATTGCGGACTGATCCAAAGTTCACACCGAATGCTCGCCTGTATACAGGAGCCCTCAAATCCCACTAAAGTTGTGGTGTCTGGCAGCCCGGGGGGAGCTGCAATTTGTGTTCTGTTACTGAAACAGAGGCTCCTGTTATCAATTAAAAAATCTTCCCAATTTTTGGTATCCTCTATTGTCCTTCTGACATAAGGTCCGTCCATCTTGGCCTAGGGATAATTGTGCCAAGAGGTACAGGGGAACAGGGGGGGTTCAATGCATCAATCAGAACCGGCAGTAGGAAGCCCCAAAAAAAAAAAATTCACCAACCTCACCAGAGGCAATTCTACAGCCCACTGCTGTCACCTCCGAGCCAGACAGATCGCTTGAAAGAGACATTTCCTCGTCCCCCCCCAGCTCCTGAATCAGTGGAGCATAAGGGTGGGAGGAAATCCTCCCGGAGGAGGGTGAGCTCTCCTCACAGCATGGATCTGTGCGCTGGGATGGACAAGGGTCGCATAATTGGGTGACGGGGCAAAAGGCTCCCGAAAAACAGGGATAACTATCTGAGGACCATTGTACTGCTGGCACGGTTTGGGGCCGTTAACCACTGGCTGTCCAGGGTTCTTAATAGCAGGATTTGGAGCACTGGCTCCCTCATACGGATCTCGGGACATTGTAGAGGTGCACCTGTGGATCATCCCTGGGAGCTAAATGGGAACACTTACGTCTAAGATACCCTGATTGCACACAAGGATAACGTACAAGAGAACCCATGGAGTTCCGAGGGGTTTCTGCCGACTGGGACTGGCCCGCTGTCGGCAGTTGGCCATAACCCCCAGGAAGTCCTGGTCTCCTGTCCACAGCAGATGCTTTCCGGGCAGGGCGATACGCAAAAACATTTGTATCATCGCCCTTAGTCTAGGATGGCATTTTCCCTAACAATGGTTACCAATGCCCTAATTTTGTCCTCCACAAATTTAGCATTATGTAAAATCCCTAACTCGCAAAACCTTTCCAAGTATTCTCTACAATCTATTCCATCAGATCATAATCATCTTTCTGATCTATTCTATCAAAAAATACTTATCAAACGTTACACACCAGGCAGCCCCTCTTCTAATTCTAAGATAATTTCCTTTCCTGATTCTAAAGGATTCTAACCATGGATGGATTTTCTTCCTCCCTTCTGTCTGCCTGCAGCCGCTGTATCTCATACCCCTCCCTTTGTGACACTACTACTCCCATCATTGTATCAGTAGCTGCTGTGTTCTCTCCATTCTCTGCTCCGCTGCCCCTCCCTGTGTAACTACATTAACGTTCTGTCTTTGAAGCTATCACTAGCCTGATCTGAGCTATAACTAACTTACACAAAGCCGCTATTCGGCTGCCCTTTCTGCTAATAATTTTTTTGCTTGTCAAGATGTCTACTTTCTTCTGTGAACCACTGCATACAATTTAACTTTCTAGCTATGGGGTTTCAGCGTGCCTGTCAGTCTGTTTCCTTAGCCACTCCATAGCGGTGGAAACACAAGGACGACTTTATAAACTGCTTTCAGTATCAACTTAATGCAATTACAGGCAAAAGTTAGATACTCACACCTCTGTAATGGAAGACACGTGCCGGCTTTGGTCAACCAAAAGAGGTCCAGCCGTATGATCAGCCTCACTCGTTACGTTGCCACACGTCTCCTTCTCCGTACCCTCGGCTTTAATCACGTCCTTGTATAACTCACGTAGAGGCACTGTAGTCTTGGTTACGTTAGGGTAGATAGGAGCGCAAACGAGAGATTCTCAGCGGCTGATTTCCTTAATGCGATTTCACGTGATGCATCACGCTTTTCATCAATAAAGGCAAAAAAAAGAGAAAGAAAAGTCCATTCCTCACCCTCTCACCACTTTGGTTCACAGCTTTACTTGCAGGAATCTTCTAGGTTCTTCAGAAAGGATATAGGATCTTCCCCCTTTCATCCGGGCTAGCTCGCCATCTGTTAGAAATAAACAACTCAGTTTCTTCGTTCGATAAACTCCATAGACTGCGTCTTCAGAACCAAAAGTGGGTTTTATTCGGGCAGGAACAAAATTCACAGAGATGTACAGCAAAAGCAGTAATCAGGCATAAGAATCTTAAATGACAGGCGCGGAACCCCAGGTGTCACACTCAAGATGGATTCAAAATAATGGCTCCCCGTCTCATGGGACACAAGATGGAATAGTGTCGCCTGGCACACAAGATGGAATAGTGTCGCCTGGCACACAAGATGGAATAGTGTCGCCCCGCCTGTCTAAAGCAGGGCGTTTTTATACCAATTTTCTCCATAGAGAATAACTGTAACCAATATCCCTCTATGGAAGAAGCATTACGTAACCTGTCATAAGTGATCCCTTCACATTATTATACAACACATATTGACATGAAGAAGCACATTAATTTCATTACTAACTACATACTATACTTAATTTTATCTACACAAATTATCTTATAATAGCCTTTTTTTGACCAAGCACAAATCACAACTTATTGACATTAATTAGCTCTGTTCTTGATTATAAGAAACGTCATATTAGCCTAGAGCAATAGAATACACCGTAAAATATCTAAGAAAAAGGCATATATAGTGAATTGGTTAACTGTTATCATGATTAGCTCTTGGTATATGCTTGGACCAAACCTAATTAGCTCCATGCCTGTTTCTCTTCTATGGCTTGGTTTCCTTATTAGCTGTGACCTACTGCAAAATTTGATAGCTATATTTTCAAGAGACAAAATGGCTGACAGAGGCCTTGGTACCCATGGCCTCCGTCTAACACGGACTATTCACTAGTCCGGTCAATTACTTACATTGATGAAGATAGCTGTCTGCTGGGTGTGAAGATGCTTATAGGTAAAGAAATGCAAACTACAATTTTTAAACATTCTCGGCTGCCCAGGCAATATTCAAGGGTACTATTAGTATCATACTGAAAAATAACCTGACAGAGTCCCTTTAAACTTATATTGACTAGTGCAGGGGCAATAATATTTTGAACTTTTCACTTTCAGGCTCACTACAGCTTTGAGTGTGAGACTACCTTCATTTTATAGAAAACCTTCTTAGCTATCTCATACATACATTTGACTTGCAACTATTTAGCATATTATTATTATTATTATGTATTTATATAGCACTATTAGGATACATGGCGCTGTACAAGTTAGAGGGTAGACAAAGACAAGTGGTCGAAAAACAACGACAAATCAACAAAACAATCGTATGGGTACAATAGGGCCAGGGCCAGCATATGATTATTTATGCATATTCTTCTCTTGCAGCAGCATTGTTGATATTTTGCTCCTAACAATATAAATGTACAGTGGGTGTGGAAAGTATTCAGACATCTTTACATATTTCACTCTTTGTTTCATTGCAGATATTTGGTAAATTCAAAAAAGTTAATTTTTTTTCTCATGAATGTACACTCTGCACCCGATTTTGACTGAAAGAAACAGAAATGTAGAAATTTTTCCAAATGTATTAAATAAGGAAAACTGAAATATCACATAGTCATAAGTATTCAGACCCTTTGCTCAGACACTCATATTTAAGTCAATATGCTGTCCATTTCCTTGTGATCCTCCTTGAGATGGTTCTACTGCATTGGAGTCCAGCTGTGTTTAATTAAACTGATAGAAGTGTAACTTTCCAAATCAAATTCTATCTATATAAGACCTCACAGCTCACAGTGTATATCAGACCAATTGAGAATCTAGAGGGCAAAGGAACTGCTCAAGGAGCTCAGAAACAGAATTGTGGCAAGTCACAGATCTGGCCAAGGTTACAAAGGAATTTCTGCAGTACTCAAGGCTCCTAAGAGCACAGTGGCCTCCATAATCCTTAAATGGAAGAGGTTTGGGACCACTAGAAGTCTTCCTAGACCTGGCCGTCCAGCCAAACTGGTTAATTATGGGAATAGAGCATTGGAGGGAGAGGTAAAGAAGAACCCCAAGATCACTGTGGCTGAGCTCCAGAGATGCAGTAGGGACATGGGACAATGTTCCACAACGTCAACTATCACTGAAGCCCTCCACCAATTGGACCTTTATGGCAGAGTGACCCAATATAAACCTATCCTCAATACAAAGAATCAAAATACTTATGACCTTGTGATATTTCAGTTTTTCTTTAATAATAAATTTGCAAAAATTTCTACATTACTGTTTTTTTTCAGTCAAGATGGGGTGCAGAGTGTATATTAATGAGAAAAAAAATATTTTTTTTGAATTTACCAAGTGGCTGCAATGAAACAAAGAGTGAAAAATATAAATGGACCTGAGTCATCTCCATACCACAGTAAATTTTTTGTATTTTGTTAGCATTTTGTAAATCCACCTGTGGCTTTAAAACATTGCCTGAATCCTTCTCGGTATGATCTTGATCAAATTCAAACATGTTTTTACCAAAATCTGATCCAAGGTCTCTTCTACACTTTCCCAATGTTGGTGCATACTGGTTTACTTACTTGGGTATGTATACAACTTTTCCTCCAATTCTGCCCACAAGTGTTTGATTTTAAGAGTTTAAGTATAAGGATTGTAGGGGAAAATCCAGCACCACTCCTTCATTGTCATTGAACCATTTTTTCCCCAATCTCAACTTATGCTTCAACTCATTGTCCTGCTGAAACACTCTGTTGTACTTTTCATAAACATAGTACTCGATGTAAAACTTATGTAGGAGGATACCTTGGAATCTGGTAGCATGAGACTAGACATGACTGAGATAAGGTTTTGGGTAAATAGTCTGTATTGAGAAGTAAATCAAACAAAAGATAGTTGAATAAGTATATCAAATAGGAACAAACTCAAGATTAGTCCAGAAATAATATGCAGTGTGTGATCAACACAAATAAAGAGAAAGTCCAGAACTGTCTCAACAGAAATCTGTGCAGCAAGCAGTTTACCAGTGAACTCTTTGGGCTGAAATTAATCCCGTACAAATCCAGACGTGCGCTGACTATGTCCTGGATTAACTGGTAAAAGAAAGTCAATGGAAGTTCTGGAAGTCAGTAGGGCTCTACTCCTAAGAAATCTTGGGGGAAGGAAACAAACAGCCAAAATATAAAAAATGCACTGATGACTGCAGACAACTGAGAAGAACTAGGTCAGAGCAGCAGAGCTAAATAAGTGGCAGCAGGATATCAGGAAGCGAGTCAGGAGTGACTCAGAAGCCAGATAGCACAAAATTCTCAGGCAGAGAATGGATTCAGGACCGGAACTTAAATAGGCAGCACCGTCAGGACGTTTAAGAGCATGTCGAAGCATCAGACCACAACTTGGGGGATGGAAAGTAGACACAACAAGTTCCATGGAAAACCCAGAAACCTTACACTCGAGTGTATGAAGTAGCTTGTCTTGTAAGATACTCACATATAGCTCAGCATTGAGACAATCAATCCTGATCACATATCCAACATTTTGGCTGTGAAACAACTCATGTAATCAGACTTGCTCCACCGAGCTTGACAGCTCCTTTAACCCCTTACCGACCCAGAACGTTGTACAACGTCCTGGGTTTCTGGTCGTTACTGACACAGGACGTTGTACAACGTCCTGGCGTGTTTGAGCTTCTGCACCTCCTGTAAGCCGGGTCACTCAGGTGTCACAGTTGCTGCTGCTCTGTGACAACCTGTAGTTGACCCCACAGGAGGTAGATTAACCCCCCGTACCCAGGACCCCTCCGATTGGCAGTGTAAAAGTGAAACTCCCGATCGGAGCGAATCATAGGGATTCACCCCTCCAGATCTGATTGGAGCTCTCCAATCAGATCTGGAGGGGTGGATCAGCAGGTGCCCTCCCCCTCCTCAGCCCCCTCCCGCTCCAGGACACATCAGGGCCCCCCTCCCGTCCCCGCCATCCATCCGCCCCACCTCCTATTCGTATCTATTTGCTGGGGGGCTGCACCCGCCGGTCATCCTTGTGCGCTCCCACCCCCTCCTCCACAGTTCCCCCTGTGTCCAGTCCCCCCTCCCTCCAGCCCCCCCTGTGTTCGGCTTACGCTTTCCCAACACCCCTGTCCCCACCATCCACCCGCCCACCGTCCTATCTGTATCTATCTGCCAGCGGGCTGCACTGCCAGTGCACCCACTGGTCAGCCTGCTCAACCCCTGCCCCCCCTGCTCAAACCCCCCCCTGCTCAAACCCCCCCCTTTCCCTGCTCAAACCCCCACCCCGTGTCCCGCTCACCTACTCCAGCCTCCAACGGGCTGCACGCACCGGTGCACCCGCCCGACGGTCTCCTCTGCAGTTCCGGAGTGGCCCCTCCTCCTCCTCATCGGTGGGTAAGTATGAATGAATAAATGAATGAATGAATGGGTGGATGGATGGGTGGATGGATGGTGCATGCATGGATGTCAGTATGCGTGGATGTGGATGTCAGCATGCGTGGATGTCAGCGTGCATGGATGTCAGCGTGCATGGATGTGCGTGCGTGGATGTTACCGTGCGTGGATGTCAGCGTGCGTGGATGCGTGCGTCAATGTGCGTCCGTGGATGTGTGCATGCGTGGATGCGTGCGTGGATGTGCGTGCGTGGATGCGTGTGCGTGGATGTGCGTGCGTGGATGTGTGTGTGGAGCTGCGTGAATGTGCGTGCGTGGATGTCAGCGTGAGTGGATGTCAGTGTGCGTGGATGTGCATCCGTGGATGTGTGTGTGTGTGTGTGGATGTCAGCGTGCGTGGATGTGGATGTGCGTGCATGGATGTGTGCGTGCGTGGATGTGTGCGTGCGTGGATGTGCATGCATGGATGTGTGCGTGCGTGGATGTCGGCATGCGTGGATGTGGATGTGCGTGGATGTGTGCGTGGTGGATGTGTGCGTGCGTGGATGTGCATGCATGGATGTGTGTGTGCGTGGATGTCGGCATGCGTGGATATCAGCGTGCGTGGATGTGAGCGTCCGTGGATGTCACTGTGTGTCACTGTGTGTGGATGTCACCGTGCGTGGATGCGTCCGTGGATGTGTGCCTGCATGGATGTCAGCGTGTGTAGATGCGTGCGTGGAAGTGCGTGGATATGTGCATGCGTGGATGTGCGTGCGTGGACGTGTGTGCGTGTGTGGATGTCACCGTGTGTGGATGTCACTGTGTGTGGATGCGTGCGTGGATGTGTGCGTGCGTGAATGTGTGCATGTGTGGATGTGCGTGCGTGGATGTCACAGTATGTGGATGTCACCGTGTGTAGATGTCACCGTGCTTCCCTTATGAGCCCTGCCGTGCACCCAAACAGTGGTTTATGACCACATATGAGGTATCGGTGTACTCAGGAGAAATTGCACAACAATATTTAGGATCCATTTTATCCTGTTGCCCATGTGGAAATGAAAGAATTGAGTCTAAAATAAAATTTTTGTTGGAAAAATTAAAATGCTCATTTTTTCCTTCCATGTTGCTTTAGTTCATGTGAAGCACCTGAAGGGTTAATAATCTTCTTGAATGTAGTTTTGAGTAGGTTGAAGGGTGCAGTTTTTGGAATAGTGTCACTTTTGGGTGTTTTCTGTCATGTAAACCTCTCAAAGGAACTTCAAATGTGATGTGGTCACAAAAAAAAATGGTTTTGTAAATTTTGCTGGAAAAATGAAAAATTGCTGATGAACTTTGAACCCTTATAACTTCCGAACAAAAAATTATATTTTTTCAAAATTTGTGCTGATGTAAAGTAGACATGTGGGAAATGTTATTTAATAACTATTTTGCTTCACATAACTCTCTGGTTTAGCAGAATAAAAATTCAAAATTTGAAAATTGCTAAATTTTGCCAAATTTTGCCAAATTTTTTATTTTTTCACAAATAATCGCAAAGATTATTGACCTAAATTTAATACTAACATGAAGCCCAATATGTCACGAAGAAACAATCTCAGAATCGCTAGGCTCCGTTGAAGCGTTCCAGAAATATAACCTCATTAAGGGACACTGGTCAGAATTGACAAAAATGGCCTGGTCATTAGGGTCAAAGTAGGCCCGGGGGTGAAGGGGTTAATATCTTGATCTGTTATCCAATTTTCCCTTGTTTTTTTCCAGACTCATTTGCACCCATTAGAGACTAGGCTTTTGACTTTTGTCTTACCCATTCTAATCCCGTTTCCAAACTTCTACTGTTCGCTTTTTGTACTTTTTTGCAAACTTAAGATGACACTTCTTATATTTAAGTCAAGTCTTCTTCAAAATTCAAATTTTTTTTGACCATCATTTCAAACTTCTGTAACGTGTGTCACATGGATATTTCATGGATGTCTATGATCTCACTATTACAAAGCAAACAAGCTACTTCAACTGCCGTTTTTTGTGCCGGAGTGATATATCTTGTGATGAGCTAACTTGACTCATATATTTTGCCTGGACATCCACCTCTTGGCTTTTGAAGAGATGAATGGACTTCATTTAATATTTTTCCAACTTTCATGATCTAGTTTGGCAATTTTCCTTGACAAGAGAACAGTATCGATAAGCTGGACGATGATGTTTCTCTTTTCTTTGGAAATCTTCTTCAGGGCTGCGCCTCAATTTTAACAAGTGACCTTTCACTTGGGAATCAACATAGTAACCTGACTTTGTATTCTGACCGCCTAATTACTTTTTTATTATTTTTTACTTAACTTTTGGTAACAATCCCATGTAGCAATCCTTTTTGCCAACAGTTTGCTCCACCAGCCAAGAGCCCACTTTGTATACCCAGCACAGAAGTCCCCATTTAAGTCCAGGTCCACGTTCCTTAGTCCTTTTATGGCTGAGCGCAGCCGAGCGCAGGAGCCGATATCCCCGAAGCGCAAGTGTGACTGTGCTGACGTCACTGCGCATGTGCTTTTCCAGACGCACCCAGAAACATCACATTTCGCATTTACGGAAGTGTCTAGAGAAGCGCATGCGCAGTGACGTCAGCACAGTCACGCTCATGCTTCGGGGATGTCGGCTCCTGCGCTCGGCTGCGCTCGGCCATAGAAGGTAATGGGGGCACCGAGCGCAACTGAGCACAAGAGCAGTACATCCATGCGCCTAAGCGCTTAGCTGCAGCTGCCTGTAACTGCACCTGCGCTAGTATAGGGCAGGCAAATGCAGGTAAATGCACCAACGCATAGATGTGAACTAGGCCTTAATATATCTCTGGATCCTTTGGTTAAAGAACACTTCCATAATCCATAAACAGAGCAATAACAGGTATAGTTGGCACAAACGCTTTGTTGCTGCTATTATTTTAATGTAGCAAGTTTTATTTTCTCTTATTCACCTAGATAATTTAAAAACAAACTATTTTCATTGTACTTTTTTTTTAAGACCATCACTAGGCTATCCAGGCCTAGGAAGAGAATTAAAATGATAAACTTTGAAGCCCTGTGTTACCTGTTGTGTGACTTTTTTTCTTATAAAGCTATTACATTGCCAAGGTTCATTGGGTTACTATTTCACTACTACTCCCCTGTAGTACACATCTGAAGACTTGTACAGTAGCAGTGCTGAGAGAACATGTGGTGATCAAAAAACTGATTATCAAGTCAAGAACCTTGCTGATCTTTGATTTCTGCTGTTGTGCTGAGCACCTTTTCCTTTCATTGTAATTATCAGCTAGATAGTGATATCTCAGCTTCCACCCTACTACTTGAGTTATCATAAAAAATAATCATGAACATGGATAGAGTAAATAATTGCTTTGAAATAAAGCATAGCTTGAAACTGTGATGGACAGCAGGACAGTCAAGGTACCGTCACACGTGGCAATTTTGCTAGCAATTTCACTGGCAATTTGCTGGTTGCAGTGAAATCATGGACTCATTGTTCTATTTTGTTGCCGTGTACAAATAGAGCGATGTGTCCATGATTTCACTGCAACCAGCAAATTGCCAGTGAAATTGCTAGCAAAATTGCCGCGTGTGACGGTACCTTTAGGGTACCGTTACATGTCGCAACACTGCATGCAATTTCACTTGCAACTTACTGGTTGCAGTGAAATCATGGACACATTGTTCCATTTGTACATGGCCACAAAATAGAACAATGTGTCCATGATTTCACTGCAACCAGTAAGTTGCAAGTGAAATTGCATGAAATGTTGCGACGTGTAATGGTACCCTAAAGGTATCTTTACATGCGCCAACGTTTCTAGGAATTTCACTGGCAACTTACTGGTTGCAGTGAAATCATGGACACATTGTTCTATTTTGTTGCTGTGTACAAATGGAACAATGTCTCCATGATTTCACTGCAACCAGTAAGTTGCCAGTGAAATTCCTAGAAATGTTGCAGAGGTACCTTTAGAGTCATTTGATATTAAGTGTACATTCAAATCTTTTAAGGTGATATAAGTGATACTGGTATATACGAATTTAAATCTTTCTTGCCCAATGTTGTATTATTATGTTATAGAGCAGGGGTCCCCAACTCCAGGCCTCTAGGCCGCTGAAGGTGCATGTTTTCAGGATCTCCTTAGTATTGCATAGGGGTTGGAATCATTACCTGTGCATTTGATCACATTAACACCTGTGCAATACTAAGGAAATCCTGAAATCCTGCACTGTTGGCGGCCCTAGAGGCCTGGAGTTGGGGACCTCTGCTATAGAGTGAGTGTATGAAGGAGGATGGGTAGCACTGATCTGCTGTTTAACCACTTTAATGCTGCTGTTAATCTCTGCCCAATACTAATGAGGTGTCTCTTTGGATGCCAATCAACCTCCATTAAACAATCACAGGTTGCCCATGGGTTACATGTAAGGGCCGCTTTACACACACCAACTTCTGTGTCCAACTTCCATTTTGTGGCTGTGTACAAATGGAGCAATGTGTCCATGATTTCACTGCAACCAGAGATCTGTTCAGAAGTTGGTGTGTGTGTGAAGTGGCCCTAAGGGCCCAGTTACACACAAAGATAATTGTGCAGAGATTGTTCGCAGATCTCTGGTTGCAGTGAAATAATGGAAACATTGTTCCATTTGTACACGGCCACAAAATGGTACTATGTGTCCATGATTTCACTGATACCAGAGATGTGCGAACAATCTCTTCACAATTATCTGTGTGTGTAACTGGGAATATAGGGCCATGTCACACGCATCAATTTGCAGAACGATATTGTTAGCGATCATATGCACGCGCGATCGCTAACAATATCGTTCACATCGCTGGTGAGCTGTCACACAGGCAGACTCACCAGCGATGTGGACCAGCGAGAACGCTGGTAACCATAGTAAACATCAGGTTACTAGGCGCCGCGCGGCACTTAGTAACCCGATGTTTACCATGGATACAAGCTCCCAGCATAGGCTGTGAGGCGCTGGGAGATCGTTCATCGCTGCTCTGCCGATGTCACACACAGCGATGGTGCGTGTTCACCGGCCGACCAACAATAGATTTGTAAACATGTTCACAAATCTGCGATCAAACAATCAAGCGATTTTTCAAAGAAATATCACTTGGTTTACACGCAGCGACGCACAAACGATATCGCTTAAGCGATCAAAAAAGCAGGTCGCTTAAGGGATATCATTCAGTAAATTGATGCGTGTGACGTCGCCCTTAGGTAACTGCAGAATTTGGGAACTCCTGTAAAGTGAAACACAAAAATGTGAATCACCTCACTTTTTTTCCCTATTTAAAAATAAAATTAAAAAAAGAAAATTTGGCATGGCTGCATCCATAAAAGTCCAGAAAATATAACTTATTTAATTTGCAAAGTTAATGCCATGAAGGAAAAAAAAGTAGAAATGGTGAAATAAATTTTTCTGTCCCCATCTCCAAGAAAAGTCCAAAAAAATGTAATTTACAGCAATAAAATATCGTATAACTCCCAAAAATATACCATTACAAACTATAGTTTTGGATGTTAGCACTGTTGCTTTGCAGCGCTGGGGTTCTGGATTCAAATCCCACTAAGGCGGGCCGTCACACGCTTCAATCTTTTGAGCGATATTGTTAGCGATCACATGCACGCGCAATCGCTAACAATATCGTTCACATCGCTGGTGAGCTGTCACACAGACAGACTCACCAGCGATGTGGAGCAGCGAGATCGCTGGTAACTATGGTACACATCGGGTTGCTAGGCTCTGCGCGGCGCTTAGTAACCCCGACGTTTACCATAGATACCATCTCCCAGCATAGGCTCTGCCACTGGGAGATCGTTCATCATGGTGTCACACACCACGATGATGCAGATTGATCAAGCGATTATCGCTTGATTTGAGGTCCTGCTCACAAATCTGCGATCAAACAATCAAGCAATTTTACATTGTAAAATCGCTTGATTACACGCATGATGCACAAACGATATCGCTAAGCGATCAAAAAAGCAGATCGCTTAAGCGATATCGTTCAAGAAATTGATGCGTGTGACGGCCGCCTAAGGACGACATCTACAAGGAGTTTGTATGTTCTCCCTGTGTTTGTGTGAGTTTCCTTCAGATTGTCCGTTTTCCTCCCAAACTCCAAAGACATAGGCCCTTTTCACATCTATTGCAGGTCTGTGTTTTGCTGCATTTGCGTTTCTTTGCAAATGCAGCCCTAGATGCAACAGCTCACGTTTTTGGCTGCATTTGCAAAATTGCATGCGTTTTGCATTTTTGCAAACGCACATGCGTGTTCCATTGAAATCAATGGGGTCAAAAATGCATGCGTTTGGATGCTCTTTAGCGGTAAAAATGCATAGAAACGCAAATGCAACAAAAAGCAGATCTGCATTAGATGTGAACTAGGCCATACTGATAGGATATTTAGATTGTGAACCCCAATAGGGACACTGTTGCAAATGTGTGGCCCGCTTTCTCATCTCTGCATTAATGAATTACCTGCGTTTGCCTGCCCTGCGCTAGCGCAAAAGCAAGCGCAGGTGCGGTTTAATGCAAATGCAGGCACCTGCATTAGTGCTGAGATGCAATTTTCCTGTGCTCGTCTGAGCTCGGTGCCCCCATTACCTACTATGGTCGAGCGCAGCCGAACGCAGGATCTGACATCCCCTAAGCGCAAGTGCAAAGTGTCTGATGTCATTGCGCATGCGCTTAGTCAGACGCACCTGGAAACGTGGAAAGTGGCGTTTCCAGGTGCGTCTGACTAAGCACATGCGCGATGACGTCAGACACTTCGCACTTGCGTTTCGAGGATGTTGGCTTCTGCGTTCAGCTGCGCTCGGGCATAGAAGGTAATGGGGCACCGAGCACAGACGAGCGCAGGAGAACTGCATCTCTGCGCTAATGCAGTTGCATGCGTTTGCATTAAACTGCACCTGTGCTTGCTTTTGCGCTAGCGCAGGGCAGGCAAACGCAGGTAATTCATCAATGCAGAGATGCGAAAGGGGCCTATGTAAAGCACTATGGAATTAATGGTGCTACATAAGTGAATAAATATTATTATAGATATTTAATTGGTATTGCCATAACTGAATTGCCTTGGAGATTCATATTGTCTTGTTATTTTTCTATGATAATAAATACCAAAAAAGTGAAATCCATTATACAATACAATTTTTCTTTACCATTTCATCATAGTTTGGGATTTTTCCTCTATCTCTGTACATTCTTTTCTATGATAAAATAAATGGTGTAATTCAGAACTATAATCTGTTCCACAAAAAGCAAGGCATCATAGGGGTATGTCAAGGGAAAAGTTAAAGGTTTGCATACACAACAAACTTACTTATGGTGAGTTTCTGCCCAAATAAACATGGTACAAGATTAGCCAAAGTGAAGGTTTTTTATTTATAACCAAATATGAAAATACAACGGCATCACAAAGTACCAGACATAACATTTAGTAAAAAGATCCAGAGGCGGTCCAGAGGATAGCGGAGATAGTCAAGCCATACAACAACACAGCATGGTTACAGTCCTAGCAATGAGCTATGGAGAGGTTACATAGAAGTATCATTCAATGGGGCCAGAGTGTTACTATGAAAGAGGTTAAGTCCACTGATCTCACAGTATGGATAAGAGACAATTATCTATTAACTGCTTAGACCACCTACACTATAGTTGTAATACAGGGTAAAACCTGGGCACCCATATCTCCCACTTACCCATGCCGACTGTGTCAAGTAGCTGATGATAGACAGGGGATGCCCCAACGCGTTTCACCCTTTTTGAGCTTCCTCAGGAATTGGAAGTAATTAGTAGTAAGAAGAAAGAATACGTGCAGAAAAAAGTCCAATGACCGGGCACTACACACATCGGCTAAAACAACAGGGTATGATATAACAGTGTCAGGTTTATTTTTACTTTCTAGCTAAAATAAGGGAAGTTATGTGTTTGGAAATCCTTTTTATTTTCATGTGTTGTTAATTTATGCACATGCACATTTGCACTTGTGTTGGCTATGAAGTCAGAGTCCCTCCCTTTGTAGGAAGTGGACCTGAAGTCAGAAGCCTATACTGGAACCCGCAGAAGTATCACTACACGATACGAAATGGTACCGTCGTTCTGACGGCCTCTCACTCCCTCTCCCCACCGCACCAACAATGTTTTAATGGATTAAGCCACCTGGATTAAAACATTCTTCCACCAGCCTACATGGTGAATGCCGCCTTTCTTTATTCACTTCTTTATGAATCTTTGAAAGTAAGAAGAAAGAATGAAAATGACTGCATCATAAAGGAGTTAAGGAATAGATATGCTAAAAAATAACATTTGAAGCCTTATTTTCATAATTTTTGAAAGTTTCCTTGACATTGAGAAATATAATAATACGCCAGGCAGGAGTGATATGTTAAACTGTTGTAAGTCTCCATTCACACAATGTAGCAAATATTTTTTTTAATTTTAATAAATCTTTGCTTACTATGGCCCAGTTCACATCTAAGGGGGTTTGTGTTTCTGTTCCTATGCGTTTCAAAAACGCATACAGATGCTTTGGAAATGCATGCGTTAATGCACCCATTGGTTTCAATGCAAAACGCAACGAAAACGCATGCAAAAACACATGTCATTTTCAGAAAACGCAAGCTTTTTTGTAAACGCAGCCCATAACGTTGCATGCAATGTTTAGGGCTGCATTTGCAAAAATGCTTGCGTTTTGCATTTTCTGAAAAATGACATGCGTTTTTGCATGCATTTTCATTGTGTTTTGCATTGAAACCTATGGGTGCATTAACGCATTCATTTCCAAAGTATTTTGACATACATGCTGTCAAAAACGCATTGCAACCCAAACACAAAAAAAATGCAGATGTGAAAAGGCGCTATGTCTACCTTTCTTCTTTTTAATCCAACAGGCTATTTTCCAAGGTAGTTTTAAATTTTGCATAAAAGTTCAGGGAGATAAGAAATGTTATACACCAAAGTTAGGCATTACAGAGGATGATTTCAAAGCTTATCATCATCCCTCTACTTCATGGAAGTGAATGCTCACCAAATAGAATTATATCAGAAAAACACGGTGATTTTATGCAAAAACGTATACAAATTTATTATTCAGGTAGTTTAAAAAAAGTTTACATATAAATAAGGTTTTTTCAGACAAAGTACACAAAGTAGTGTTACATACAACTATATATTAATTATAAAAATAATTATAAAATCCATAGACAGCACCCTATAAACTAGGAAAACCCGTGATCTTCTTGTGTAATATAAAAAACTAAAAAAAATCACAACTCATAAACAAGTGTCAAAAAAATTCAGTAAGTTTCCATTAGTCACCTATCTCTCACATAGGAGACAGAAGAAAAAGTGATAGTGAAATAACCAATAAATTTCTATTAGTCACCTATCTCTCACATAGGAGACCACAGAAACAGTGACAATAAACTAAGATCAAACAGTGAAAATCAATCTGAAGGGTGATTACCTGGTGTATCTACAGACTCTGCTGCACTCTACATGCACGTTTTGGCTTACGCCTTCATCCAGGAGTGCTAATGGAAACTTACTGAATTTTTTGACACTTGTTTATGAGTTGTGATTTTTTTTAGTTTTTTATATTACACAAGAAGATCACGGGTTTTCCTAGTTTATAGGGTGCTGTCTATGGATTTTATAATTATTTTTATAATTAATATATAGTTGTATGTAACACTACTTTGTGTACTTTGTCTGAAAAAACCTTATTTATATGTAAACTTTTTTTAAACTACCTGAATAATAAATTTGTATACGTTTTTGCATAAAATCACCGTGTTTTTCTGATATAATAGATAAGAAATGTTGTAATAAATCTACTTTTTTTGCCCACTTATGAGCCACACTCCCCCTTTGAATTGCCTCCTGCACTTTTCATCTATGGCTGAAGGCACACTGTCGTGCATCAAACACGGAGCGTGTTTGATGCACGACAGTGATGCTAGTGTAAAGCGTGTTTGTAGTTGTGTGTGGTGCGAGTGTGGTGCGTGTGGTGAGTGTGCCTGCATGTATTGATGTTTGTGCACTGCGAGTGTGAGTGCGTGTGTGGTGTGTGTGTTTGTGATGCTGTCCGTGGTCCTGAAGGACAGCGGGCAGCATTTGTCGGGGAATTCAAACTCGCCGGCTGTCAAAAGCGTGCGATTTTGAATGTCCCACCATGCACATACAGTAATAATCATCCTGCAACGCTGTGACAGTGGTGCAAGATGGTTATTATAATGTGCTTTAACACTCATGTCAGCATGTGCTCTGAGACTGTCCAAGCTCCTGGACACATGCTGAGGTCATGCTAAGGATTACTTGGCTGTTCAGGACCCTGGACAGCGTACATTAACACTGTTCATTGACAGGAGAGCAGCAGGAGCTTAGAAATGACACTGCAAAGTCGAGAATTACCGGCTTTGCAGATTTATAGGCAAAAACACAAATTTGGCCATTTATGACCTCAGCATGTGTCCATGAGCTTGGACAGTCTCAGGACACATGCTGACATGAGTGTTAAAGCACATTATAATAATTATCTTGCACCGCTGTCAAAGCGGGGCAGGATGATTATTACTGTATGCGCATGGTGGGACATTCAAACTCACCGGCTTTTGACAGCTGGCAAGTTTGAAGCGATTTGCGCAGCACACTCGTGCGAATATCACACCATGGGAGCTATATGGATACATGCTATGGAGCTATGGGGGCTGTATGGATACACTTGCATTACGCACACGCGCGTCAGAATTGCGTGCAGTCGCAGCATGCTGCGACTGCACTCGCTTCGGACTCGCAATGCGGTAGGGCAATACTGGTCCGAGTGCAATGCGAGTTTCCCTCGAATTGCACTCGCGCGAGTCCCTCGCCCGGTGTGCCCTCAGCCTATGGGACAAAAACAGCTCAGTTCTCTTTTGGCTTACCTTGTGTTTCAATACTGGTTGTCATGAATTCTCACTTAACAAAAGGCTAGCTCACATCTAAATTCACCTGATGAAAGCAGCAGACTGCTGCAGAAACGCGTTATGGTGTTATTTCAGAATAAACAGGTTTGTTTACCTTTAAATTGCTCCTCGTGTTTCTAGCCCCCAACGCCTGAGGCTGACCAAAAATTTTTTATTCCTACCCAAAAAAAATAAATAAATAAACTGGAGAAAAAGTTTGCAAACATGCAATGAGTAGGAGCATGTTCACAGTGTTCATTAAACAGCAATACACAAAAGAAAAGCACAAATGTGCAAATACCTCAACATAAGTATGTAGCAATAGTGCTATTGTGTTATTTTGCATGCTACCCATTGCTGGGTGTCCAAGTCGGGCCCTGGTCCTGCTCAATCCTAATTCACATTTACGTCACTAGATATATGACAAGGTTTTAAATATTTGAATGCTAGGACCATCCCGATATGGGTGACCTTGACGTGGTTTGATGGCTTTTACATTTTTTGATCAAAATAATGTTAATCATGTACCCTATTTGGTTACATGCATTATTGTTAACTTACCGTATATACTCGTGTATAAGCCAAGTTTTTCAGCCCAAAAATTGGGCTGAAAAGTCACCCCCTTGGCTTATACACGGGTCAATACGGTAATATATGTGGTGGGGGCTGTGTCCGGGTGCTGGGGAGGCTGGAGGAGGCGGGGGGAGGCTGATGACTGAGCGGCCCGGCACGTGGGGCCGCTCATTAGATATGCACGGCTCCCCCCGCCCATCACAGAGGCAGGGGGAGCCGTGCATACAGATCCCCCCAGTTTATACAGGCAGCCCCCCAGTGGCACTAGCCCCCCCCCCATCATGGAAAGAGCCCCCACACTTGGCAGAGCCCCCCCCCCGATGCTTTACCATCCAGTGTGTTCGCCGCGGGTCCTGCGCGCTGTCATCCCGGTCTCACGTGACCCGGCGCGATGATGTCATTCCACAGCGACCGCCGGGTCACATGAGACCGGGAAGACAGCGCGGGAGGAAGGACGCGACAGCCCGCGGTGATGAAGACGCTGGATGGTAAGTTAATGCAGCGGGGGGGGGCTCTGCACAGTGTGGGGGGCTCTTTCCATGATGGGGGGGCTAGTGCCACTGGGGGGCTGCCTGTATACACCTTGGGGCCAGCTGTATACCCCTGGGGCCAGCTGTATACCCCTGGGGCCAGCTGTATACCCCTGGGGCCAGCTGTATATACCCTGGGGCCAGCTGTATACCCCTGGGGCCAGCTGTATATACCCTGGGGCCTGCTATATATACCCTGGGACCTGCTGTATACCTCTGGGGCCTGCTGTATACCTCTGGGGCCTGCTGTATACCTCTGGGGCCTGCTGTATACCTCTGGGGCCTGCTGTATACCTCTGGGGCCTGCTGTATACCTCTGGGGCCTGCTGTATACCTCTGGGGCCTGCTGTATATACCCTGGGGCCTGCTGTATATACCCTGGGGCCTGCTGTATACCTCTGGGGCCTGCTGTATATACTCTGGGGCCTGCTGTATATACTCTGTGGCCTGCTGTATACCTCTGGGGCCTGCTGTATATACTCTGGGGCCTGCTGTATACCTCTTGGGCCTGCTGTATACCTCTGAGGCCTGCTGTATATACCCTGGGGCCTGCTGTATATGCCTCTGGGGCCTGCTGTATATGCCTCTGGGGCCTGCTGTATATGCCTCTGGGGCCTGCTGTTTATACCTTTTAGGGATGCTGTATATACCACTGGGGGGATGCTGTATACTACCACTGGGGAGGCTGCGGTATACTACCACTGGGGGGGATGCTGTATACTACCACTGGGGAGGCTGCTGTATACTACCACTGGGGAGGCTGCTGTATACTACCACTGGGGGGGATGCTGTATACTACCACTGGGGAGGCTGCTGTATACTACCACTGGGGAGGCCTGTATACCACACTGCTGGGGGCTGTATACCTGTGCTGGGCTCCACCCTCGGCTTATACACGAGTCAATAGGTTTTCCCAGGTTTTGGGGTCAAAAGTAGGGAGGTCGGCTTATACACGGGTCGGCTTATACACGAGTATATACGGTATTTTACAGCAATTGCTCTTTTTTTTTCTCTTGGGTGTTGCTGTTTAATGGTTATTGTGAACATGCTATTACACATTGCATATATACAAGCTTATCTTCCAATTAATTTATTTTGGTTTTCTTTGGCTGGGTCACACATGGCATCCGTTTTTGTCTTGGATCCGTTTTTGGGATCATTTTTGTCTTTTTTTTTCTAAGTTCAAAAACACATATCCGTTAACGGATGATGCACTTAAGTGTCGCTGTGTTTTTCAAAAACGCATGCATTTTTGGTCAGCATCCCAAAAATGCTGCTAGCACCATTTTTGGGTGCAGTAAAAAAAGCATGCTTTCTTTAACATGGGGCCCTATGGGATGAGTTAACACATGTGTTTTTGGTGAAAAAATTACTAAGTCCAAAAAACGGCAAGGAGCTTAGGAGACACTATTGTCACCCTAAATTTAATGGATCCGTTTTTTAAAGCCTCAAAAAAAGCGGATTGGTATGCCTGACCCTGGCCTTTGAAATACAAAAAAGGATGTGGCTCCCCATTCTCTGAGCTGGAAATTACATTCAAATAGCTTTCCATTTCTGGGTATCCATGTTGGGACCCACTCCTGCTAAATCAGTATTCACATTTACATCACTAGAGATATGATGCTAGGACTATGTCCATATGGGTCATGAAGGGATAACTTTAACATTTTTTTCCCCAAATAGTGTTATTTAAGTATCCCATTTTATTTACATGCACTATTGGTAATTATTTATTTATTTTAGGGTATTTGCTCATTTTTGCTTTTTTGTTGAGTGTTGCTATTCAATGGCCAGTGTAAATATGATCCTACACATTGCATGTATTCCCACTTATATTTCAGTTCATTTTGTTCATTTTTTTAAGTAAAGCTAAAAGTGGACTATGCAAGTGTTTGTGTAGGTAGAATTAAAACATATATACTTTCTTGTAATGGAAGGTGTTCCATTTAGTTTCATATAACATTCTTTTTTTTTTTTTGTTCCAATAATTTTTATTGAGGTTATGCAAAGCAAATACAATGACAAAACATAGACAAGAATACATAAACAAGTAAACAAAACAGCCAAGGGAAGTAGAGGGGAAGGGGGGGGAGGGTTTGGATGAGACAAGGACCACCAGGGACCAAAACGCAGATACCACATACATTGTGAACAATGGCAGAAATAGCAAAGTGAATAACTCCGTGAACGGCCAACGTCAAAAGTCTAAGTCTCACACAATCGGAACTGCAGACGGGTGGGCCGCACATCGTGCCCAGTCGTCTATCACCCTGTTTCTGGTGGCATTACCTAAAGCTAGGTGGTATTCATTGTGGAATATCACATTCAGACGATCCATGACCTCTGCAATAGAAGGGGGGGCGTCCGTCCTCCATTTAGCTGCAATGCTCAACCTTGCAGCAGTTAAAACATTAGAAATCAGCGTTCTGGAGTCCCTGGGAAAGAGATGGATCCCTACATGTAAGATTGCCAGCTGCGGCGACACCTGGACACGCACGCCAGTTACCGATCCCATCAAGCCAGAGATGACTGCCCAAAAGGGGGCCAGTCTGGGGCAGGACCACCACATGTGGGCCAGTGTACCTCTTTCTCCACAGCCCCTCCAGCATAAAGGGGATCGATCCTGGGAGAAGCGCGCCAGGGTCACTGGAGGGTAATACCACCTCATATGGATTTTCTTCAGGATTTCCAGGTGATTAACACACACCTGGAAGCTGCCTGTAAGACCCTCAGTCCTCTATACCAATCTTCCTCTGGGGCCGTGAACCCCAGGTCTTCCTCCCATCTCCTCATGTAGCTTGGTTTATTGGGGAACAAGGCCGCAGTCATATGTCTATACACTCCCGACAAAGCTTTTTGTTTAGTGGGGGAAAAAAGGAACTTTTGAAAATGGGAGACCTCAGGCGGAAAGTGGGCCCCCCACGTCCCCCCAAGAGAGCTAAAGAGATGTGAGATCTGTGCATATTGGTAGAAAGTCCTCTCTATACCCAGAAATCTTGCACAAAGGCTCGAAAAAGGGCTGGGACAACCCTACTCAAGGAGGTCCGCAGAGTTGCGGATCCCCGCTTGCGTCCAAGGACCAATGTTCAGGAAGGGGATATAAAAAGGCAAAGCCCTAATGTCTATATCCTTAGGGGATAATGAGATCTGCTTCCCCACCTCCTCCCTCCAGGCTCGCAAGAGTGAGACCATCGTGGGGAGCTGCAGGGACAACTTCGTAGGGGCCAAGCACTCCGCCTCCAAAAGATGGCGCAGAGAACCTGTCCCAAGGAGAGCGGACTCAAGACCCACCAGCCCTCAGTGCCCCTCCCCATCCACCAAAGCTTGGCCTCTTGAAGCAGTGTAGCTCTGTAGTACGCCGACAAATTAGGAACTCCCATTCCCCATTGACTGTAAGGCAGATACATGATATTCCCTGATACTCTGGCTCTTCGGCCTGCCCAGATGTATGCATGCACGGCTCGTTGCAAGCGCGTTAGTAGGTTGGAGGGAATAAACAGAGGCAGATTGCGAAAGAGATATAGAACTTTCGGGAGGAGGAACATTTTAAAAGCATGAATGCGCGCCACCCACGACAGGGCTGGCAGGGGGTGAGTGTTTGTTTCTCCACGCAGGGAGGCCAAGAGAGCATCCACATTAACTGACACTATGCGATGAGTGTTTGTTAGGGTGATCCCTAGGTACGGAACACTCTCCTCCCTCCAAACAAAGGGAAACTTCCGACGCAGTCTGGCAGAAAGCGGGCCCGGGACACCGATGGGGAAAATCAACGATTTAGTCGCGTTCAATTTATAATATGATAATTTGGTGAACAGGGCCAGGGCGTCCATCACCGCCAACAGGGAGGTCTCTAAATCAATGCAAGCTATAATAATATCATCGGCGTAGAGCCCGATTTTATGGGATCTCTCACGGACGGAAAACCCAGTTATAGCCGGGTTTGATCTAATAGATTCCGCCAGCGGTTTGATTATCAAGGAAAAGATAAAAGGAGACAGGGACAACCCTGGGGGGTACTGTTAGTCAGAGAAAAGGCCGAGGAGAGAAATCTGGAGGAGAACACTCTGGTGTTCGGGTTGGAGTACAAGGCCATTATGGCCGAGAGAACAGGGCCCCGAAACCCAAATTTCTCTAGGACAGAGGCCAGGTATCCCCAGTACACCCTATCAAATGCCTTTTCAGCGTCAAGTGACAGGAGGGCACTGGGGACCCCAGCCCTTTCAGCCACACTAATCAAATCAATAAAGCGCCTCGTGCCGTCCTTCATCTGCCTCCCGCTCACCTGATCCACATGCAGCGGTGATGGGGTGACTCTCTGGAGTCGGCATGCCAGGAGTTTCGAGAACACCTTCACGTCACAGTTGAGCAGTGAAATCGGACAGTAGCTACCAGGGTCGTCTGGGGGCTTCCCCTGCTTTGGAATACTGACAATAGTCGCCGTGAGGGCGCAGGGGGAGATAGTACCCGCTCCCTGCTAGAGTTTGCACGCCCTCGTGAGGAAGGGAGTCAACAAGCGGGCGAATACATGGTAATAATCGTTGGGGAGACCGTCCGGGCCCGGGGCGAAGTGGCGTTTAGTGTAAGAGATCACCCTAAGATTTCAGTGTCCGGTATAGGGGAGTTCAG
Organism: Allobates femoralis; assembly: GCA_033576535.1. NCBI lineage: Eukaryota > Metazoa > Chordata > Amphibia > Anura > Aromobatidae > Allobates > Allobates femoralis. Next base: position 297,374,689 of record JARQOC010000004.1, on the reverse strand, counting down.
GTCGTCCAGTTGCTCCGGCGACAAGCGGAGAAGCCGCAAGTCGCCCAGGAACCTCTGGAAGTCCTCCGGGGTCGGGGTTGGTGCCAAAGGGTCATCTTTAATATTATAGAGTTGAGAGTAGTATTTTGCGAAAGCATCTGCGATCTCGATGGGGTTGGAGCGAAGCACACCGGAGCGGTCTTTCAAGGCCGAGATAGAGGATATAAGCTCCCTTTTCTTAATGCGCTTGGCCAAAAGGGCCCCGGCCCGATCTCCTGCGGAGCAGAAGGACAGCTTGGACCTGCGGAGGCATTTCTCATGCTGCGACAGCAGAAATGCCCGCAACTGTGTCCTAACAGCAAACAGCTGCTGACTCACTCCGGGAGAGGGGGTCATTTTGTGGATCTCCTCCAGGTCTTGGAGGTGGGCCAAGAGTTCCTCTTTGCGCCTTTCTCTTTCCCCTTTGAGATGGGATGCCTGTTGGATAAACAGTCCTCTGACATACACCTTATGGGCCAGCCACATCGTCTCGTCAGAGACCTCCCCATTATCATTATGGAGAAAATAGTGAGAGAGCGCACGTTCTATGTCTGTAATTATCTGCTGACGTGATAGGAGGTCTGGGTTGAGCCCCCAGGAGTAGGGTGCCTGAGGTCTGCCCGCCAGGGAGAGGGACAGGGAGGTAGGAGCGTGGTCGGACCACGTAATGAGTCCCACGTCCACTTTGGTACAGACAGGCAGGGTCCCACTATCCACCAAGAAAAAAATCGATGCGCGAGTAGGACCTATGCCTGCTAGAGTAGAACGTATAGTCCCGTTCCCCGGTGTGCAGGTACCTCCAAATGTCATGCCGGTGTAAAGACCTGCATAGGCGACCCAATTCCCCCTTGGCAACAGCCCAACCCGCCGAGGAATCCGAGTGGCGGGAAATTACAGCATTAAAATCCCCAGCCATTGCCAGCTTACCCCTAGAATGTTTCTCTACCAATTTCATAAGAGAGCGGAAAAACTGGATCTGAAAAGCATTTGGCACGTGTAGGGTCACTAGAGTAAACAGCATATCATACATTTTACATTCGAGGATTAGAAACCTTCCAGCAGGATCTGCCACAGATTCTAGAAGCTGAAAAGGAATCAATGATCTAATAAAGAGCCCCACCCCCGCCTTCTTCCCATCGCTGTTAGCAAAGTAGGATTTGCCGTAGAGGCGGTGGTGGACTCTAAAGTTATCTGCCTGTAGCAGGTGAGTTTCTTAAACACATAGAACGTCCGCTCCGCTCCTGCGGTCTTCAGACCAGAAGAGAGAACGTTTCACAGGAGAGTTCAGACCGTTCACGTTCATTGAAAATAGTTTAAGGCTCATGGTGGATTGGAGCCTAGATAGTCTCGAATCTCACCAGGGAAAAGTCCACGACAGGAAGAGGGAGACCAAAGGGGTCGAGACAGGGGGTAATAACAACAAAATATCCATGTAACTGTGGGGGCAGACCGGAGTCTGCTGTGGGGGAGGCAGAGGCCCCGCGGACGAGCACCCGGGGGCCCCCATCTCGCCAGGGCAACCAACAAGATAACAGTACTCACGAAACCCAACAGGGGGGGTGCGAACATCCCAGTCACGTACACGACTCAAGTGTCACATCATGTGTCAGCGAACAGTATCCCACTCCGGATCCATCCTCTGCTCAGCCGGGGAAGCAGGTTTCCTCTTGGCCTGGGGATCAGTGGGACCAGCAAAACCCAAGGCTTTCAGAGCTTTATCCAGCAGCTTGGGGGAGGTGAAGATATGGCAATCTCCCCTGTACGTAAATCGGACTCGCAATGGAGTGTCCCAGCTGTACGGGATCGCCGCAGCCCGCAGGGTCCTGCACATTGGACCGAATTCCTTCCGTTTTGCCAGAGTGCCCATAGAGAGGTCAGGGTAGGCTGAGACGTTGGTTAAGGCGCCGGGCAGCTCCGGATTCCCTCACAGGGCAAACATGAGATCTTCTCTGAGTCTGACCGAGGGCAGACACGCCAGGACATCTCTCGGCAGCGCAGGGTTCACATGGGATGGTTTGGGAATCCTGTGTATGCGATCCGGTTTCATCAGAGCAGGAGCAGTGCCAGGGAGGACATGCAGAATGAGGCTGGAGAGGAGATCAGGCAGTGCAGAATCAGCCACATCCTCAGGAATCCCCCTCAGCTTAACGTTAGCCCTCCTGCTCCTGTCCTCCATCTCCCAGAGTTTAGCCTGCTGAGCCTCAAACTTCCTCTCCATAGAATCGAAGCTGTCAGCCAGGCTGTTGTGGGCTGTGGCAAACTGAGCCATCTTCTTCTCCAGATGGCCAGTACGCTCCCCGAGGTCTGCTACCTCCTTCTTAATATCTCCTAGTATATTTTGGAGATCTTCATGCATTGTCACTCTAAATGAGGATAGAAGTCACTGCATAGTTCGCTCTGTGAGTGGTGCATCTATGCCTGCTGCATGCTCCTGCTCCCCCCTCCCCCTTCCATTAGAACATGAGGAGGGAGAGCAGGGCCTCTCCTGCGGTGCCATCTTAGCCTGAGAGGGAGGGGGGCCCCTGTGGAAATAGTCCGTGACCATGGGGATACCTGGCTGTTATTTCGAGCTCCGAGGCATCCCGGGGTTCCAGGGGTGTCACAACCGTTCTCTAGGATCGTTTGCAGGCCGGGTGAGAAGTGCTGGGAGCCGCTGTGAGTTTGTCACCAGGGAGCCCTGAAGTTATGCGACTGCTTCCATGAAGGTCGAAGCCACGCCCCCTCATATAACATTCTGAAGAGGTAAATGTTCACAACACTTGTACTCCTTTTGTAGTGGCTTAAAAAGATGGGACCCATGAATACAAATGTCTGTAATGTAAATACACAAAAATTAAACCTTTATGTTTGTACTAAAATTAATACAGCATTAGTGGAATATTGGATATAATGTTATTATCTGTTATCGTATCTCAAATCAATCTACAGTGAAGAAAATAAATATTTGGAAAACTGCCAATTTTTATCATAGGTATACTTCCACAGTGACAGAATCCCCCCAAAAATCCTGAAATTCACATTGTATAATTTTTACATAATTAATTTGAATTTTATTGAATGAAATAAGAAATACAGAACTTGATGCTTGGTACAGAAACCTTTGTTTGCAATTACAGAGTTCAGACATTTCCTGTAGTTCTTGACCAATCTTGCACACACTTCAGCATAGATTTTGGCCAACTTCTCCATACAGATCTTTTCCAGATCTTTCAGGTTTTGTTGGCTGACCGTAGACAACATTGAGTTTCAGCTCCCTCCAAAGATTTTTCTATTGGGTTTAGTTTCTGGCGACTGGCAAAGCCAATACAAGACCTTGATATCCTTCTAATGAAGCCATTCCTTAGTTAGCCTGGCTGTGTGTTTTGGTTCATTGTCATATTGGAAAACCCAGCCATTACCCATCTTCAATGCTTTCAGTGATTATTATTATTATTATTATTATTAATTTATATAGCGCCATTATATTCCATGGCGCTTTACATGTTAAAAAGGGCAGACTAGGACAAGTAACAATACAAGTAACAATAAATGTTGACAATTCAATTGTACAGAAACAAGAGGTAGAAATCCTGTCCACAAAGGCTCACAGTCTACGAGGGGCGGGTGCGGATACAGTGGGAGGGGGAAATTCCAGTCATGAGGCGTGTGGTGGACTGGGTCTTATTGCAGGTGGTAGGCTTGGCGGAACAGGTGGGTCTTCAGGCTTCTTTTGAAGGTTCCCAGGGTAGGAGAATGTCTGATGTGTTGGGGCAGTGAGTTCCAGAGTCTGGGTGAAGCACGGGAAAATCCTGTATGCGGTTGTGCGAAGAGGAGATGAGGGGGAGTAGAGGAGAAGCTCTTGGGAGGATCGCAGGTTGCGTGAGGTAGGTAACGGGAGATCATGTCAGAGATGTATGGAGGGGACTGGTTGTGAATGGCTTTGTATGTCATGGTTAATGTTTTAAACCGGGATCTCTGGAAGCAGGGAGCCAATGAAGGCTTGGCAGAGGGGGAGACAGGGGAGTAGCGGGGAGACAGATGGATTAGGCGGGCAGCGGAGTTCAAGATAGATTGGAGGGGTGCAAGGGAGGTATTAGGGAGGCCGGTGAGCAGGAGGTTGCAGTAATCGAGGCGGGAGATGATGAGAGCGTGAATAAGGGTTTTTGCAGTGTCGTGGTCAAGGAAAGTGCGAATCCTATAGATGTTTTTGAGCTGGAGTCGGCAGGAGGTGGTGAGGGCCTGGATGTGGGGCTTGAAGGGTTGAAGGGTGATGGGTTTGTTGGCCACAATCTTGCAGTACATGACCTCATCCATTCTCCCTTCAACATGGTGTAGTTGTTCTGTCCCCTTTACAGAAAAACACCCCCAGAATAGGATTTTTCCACTTCTATGCTTCACAGTTGAGACAGTAGTTTTGGGGTTGTACTCATCCTTTTCTTCCTCCAAGTACACAGAGTGGATTGGATACCAAAAAGTTTTATTTTGGTCTCATCTGACAATATGACCTTCTCCCATGCCTCTTCTGGATCGTCCAGATGGACATTGGTGAACTTAAATGGGCCTAGACATGTGCTGGCATGAGCAGGAGGACCCTGTGTGCCTTGCAGAAATTTAAATCATGACAGTGTAAGGTGTAACGGTAATATTTGAGGCTGTGGTCACTGCTCTCTTCAGGTCATTGAGCAGGTCCTCTCAATGTAGTTCTTGGCTGAATTCTGACCGTTCTCCAAATTACCCTTACCCTACAAGGCAAAATCTTGCATATAGCCAAAGAGCACCAAATATAGACACTCATCTTGTGTTTCTTCCATTTTCTAATATAATTGAGCTAACAGTTGTTGCCTTCTCACAAAGCTGCTTGCATATTGATAACCAGTTATATTACAAAGAATTGATGGGTATGCTGTCAGACACGGAGACCTACCGCCCTTTCTCTGCAGATTCGACTCCGAAAATACAGAATGACTTACCAGTTTTGTTGTCTGAGGGTGTCAGTTTGGGAGTGATAAGTGAGAAATTGTCTGAACAGCTATATGAGGAAAATCCAGTGTGCCCACTGTTCCATGCCTTCCCTAAAGTACAAAAACAATGCTTCCCCCCTCCATGCCACCCCATTGTGGCTGGACTTGGGTCTGTTAATGAAAAATTATCACAATGGGTTGATTGTAAATTGCAACCATTGGTTAAAAGCTGCCCGGGGTTTATTAAAGATTCTAAGCATTTACTATCTACGGTGAAAAACATGAGGTGGGAGGATGGTTATATGTGGGTGATAAGTGATGTCACAGCATTATACACTTGTATACCGCATTCACTAGCTTTACAGATAACATCTGAGATCCTGACAAAATCTAACTTATACACATGTGACACTAATATCTTCATTACAATGTGTATCAAACATCTATTGAGTACAAAGTTCTTAAAATTTGACACAAGTTTCTTCATCCAAGTATACGGCTGCCCCATGGGAGCTAGTGTCTTCCAGCTCTTGCTAATATATATATGGGTGCATGGGAGACCAGTTTTATATTCAATTCTTCTATTCCTTTTTTGAATGATATCGTGTGGTGGGGAGGTATCTCGACGATGTCATTATGATCTGGAGAGGTCTTTGTCGGTGTACCTCCTCCCCCACAGAAAGAAAAGATTGGCCAATTTATCTCATATATTAACAATAATACTTGGAATTTGAAATTTACGCATGAAAAACATTGGGAGCAGAGCCGTATATTTGGATGTGGTGTTGGAGGGACATTTTCCGGTAGGTATTATACACAAGGAGCTTTACCGCAAAAGCATTAGTGGTAACTCGCTTCTGCATGCGGAGAGCTGCCATCCACATCATGTGGTGCGGAAACTCCCAGTAGGAGAATTTGTACGGGCAAAGAGGTAATGATCAACTTCTTTTTCTCTGGATATGGAAAACCAGAGAATAAGTCGACGCCTAAAAAATCGGGGATATAAGACTTGGATGATTGAGCGAGCGCATAATATGGTAAAGAAAAGAACAAGGGAGTCCCTACTTGATAATGTAGAAGAGGAACCCCATGTAAATAACATTTCCCGACAAAAAAAGTCAAAAAAGTAAAAAATCTACCATTCCAGCTTTCTCTACTAACTTTAGTCAGGATTATTATGACATTGTGGCCATTATCAAAAAACATGTGCCCATGTTATATCAGGATGAAAAGTTATCTAAAATCTTGAGCGAAGGGTACAGGTGTGTGCCTAGGAGGGCTAGGACCTTGGGGAACATGCTTTCCACCTAGCTTGTTCTTAAGTGAGCCGAGAACCCCCACTTGGTTAAAGCATGTAGGATCATATAGATGTGGAGGGAATAAGTGCAATCTATGCCGTCATATAGACAGGACTGATAGTTTTGTTAATTCAGTAACTGGGAAGAGCTATAAAATCAGAGCGTATATAAACTGCAATACGCATCACGTAGTGTATATGGCGACATGTACAAGCTGCCAGAAATACTACGTGGGATGCACTACGAGGTCCCTAAAAAAACACATCAGTGAACATGATACAGCTGCAAACCCTAATAATGCATAGAGTCGTCCTAATATTTCAGGACTATCTAAGCATTTTTTAGAAGTCCATGGAGGGGCTATGGAGTCCCTTCTAGTGAAGTGCATACATAGGGTGCCCAGACCAATAAGGGGTGGAGACTGGGAGCAAGCAGTGTTATGTCAGGAAGCGCGGTGTTTTCTAGCGCTGAATGCTCGCTTCCCTGAAGATTTAAATTTCCGTACGGATCTAATGTATTTCTGTTAGATGTTTGTAGGGACGCAATTTCATGCTCCTAAGGTGAATGTAACATAAAGGGGAGAACTATGTAGAAACTAATAGTAACACTGTCCTTGGTTGTCCTTTGCAGAGTAATAATAGTAGATGTGGTGAGAAAAGAGTCAACTGTGACATGTATCAGTGAGCTTACCTGGGATATAAAAAGCTGTATCGAAAGAGTAAAAACTATGTGTTGCATAGGTATAAAGAAATTATTTTTCATGTGGGTGGGTATGTTTCTCCAATTTTTTCTGCATACTCTGTAAATACGAGTTGTTTGGGTAACCTTATCACTCAATATGAATCATATATTTTTGTAATATTGTATGAATTTCACAAAACTGATTTATATTATATCTACTAGTGCAATATATTTATCTATTATATCAATTGAGCAGTTTTTAGTCCAGTATTGATATAGTTAAAATGAAAAGACTGCTGAAAAGCAATCAATCCAGATCTTAATTAATGGTGAATGATGGCACATGTGATAGGGGGGTGGTATGAATGCTTTTAGTTTCTCTATAAATATGTGATGTTCACATTTGCAAGCATGCCTAAGACTAAGGATTTTGTATCCGAAACGCGTCAGGCGTGGAGGTAGGGGGCTGCGTACCCCACTAATGCTTTTAAGGATGTCTGAATAAAGATCTGTAATTTTAACTGCAACCAGTCTGGTGCCGGAGTTCCTTCAATATTTGTTCAAGTGAATGGGAACCAGCCATTACTTCGAGCACTAACAGCCTCTGGAAGCCGTGGTGAGCAATATCCCCTTTCCCTTCCCTAATACTAAGCTTATATTGTCCAGTAGCTCATCCCAGCCTTGTGCAGGTCTACAATTTTGTCTCTGATGTCCTTAGACAGTTCATTGGTCCTGGCCTTGGTGGACAGGTTTCAGTGTGATTGATTGTGTGGACAGGTGTCTTTTATACAGGTAATGAGTTCAAACAGGTGCAATCAATACAGGTAATGAGTGCAGAGGTGCAGAGTAAGGGTGCGTTTACACGCTGCGTATTTGCTGAGTATTTTTATGTAAGTGCTCTTGCAGTTTTTGTAGCCAAAACCAGGAGTGGAACAATCAGATTAAAAGTCTAATAGAAACAAGTGCTCCACTTCTGTATTTAATCACTCACTGCTGGTTTTAATCAGCGACTCCTGATTTTGGCTACAAAAACTGCAAGAGCACTCGCATAAAAATATGCTGCAAAAACACAGTTTGTGAACGCACCCTAAGGCTGGTTTCACACTGCAGTTTTTCCCTGATCAGAGTTCATCAGGTGTTGTGTGCCCAAACCAGGAGTGAAATGTGCAGATAAAAATTATAATTGAAAGGTTGACACCTTTTTTGGGTTTTGGAGACACTTCTTGTTTTGGCACACAAACCTGATGAACTCTGATCAGGCAAAAACTGCAGTGTGAAATCAGCCTAAAGGTACCTTTACACGCCGCAAGTGAGAAATCTGACCGGCAGTCTGTAGCCCCATCACCATCGCAGTGAAATTGCCTCGAAATTGCGGCGTGTAATTGGGGAATTTGGCGGCGATAAAAAGGTTGCGCCTGGTTCCGATTTCACAGTACTGCTCCAAAATCAAAGGCGATGATGAAGGTGAAATTCCCTGCTTTTGGCGTTTGAAGGGGCGATAGGGATGGAATATGCGTCGCCTACTGATTTCCCGGAGGAGTGCCACAGCGTGTTGGAGACCGCGCTCCGTTAGCGATGATTGGTGGTGGCTACTGTGTTTCCATTTGCTGTCCCTTCACAGGGCGCCATATTTGAACAGTGTGAGCCCTGAGTATCAAGCGGCAGCAGCCAGGGGGAGCTGCAATGGAGAAGGGGGCTGTGGCAACTTCACACATCGGTCAGCATCACCGGGTAAGATGCGCCCTCTCTCCCTTAACTAATGCTGCAGTAGGGCGGTGGTGCTGGAACCCGACAGCACCCCCCCCCCCTACTCCTCACCAAAAGCTGCAGGAGGGCGGCGGTGCTGGAACCCGACAGCACCCCCAACCACCCCCCCTCCCCGCTTCTCACTTTGGCTGCGGGGAGGCTCAGGCGGCAGGGAGGCTTGATGCACCCCTGGCTGAACTGCACCCAAGAAGGCATAGCTGCTCCATTTATTACTCTTATATCTATTTATCTATCTATCGATCTATCTATCTATCTATCTATCTGTCAACTTGTCTGTCTCACTGCCTGTTTATCTGTCTGTATAGGGGTAGCAAAAATCTGTCATATCAGCAAGCTAACTTATTGGTATGCCAATGCCTTCTGCTTGTTATGATGTGTCAACTCAATATGTATATTACAACAATGCTGTTTCCTTACCATCATCAACAGTTTGTTTGAGAATGTATATGCCAGCAGAACAATCATTATTGTTGATAACATTTAATTGAGATGGAAGAATGTTGCCATAATTGTAGTTAATTGCAGAGAACTCCAGCATCATATAGATTGTTTCAGCATGAATTGCTTTTCTCTACAAACTTTTTTTCTCTGACACAGCTTTTCTTTTCTTTCTTTCGAAATGTTTCTGTTCAGTGATTTTGCTACATCTATTGCAAAATGTGAAATTCTATTGAATAAAAACCCATTTACTCTCCCCATGGGCCTCTATTTCCCAATCTTCTTTCTGTAATATACCGCCATGCACATCTCGTGTGTTTTACTAGCCCAACTTGCAGCCTGCCACTTCTGTGTTGATTGCGGATGCATGGTGGGTAAAGATTGATATGGAAGAAAGACATATCCTGTGGATGCGAATCATACTGCAAACACTCCAACATTTATTTCTATTGGTCTATTAAAAAAAGAAATATAGCAAGTAGTTTTTGTTTCAAATAAGAGACTATTACTGATATAATTATATATCCATTATACAATACATCCGTTAAAGTAAATAATAAGACCAAATATAAATATATATATATATATACACAGTATATATATATGTAGAATGACCACCCTCTATGTTGGGGAGGTGGTCATTCTCATGACAGTGAAGGGGCAGCAAGGGGTAGTATGTGGTAGGAATAAATCCGGTTGCCACTGGAGAGGAATTCTAAGTGATTCAACCAGAGCTAGGGTGGATGAGGTGATCGGATACCGGGGCTACTGTGTGGGGAGTCACGGATGGTCGGGACCCCGGTACCGTGCCCTGGTGATCAATTATACCAGATGTTGATGGTAAACGGTGGGGGTTAAAGGGGTTATTTTCAGGGGAACGTGACGCCACCTGTAGAGTCCGGTAAGATGGTACCGGCGCTGCCAGCCAGCCACTGAGGTGATGGTTGAGGCAGCTAAGTGTGGTACAGCTCCCCACAGGTGGAGCTTTACCTTAGGGCAGCTATTGTGGTGAGACGGTGAGGGAGGACAGTGATGGTAATGGTGGTGCAGTTCTTACCCCTCTGCTTTGAAGATGTTGAGCCCTCCAGGCTGCGGCAGGAAGAATAACAGAAACCAGTTCCAGTTTAACTCTGCTTTACTTGGTACCGGCTGATGGCATAACAAAACACGGTACAGTTTGGTTTTAGGGTGTTGTTACCAACTCAGGGTTTCTCTTATGGAGTCTCTCTGTCTTTCAGGGTTTACTACTTTCTTTCTCTAGATCTAGTTCTTTCAGTCTTTCACCACCTTTGAAGAGCTCCCCCACCAGTCCTACGGTCTGTATCTAGAAGATAAGGTCTGTCCACCACCCGGTCTGGACAGGGCAACCCGGAAACGGGATACAGAAGGCTCCCTTCCAGCACCGCAGTATATGTCTGTCCCTTTTAGTTTCTTCTAGTGTCCTGAACCGGTTTTCAGTCCTGAGCGGAGAGGTACCTTGTGGCGCTGTCAGCAACCCGGTTCTGTTGGGCCTGCAGCTCGTCGGCTTTGCAGTCAGGGATAAACTCCTGACTGCCTCGGTTGTCCGTGTCACCGGTGTCCCCTCAACATGACCAGCTGGCTCCTACCAGCCCTGGCCCGTTGCTTTCTGTCCTGGGTCCCCACATAAAGATGGGGTACCCTCCACTCAGCTGGGCTGCCAGGCCTGACCACTCTGTCTGCCTTCCCAGCACCGACTGAGGTAAACTGTCAATTGTCACTGTTTCTCTATCCTAAGCTCCGCCCCCACATTGTGGAACCTACTATATTACCAGTTCCCCCTACTCTAAGTGGTGCGGTCCTAAGTGAGTGTAGATAACAGACTCCATAAGATTTAAATCCTAAACTAACAACTTACAAAATAATATTACACAGAAATAATAAATGCAATACTACTCTGTGGCGTCTAGCCGCAGGGGCGCCACATAAGTTCGGCAGCAGGAGGCTGACATCGAGAGGATGGAGTATTGGCTGTTAGTCAGGCCTGATCCTGTTACCCAGGCAGTTACAGTAAAACACACAGGAGCCAGAGATCCTGAAGGGCCTGTAGGGAATGCCTGAGATCCTTCCATATTTTCTAGAAGGGGTGGTCATCGCCTAATTACACCATCCTCCTCCCCAGTACTGGTCATGACAAGCTGTCCTGGGGTCAGATGGTAGTTGAGAATGCCCCTGGAGAACTATCCCCTGTATTCCCATGAGACCATCTGCCAGCAGACTACAGTGTTGAATGGCCAGGTCCAAAATGGGTAGCGATCAAAGAGCTGGTACAGTGTTTTTATAACAAAAGAAGACTGCCCTAAAAAAGGCCAGTGGTAGGGTCACTGATCTATCCTGGAGTTGTCCTGTTGGCTGAATAAGGAAGGTTTGGTGTTCTGATAAGAGCAAGGCCCTTTTTGTTGCTAATTTTATTTTTCACCTTCTCAAATTTAGTGCTAGTGAGCTTCTCCCTGCTGGATTAGTGGGACTGCAGTGTAATGGGAGCCCTCCACATCTTGTGGGTGGGCTATCGTCTTAAGTGTCTGCCGCCGAATTGATGGCTTTGTCTAAGTGTGTGAACGCCACTGGTAAGAACCACGCTAACAACAAGTCAAAGTAGAGTTAATGACAAAGACCTTTATTAAGGGAGGGGTAGCCAGTTTTATATGGCACCTTAAAGGGATAGTAAAGGGGTGTTGCATTTTATTCTGAAGAAAACATTCAATCATATTCTGTGTGTTAGTATTTCAATTCAGCCTTGGATTAGTACAGTACATTCGGTCCGGGGACATTCTGATAGGAATTGCTAAGTCTAAATCAAAACAATATATATAATAGCTTCTAAGACAGAAGAATTCCAGAGGAGGGGAGGATAGATGAGAAGAAGGAGACACAAGAATTAACTAGAGGAAAGGAGCAAGGCCTTTTTCTACAAACAGACCGCTAGCCTGCACACTGGAAGATTTCTGGGTGTCTGCAATAATTTATTAACTATTCATTAACGCATTCATTGCCGTGACAGCAGCCTTCTGGCTACACCTCAAAGCCCTTAATGGACTGTGCCCTTATTGGAATTTGCCCCATTATATTGAAGGCTTCAACCTCATTTTAATGGAGTCTGCTGATCCTTGTTGGACTTACTTAATTATATATTGCATATACAGTGCGTTGTGAAAGTATTTGGCCCCCTTGAACCTTTCAACCTTTTGCCACATTTCAGGCATCAAACATAAAGATATCTACTCTATAATTGCCGTAGGCAAAATCGTGTCGGACCCCGAAATCGCCGTGGCTATGTCACTATGTGACGTCACCACGAGCGAAGCATTGGCCGCGTAGCGGCCAATGCGAGTCGTTAGCCTGCGCGAGCAATGGCTGCGAGGCCATTGCGAGTCGCTGGCTTTGCGAGTTTGCACAGAATAGCCTCCAGCTACTCGCAAAGCCTCACTCAATGGCTTTGCGAGTCTGCTTCACTTGCAATGTCCGGGACACTCTCTCTCTCCCAGCCCCCCCACCCGGTCCTCCTCTGTCCTGCCCGCGCTCCCCCCGGTCCTCCTGTGTCCTGCCCGCGCTCCCCCGGTCCTCCTGTGTCCTGCCCGCGCTCCCCCCGGTCCTCCTGTGTCCTGCCCGCGCTCCCCCGGTCCTCCTGTGTCCTGCCTGCGCTCCCCCCCGGTCCTCCTGTGTCCTGCCCGTGCTCCCCCCGGGTCCTCCTGTGTCATGCCCGCGCCCCCCTGGGTCCTCCCGTCTCCTGCCCGCGCTCCCCCCGGTCCTCCTGCCCTCTCTGCTTCTCGCGGGGCCCCCCTTGCTCCCGCTGCCCAGGGCCGCACCATCCATCCGTCCATGCCAGGGGGAGCGGCTGTGCAGAAGGAGCCGCCGCTTCCTGCCTGCCGCGCTGCGCCGGGAGCGGCAAGTTTAAGAGCTGTGTGCATGATGTATGTGTGTCCTGTGTGCATGATGTATGTGTGTCCTGTGTGCATGATGTATGTGTGTCCTGTGTGTATGATGCATGTGTGTGATGTGTCCATGATACATGTGTGTGCTGTGTGCATGATGTATGTGTGTCCTGTGTGCATGATGTATGTGTGTCCTGTGTGCATGATGTATGTGTGTCCTGTGTGCATGATGTATGTGTGTCCTGTGTGCATGATGCATGTGTGTCCTGTGTGCATGATGCATGTGTGTCCTGTGTGCATGATGCATGTGTGTCCTGTGTGCATGATGCATGTGTGTCCTGTGTGCATGATGCATGTGTGTCCTGTGTGCATGATGTATGTGTGTCCTGTGTGCATGGTGTATGTGTGTCCTGTGTGCATGGTGTATGTGTGTCCTGTGTGCATGATGCATGTGTGTGCTGTGTGCATGATGCATGTGTGTGATGTGTCCATGATGCATGTGTGTGTTCCATATGCATGTGTGCTGTGTCCATGATGCATGTGTGTGCTGTGTCCATGATGCATGTGTGTGCTGTGTCCATGATGCATGTGTGTGCTGTGTGCATGATGTATGTGTGTGCTGTGTGCATGATGCATGTGTGTGCTGTGTGCATGATACATGTGTGTGCTGTGTGCATGATGCATGTGTGTGCTGTGTGCATGATGTATGTGTGTCCTGTGTGCATCATGTATGTGTGTCCTGTGTGCATCATGTATGTGTGTCCTGTGTGCATCATGTATGTGTGTCCTGTGTGCATATGTATGTGTGTCCTGTGTGCATATGTATGTGTGTCCTGTGTGCATGATGTATGTGTGTCCTGTGTGCATGATGTATGTGTGTCCTGTGTGCATGATGTATGTGTGTCCTGTGTGCATGATGCATGTGTGTGCAAGTGTGCTCGCTCCATCCTGCCCCCCCCCCCATCCTGCTCCCCGGCCCATCCTTCTCCGCTCATCCTGCCCGCTCCTCCATCCTGCCCCCTCCGCCACTCCATCCTCCCCCCTGCCACCATCCTGCCCTCCGGCCTCATCCTGCCCCGCTCCACTCCATCCTGCCCGCTCCCCACATCCAACCCTACCCCCTGCCACCCCTCTCCGCCTCCATCCTGCCGCCCCCACGCCCTCCCCACCTGCCGCCCCGCTCCATCCTGCACACCTGCCATCCTGCACCCCCCTCCACCTCCATCCTGCCCCGCCCCCCGGCTCCATCCTGCACACCTGCCATCCTGCCCCCCGACACAATCCCGCCACTCCCCCCCCCCGGCACCATCGTCACATAGTGACAAAGCCACGGCGATTTCGGGTCCGACACGATTTTGCCTACGGCAATTATAGAGTAGATGTATATATATATATACAGGACAGGGGTTATGGCACTCTGCAGTATATCTACTCTATAATTGCCATAGGCATTTTCGTGTCGGACCCCGAAAACGCCGTGGCTTTGTCACTAAGTGACGTCACCCACGCGCGAGCAATGGCCGCGAAGCGGCCATTGCGAGTCGCTGGCCGAAAATAGAACCAGAGGCTCGGCCACAAACTTAGCGATTTACCACTAAGGTAGCGTGAGCAATGGCCGCGAGGCCATTGCGAGTCGCTACCTCAGCTGCCGCACCTGCCGCAAGTCCCCCTATACTTTCTATATGCTCTTAATACTGTTATTAATGCTCATAATACTGCTAATAATGCTATTAATACTGCTATTACTGCTAATAATAATGCTATTGCTAATATTATTGCTATTGATGATGCGATTATTTATTTAAAAATCTTTAAAAAAACAATAAACATATTCTAGACACCCGATGCATTTGCATCGGGCTCACAGCTAGTAACTTATAATTTTTGTTGTGAAGAATCAACAACAAGTGGGACACAATCGTGAATTTGAACGAAATAAAAAACTGAAAAGTGGGGCGTGCAATATTATTTGGCCCCTTTACTTTCAGTGCAGCAAACTCACTCCAGAAGTTCAGTGAGGATCTCTGAATGATCCAATGTTCTCCTAAATGACTGGTAATGATAAATAGAATCCACCTGTGTATAATCAAGTCTCCTTATAAATATATGGCCAAGTCAAAGTCCAGACCTGAATCCAATCGAGAATTTGTGGAAAGAGCTGAAAACTGCTGTTCATAAACGCTCTCCATCCAACCTCACTGAGCTCCAGCTGTTTTGCAAGGAAGAATGGGCAGGAATTTCAGTCTGTCGATGTGCAAAACTGATAGAGACATACCCCAAGCAACTTGCAGCTGTAATTATAAATTCATATACTTGACCAAAGAAAATGTAATTATAAGGCCCTCCAACCATAAGAAACTTCAAAGAAAAAGACCAGGAGTAAGGCCGAAATATTGTATAATCACTAGTGATGGGCGAATCCTAAATTACTCGGAATCGCTTGACTCTAGCGAGTCCGAGCCCAGGACTCGCTACTCGTTGCGAGTCTAGCGAGTCCAATGTTAATGAATGGGGAAGCGAGTAATAGCGAGTAGTGTGAGATTTACAACTCGCAGATGTGTCTCGGAAGCTTCAGCCTGAAGCAATCCTAGTTTTGTCATTTATTTGCATTGCTCATTTACTTTGTATGTAATCGCTGACTCGCACAGATAAGAGTCCTGTCTCCTCTGTGCTGGCTGCCCCAGCTCCAGGGTCCTAGAGCCTGCCTGCTGCCTGATGTAGCAGTGCAGAGATTGTTCTCAGTCTGCTCATTCCCTGTGTACAGACATGAATGTCTGTGCACAGAGATGATGTAGCAGTGCTGAGATTGTTCTCAGTCTGCTCATTCCCTGTGTACAGACATGAATGTCTGTGCACAGAGATGATGTAGCAGAGCTGAGATTGTTCTCAGTCTGCTCATTCCCTGTGCATAGAGATCTATATCTATACACAGGGGATGTAGCAGAGAGGACATCGCGTTTTGGACTGCGTCGGACGGAAGAGGATTTTTTTAATTAAAGATGGAGTCCCTAATGGCTTTTTTTTTTATTTCTAATAAAAAATTTTCTTTGTGTTGTGTTTTTTTTTAAAACAATTTAATAGAAATTCATGGCGGTCATGTCTAATATTGGCGTGACCACCATAAATTTCGGGCTTAGGGCCAGCTGATAATACAAAGCTGGCCCTAACCTCTTTATTACCCAGCGTGCCACCGCCACCAGGGCCGCTGGAAGAGCGGGGTTCAGCGTCAGAGGATGGCGCTTCAATGAACGCGCCATCTTCTGGGGCGGCTGCGGGCTGCAATTTGCAGCGGGGGGTGCCCAGAAAGCTTGGGCATCCCTGCGCTGCGGATTCCAGCCCCCAGCTGCTTAGCTGTACCTGGCTAGACATAGAAATTGCGCGGAGCCCCACGCATTTTTTTTAAATTATTTCATGAAATTCTGAGATTCTGACTCTGAGACTCTGACTCTGAAATTCATTAAATAATTTTAAAAAAATGCGTGGGGCTCCGCGCAATTTCTATGTCTAGCCAGGTACAGCTAAGCAGCTGGGGGCTGGAATCCGCAGTGCAGGGATGCCCAAGCTTTCTGGGCACCCCCCGCTGCAAATTGCAGCCCGCAGCCGCCCCAGAAGATGGCGCGTTCATTGAAGCGCCATCCTCTGGCGCTGAACCCCGCTCTTCCAGCGGCCCTGGTGGCGGTAGCACGCTGGGTAATAAAGGGGTTAATACCAGCTTTGTTATACAAGCTGGTATTAAGCCCGAGATTCTTAATGTCAGGCCACGTTTGACCCAGCCACTAAGAATCTCCAATAAAGGGTTAAAAAAACACAGAGAAAATTTTTTATTTGAAATAAAAAAAAAAGCCATTAGGGACTCCATCTTTAATTAAAAAAATCCTCTTCCGTCCGACGTAGTCCAAAACGCGATGTCCTCTCTGCTACATGCACAGGGAATGAGCAGACTGAGAACAATCTCAGCACTGCTACATCATGTCTGTGAGCAGGCAGGTTCTAGGACCCTGGAGCTGCACAGAGAAGACAGCTGGACTCGGCTCGCAAAGAAACAGCAGTTACTTTGCGAGTTTCCCTGCTATCACTGGCACAGTAGCCAGTGATGACTCGCACGAGTCCAATGCAAACAATGGCAATCCTAGTTTTGTCAGCGTTTCTGACAAAACTAGGATTGATATTGATTTGCATTGGACTCGTGCGAGTCATCACTGGGAAACTCGCCGAGTACCGAGTCCTGCGAGTCCCTTACTACTCGCCGAGTAACGAGTCCTAGCGAGTAGATTCGCCCATCCCTAATAATCACAAACAACTTTATTGATAACATATATCAGCTCACAGCAAAGATGTTACTAGCAGGCACACAAGCAGGACCCCCATCAAAGTACAACACAAAGGTGCAAGGAGGCTCGAGCTAAGGCCTGTAGAGATTGGAGTCTTGTGACGACTTTTAATAAGTCCCGCAGCAAAATAAAACAATTGCAAGATAAACATTGGTTCATTCTGGACGGGGACCCCATACTGGCGAATGTACTACCAAAAAGACCTCATATAGTGTTCAGAAAAAATCGCAGTATGCGAAGTTGGGTGTCCCCAAGTAATACAATATTAAAAATGGGGAATGAGAAAAATGAAGAAGAGCTAGCCCAGAGGGGTTGCTTTAAATGTAGATCCCCTGGTTGTTTGTGTTGTGGGGCGATTAATTCTGGTACCACAATGTTTCATTCAGAAGTAACAAAGGAAACCTTCAATATTAATTGTAAGGTTAACTGTCAATCTAGTTATGTGATCTATGTGTTACAATGTCCATGTGGACTCCAATACGTGGGAAGAACGATACAGAAAATGCATGCGAGGCTAAACAAGCACAGATCTAATATACGGAGTGCATTCATCTTGCATAGCTTATTGAAGCATTTCTGTATGGTCCACTCGAAGGATCCCAGGGGGCTGAAACTCACCATTATGGGTAGGATTCCCAAAACAGAAACGGACAGATTCAGGGTTTTAGTGAAAAAGGAAAGCTTCTGGATTTTTAAACTTGCCACTCTAACCCCAGGGGGACTAAACCTTATGATATAAGGAGTACATAAATAGAGAAAAAAAAAATCAGTACTGGTCCTTTAAGGGGATATATTGGTTTCTATATATTCCGGAATATCCAAATAGGATTTATATATGTGTTGTTTTTATACATTTTAAAAATATTTTTTATCGTTTTTAGTGTATGAATTAATAATTTAAGAGATTAAGTATATTTAGGTATGTGTGTATAATGGTGAGGATACTTTTATATGATTAATGTGTATTATAATGACATTCTGTGAATTCCATTATCATTGTTATTTTAGTCATATTATCACAATGAGATTTTAGTGATATAGCATTTTAGTAAGTGTGCAAGCTTTTTATAGGCGAAACGTATTTATGAGAATCACCCTATGGAGAGGATAGGGTTAATGAAATCACCCCTTTAAATGCTGTGGTGTGATTGGAAGGTGTGATTATTTAAGATGTCCAGGGATGTAATTATGTAAATCCACCTGAGGAAGACGACATATCGTCGTTGAAACATTGTCAAATAAAGCCTTTTAATCTTAGAGAACCGGACCCCATTTGTGCTCCAGCGCTCCTATAAGGACAACACATATTACACTGAATTGATTCCCACTTGCTGTGGGTTGTATTGGAGCTGCGGAGCCGATCGGTAATTTGAATACAGGAGCCAGGAGGAAGTGAAGGACCTGCGTGACGCCACGATCACACGACCGCTCGCACCACGTGATTGAGGAGACGCAGGAGCGGATCCGGACGGTGAAACAGAGCGGAGCTGGAGAGCGTACACTTGGTTGTGCAGAGACAGCACAACCAGATTAGGTGAGAGTCCATCTATATACCCCCACCCTAGTGTTCCTGCAAAATATCCATCAGGTTTTTCCCAGGGAGCGCTTGCTTTGTTTTCTCTTTTTCTATTATATAAACAAAAGGGACCTTACTCCAAAATCAACCCTATAGTATAGTGTTATAGGTTTGTTGCAATATTCCCTCAAACAATCTCATTGTGGTCACCACCTATTGCTTACTGTAGTGAGGGGGTTAATATAGCAAGACTAAACAGTTCTGTCCAATATATTACATGTTCTGATTAAGGGTATGTGCCCACAGGACGTTTTTTGTGCAGTCATGAACGCAGCAAAACCTGAGGATCCTAGAGTCCTTGACAGGAGAAATGCTATGATCTTGTCTGCGTTTTTTGCGCATTTTTTGCGCGTTTTTACTGCGTTTTTTGTGCGTTTTTCCTGCGTTTTTGATGCTGCGTTTTTCCTGCTTTTTTTCCATTGACTGCACCAAAAATGCAGGAAAATAGAGCATGTCAATTCTTTCCTATCCGCACCAAAAACGCAGGTATTTGACAGTTCTTGACACTTGCAAAACCAATGTGTGAGCACAGCGTTTCTGTGAAACACATTGGTTTTGCTGGGAATCAAAACCGCAGGAAAAAATTTGCATACATTACCATAAAACCAATGGTTTTCTGCATGCAGAAACCGCAGCAAAACCGCAGCAAAAACACCCTGTGTGCACATACCCTAAGACAGACTGGAGATTGACACCAATGTCGGTCAGTATTTCCCATGTTAGCACATTTGCTATCAGTTGTGGACAATCCTGCATAGAACTCCATATACCCCCTCGTCAACTCAATCCCATATAGTGCACGTTAGGTATAAGGGAACACCAGCAACACTTACCCATACTAGGGAGAGCCTATGTGCTACCACCTATCACGGACCCACCCGCCCGACGTCCATTTTGGTTTCTTCCTCGGGGCAGGGAGCCACTATATGGGATTGAGTTGATGAGGGGGTATATGGAGTTCTATGCAGGATTGTCCACAACTGATAGCAAATGTGCTAACATGAGAAATACTGGGAAATTATGTAAGCACTTTTTGAGCCATGTAAAACCAACATCTGAGACCTCCCTAGTGTGGTTTTCATCTTAGTACCTCTCAGAAACCTTTTGTATGTTTAATTATCTTTTTAAATGTCATTGCTGTTTAAAAACTGAAATAATAAAATTGTGCAATGCGGAACAGAACTCTAATGTGATTTTTTCACAAAAATGTTAACTGTTAATTTTTTTATAGATTCTAAAATCTTTTAAGATTTTAACGATTGCTCAAATTTTCAGCTGTTCAAACGGATGGATGGATAGATAGATAGACTAGATAGAAGATAGATAGATAGATATAGATAGATAGATTAGATAGATAGAAAAAATAGATGGGTGGAAAGTAGAGATAGATTTATAGATACATGGAAAAAATAGATTTAGAGATAGATAAATACACTGTGTGCAGAATTATTAGGCAAGTAGTATTTTAGAGGATTATTTTTATTATTGATCAACAACTAGGTTCTCAATCAACCCAAAAGACTCATAAATATCAAAGCTTAATATTTTTGGAAGTTGGAGTGTTTTTTTTTTTAGATTTGGCTATCTTAGGAGGATATCTGTTTGTGCAGGTAACTATTACTGTGCAGAATTATTAGGCAACTTAATAAAAATCAAATATATTCCCATCTCGTTTGTTTATTTTCACCAGGTAAACTAATATAACTGCACAAAATTTAGAAATAAACATTTCTGACATGCAAAAAGAAAACCCCAAAAATTAGTGACCAATAAAGCCACCTTTCTTTATGATGACACTCAACAGCCTTCCATCCATAGATTCTGTCAGTTGCTTGATCTGTTTACGATCAACATTGCGTGCAGCAGCCACCACAGCCTCCCAGACACTGTTCCGAGAGAAAAATCAAGAGAAGGATTAGCTCCACCACCTAATATTCCCAGGACTCCCAGGCAAACCGGAAGGTGGCTTGGCAACCACCAGTAGCAATGGAATAAAGATGTAGAATCCGGTGCCACAAAATTTCTTTTTATTTTCAAAAAAATGTTAAAAATCACACATCCTCTAGAGGAGCAACTGGACGCGTTTCGTGGGTCTAGACCACTTAATCGTCAGACCCACGAAATGCGTCCAGTTGCTCCTCTGGAGGATGTGTGATTTTTAAACATTTTTTGAAAATAAAAAGAAATTTTGTGGCACCGGATTCTACATCTTTATTCCACTGTTCCGAGAGGTTTACTGTTTTCCCTCCCTGTAGATCTCACATTTTAGGAGGGACCACAGGTTCTCTATGGGGTTCAGATCAGGTGAACAAGGGGGCCATGTCATTATTTTTTCTTCTTTTAGACCTTTACTGGTCAGACACGCTGTGGAGTAGTTAGATGCATGTGATGGAGCATTGTCCTGAAGGAAAATCATGTTTTTCTTGAACAATGCTTCAATGCAACAATTCTTCCTGTACCACTGCTTGAAGAAGTTGTGTTCCAGAAACTGGCAGTAGGTTCGGAAGTTGAGCTTCACTCCCTCCTCAACCCGAAAAGGTCTCACAAGTTCATATTTGATGATACCAGCCATACCAGTACCCCACCTCCACCTTGCTGGCGTCTGAGTCGGAGTGAAGCTCTACGCCCTTTAGTGATCCAGCCTCTGGCCCCTCCATATGGCCCATCAAGAGTCACTCTCATTTCATCAGTCCATAAAACCTTTGAAAAATCAGTCTTAAGATATTTCTTGGCCCAGTCTTGACATTTTATCTTATGTTTCTTGTTCAAAGGTGGTCGTTTTTCAGCCTTCCTTAACTTGGCCATGTCCCTGAGTATAGCACACCTTGTGATTTTTGAAACTCCAGTAACGTTGCAGCTCAGAAATATGGCAAAACTGGTGGCAAATGGCATCTTGGCAGCTTCTCACTTGATTTTCCTCAATTCATGGCTAGTTATTTTGCGCTTTTTTTGCCCAACACGCTTCTTGCGACCCTGTTGCCTATTTGCCATGAAACACTTGATTCTTTGGTGATCATGCTTCAAAAGTTTGGCACTTTCAAGACTGCTGCATCCCTCTGCAATACATCTCATAATTTTGGACTTTTCAGAGCCCTTCAAATCTCTCTTCTGACCCATTTTGCCTAAGGAAAGGCATTTGCCTAATAATTAAGCACACCTTATATAGGGTGTTGATGTCATTAGACCACACCCCTCCTCATTAAGAGATGCACATCACCTGATTTACTTAATTGGTAGTTGGCTCTCAAGCCTATATAGCTTGGAGTAGGACAACATGTATAAAAAGTATCATGTGATCAAAATACTAATTTTCC
Organism: Allobates femoralis; assembly: GCA_033576535.1. NCBI lineage: Eukaryota > Metazoa > Chordata > Amphibia > Anura > Aromobatidae > Allobates > Allobates femoralis. The sequence goes on along the minus strand of JARQOC010000004.1, from coordinate 297,352,436 downwards.
TAATAATTCTGCACACAGTATAGATAGATAGATAGATAGATAAATAGACACAGACAGACAGATAGATAGATAGATAGATAGATAGATACTACTAGAAAATAACTCTCTGCAGCACTCAGCTACTACCAGTGATGTAAATATGCTAACAAGCTATATATATATGAGAAAAAATTTAAAAACTTACGTTTTTTTCAAAAAACTCAAAACTCTTATTTTTTTTTTTAAATCTGAAGTTCTTAGTACACACATTGGCCAATGTCTGTTTGCTCATTGACTGCGACAAACTTCAGATTAAAAAAAAAATAAAAAAAATAAGAATTTTGAGTTTTTTGAAAAAAACGTAAGTTTTTAAATTTTTTCTCATATACGGTATATAGCTTGTTAGCATATGTACATCACTGGTAGTAGCTGAGTGCTGCAGAGATTTTTTTTTCTAGTAGTTTGACCCAGCGTCCCTGCTGGCACCAGTTCACATTGTCTGTGAGTGCTGTGCAGTTTTTTTCTCTTTAGATAGATAGATAGATAGATAGATTTGCGAAAAGCAACACTTAATAAGTTTCCAGACTATTAGGATGAGCAGGATTATTCCTATTATTGCCACTATAGGTTCCATCAGGCTGGAGAATATGCTGTTCAGCCATACTCTTACTGCACGCATCCAAGAGAAAGGGTTCCATTCCACTTTCGTTATTTCCCTTGCATGTTTCTGTAATTCTTTAACCATTTGCAAGTGGGCCTCTATGGGGTCATGTACATCCTTTATCCAGCTTCAACACTCCAATCACAGCACATGTTCCTCCTTCTACAACCAACAGATAAACAAGGTCTATTCAGTTCTGTAATGCCACCTTTCTTATCTGTGCAACCTTAGGGGCTATCTTAGTGATTTCCTCAGGTGAGATGTTTGAGCAACTTCGGACAGCTGGCACAACTCTGCCTAAGGTACAATTACCCAAGCCTCCCATTAGAAGCCAGGAATAGGCTCAGTTGACACCCAGATAATATACCCCACATTCTAAAGCCCTAGGAATGTGCCCTCCATGTTTTACTAACCATTTGTGTAGCCATTGCATGTTTATATATGCAGTTTCACATTCCTCTGATTCTGGACATACGCACTCGGGGGCACAGACGGGTTTCATTCTAGCACACCAACACCTTTTATTACAAGTATCATCTTTGTTATAACACTTCTCTCCTTCATATTGCATGACAAAAGAGAGTGGCATTCTCGCAATTTGTTTTCCCAAGGTATACCTTAGGAGAAGGAAAGTAAGAAAGTCCATGATCTGAGGGATGTGTATACAGTACATTAATCTCACACATAGATCTGGTGTTGTGGATGTACCCACAATTTTTAAGTAGGTTCCCTGTGCTGACAAAACGCTTGGATCAGTGTGGTTGACATCCAGTTGAATAGTGTAGGTATAATTTGTAACATTTTGGTCATTTATCGATAATGGAATTCCCATCAGGGGAACTCCTTTATGGTTTATTGGAACATGTGAGCAAATCCAGCAGGCAGTGGTGTTTAATTGTTAAGTTGCTTGTTGGTGTAATGGCCCAGTTACACACATTGATAATTGTGCAGTGATTGTACGCAAATCTCAGGTTGCAGTGAAATCATGGACACATTGTACTATTTGTACACAGCCACAAAATGGAGCAATGTGTCCATGATTTCACTGCAACCTGAGATCTGCGAACAATCACTGCACAATTATCTGTGTGTGTAACTGGGTCTTTAGAGCCAGATGACATTATTCTGCCTGCCCTCCTCAGTCTGTGTTTTCAAACAAAAACTGCAACACAGCGCCATTACTTACTCTCTGGTCCTTCTGTAACTATTACCAACCCTCTGGTGGCTTTGTGTACAGAGTCCTATCATCCTCAGCAAGGCATGTGTGAGACAACATCCTATAAAGGTCAGCCCCAGTATGCACAGAGTTCCCTGAATCCACCCCCAAGTGCCTCCAAACAAGGCTAGGGTTGAGAGCCCTCTTTTCCATCAAACAGTTTGGTTGTTAGGGTGCTCTTCATCAATCACAGTAGTATTAGGAATTTGGGAGGGAAGGTGCACCGGAGTCAGCTTAGCAAAGGTGCGTCTCCCCTATTCAAGGGATGATATGGTCACAATAGATCCCTCCTTACCAGATGGTAAAGTCACAGCATCCCCCTCTTCACCAGATGGTGCCCAGGTGAGAAAGTGTGATGTGAGGGATTCAACGGCTGTGATAGTCATTGTGGTACTGGGAACCTGGGTAGGGAGGTGCACTGGCTCTAACCTGGCCAGAGTGAATTTCCCCTCTTCACCAGTTGGTAACCATTCAAACGCTTTGTGACCACACACCACATATGCTCCCAGAGAGATTGTTAAAGCTTTCCTTAGGGGCACAATATGAATAGCCCCTGTCCTTCGCATCTCCCCAATAGGGAGACCTAGTATTTTGTACACAAGACAATATAAATAATTCAAGATTCCCACCATCAGGTACCCGGCACACCAAGATCTTTGTGGGCTGTTGAGTGGGGATCATTCTGGGGACTTTTTTCCACAAAATGTCATTGCCTCATGAAACCATGTATGCCAGATGTTGGGATCTTGGTTTGGACTTTCTGTTGGTGAGGCAAACAAAAACCCTGTACTGCTAATGGTGTGTCTGACTTGTACTGGTGTTGCCATAGTGAAATACACTTTGTCCATAGGTATTTTCCCCAAAACAATCACATTGTCTTTCATGTTTGGATCAATTAGTTCAGTTGTTTGGTTAAGTATTGAGTATGTATGTCACCTCTTTGTCAAATCCAAGAGAAGACATAGATACTCTTTCCAGCTGATTACATTCTTAGAGACTGCTGTGAAGTCTTTTGGGTCATATAGGTCATCCTATATAGTGGCATGGAAACAAGACTTATTAAAAACCTCTTCTGGGTCTAATGGCATTGCAGTGTAAGCATCCTTTGAATCAGTTGTGTATATGTTAGTCACCCATGTCAGTAGCAGATTCTACCATACTAGCAGTAGAGTCAGGAGAATCACTTCCCTCATTTTATGTGAAAGGTCTCAGGACCTTCTTACAGTGGCTGGCGTGCACCCACACTGGTCTTCCATCAAGTTTGACCGCAGAGGGTGTGATCAGCTGCAGTTGATATGGCCCGTTAAAGCTGGGTTCAAGGGTCTTCTTGACGTGTTTCTTTAAGACTACCCAGTTTCGATGAATGTGTTCCTTCAGGGGAATTATAATCTAGTATTGGAGATAAAACATGTGAATGAACTTTTGACAAATATTCATGCAACTCCACTAAGTAGGAGGTCAGAGTGGAATAGTCTGCCTGCAGCTGCATTGGGAAGTACAATCCTGTCCTTGGCACTGAGCCAAACAATATCTCGTATGGGCTAAGCCTCTGCCCTGTAGGGGTGGTACATATAGCATACAGAATCACTGGTAATGCTTCCACCCAATTCATAGATTTCTAGTGATTCTAGCAATTTTTCTATTTTAGCTTAATTACTTCATTTAGTCTCTCGACCTTTCTGCTGCTTTGCAGACAATGGGGAGTATGTAGGGCCTGTGTGAGTCTCCAATATGTGTCCCATTATTACGTCTGTGAAATGTGTGCCTCTGTCACTTTCTATCACTTTAGGAACCCCATATCTGAAGACTACTTCTGATAATATCTTTTTAGCTGTGTTTTTAGCTTTGGCTACAGTTACTGGCCAGGCTTCTGGCCAGTTTGAGAACAAATTAATGCACACAAGAACATATTCATATGTACCTACTTTGGGTAGCTGAATGTAGTGATTTTGCAGTCTCTGAAATGTGTACAATGATTTAGGAGTGTGTTACCTAGGAGTTTTGACAACCCCTCCAGGGTTGTGTCTTGCACATTTAAGACAAGCCTGAACTTTGCAATGAGAGTCTGGATCCCAGGGCAAACCAATATTTAAGGACTAGAGAGCACATTGCCCTCTTTGATAGGTGCATAGGGCCATGTGTCAGCTTGGCCATCATTGGGTACAGGTTCCTGGCAAGACACATCCTACCTTCCACCTTGCAGAGGTCTCCTATCACCACAGCTCCTGCCTCCATCCAAACCTTTTTGTCTTGAGGCATACTCTAAGTCTGCAATTCCTGTAAGAGAGAAAAATCTGGTGCCCTTTGCAAGAACAAAGGGTGTAGGGTGGTGGCTTGCTTAGCTGCCTCATCTGCTTGAGCATTTCCCACAGCTTCTGAAATATCCTTCTTCTTGTGAGCTGGCACCTTGACCATGGCTACCTCTGCCAGCAGCTCTAGGGCCTCCAGAAGATCCCACACCACTTTAGACTTTTTGATTGTTTTACCCGAGGAAGTCAGAAACCCGCTTGTTCTTCAGATTACTCCAAAATCTTGTGCTATACCCCATGTGTACCTGGAGTCAGTATAACAATTAATTCTCAGTCCTTTCCCCAAAGTGCAGACTTCAGTGTGTGTTTTCAATTCTGCATTTAGAGTAGATTCACAGGGTGGTAGTGATTTTTGAATTAACATCTTAGCATTCTGGACTACTGCATACCTGGTAACAAAGCATCCTTATTGCTCATCGAACCATCTGGATCCATCTACAAAATATTCTGAATCAGGGACAGTTAGAGGTGTCTCTTTGACATTTGGTAGACCTCGCATTTCAGCCATCATCAACTCGTTACAATCATGCTCAATCTGTTCAGTAATTATACCATCATTGTTGCTAGTCCCCACTGTCTGCTTTTCTGATGCTTCCTGCAAATTTTGCTGGTGCTAACACTCTCATTTTTCCGCTTTGCTAAATCTAAAGGCATAAGTGTGGCCCGATTTAGCACAGTACATCGTGTGAGCGTGATGAAGAGGTTAAGTAGTGTCAGCTCATATTTAGTGATCCTAGCTTGAGATAGTTGCTTGATTTTGGTAGCGTGTAATAATTCAGCTACAGTACCTGGACCTTGAGTATGTGTTGAAGTACCAAATTTTCCACTTTTTGTACTATCTCTGAGGCTGCAGCCATGGTTCTGAAACATGTGGGCAGTGCTTGGGCTAAACTGTCTAGACCAGCAAAGTATTATGCTATTGGGCGCATCCGATCACCATGGTTTTTAGTGAGCACACCTGAAGCAAATCCTTGCTGCTAATGACAAAACAAAGTGAATGGCAATGTGTAATCGGGAATGCCCAATGTAGGTACTGTGGTCAATGCTTGTTTCAACATATAGAATACGTTTTCTGCCTCTGGGGACAGTTCAAAGTTTTCTGCCTTTAGGCATTCAATGGGTGTAGGGCTTTAGAACAATCTCTGATTCATGGCCGGCAGTAACTAACCAATCCAACAAAGACACGAAGGGCCCTTGGTGTTGTTGGTAGTGGTGGTTTTGTATAGCCGCCATTCATTCTGGAGTGAGATGTTTGATGCCCTTTGAAATGCAGTTTCCAAGGAAAATGACAGTTGATTGACATAACTGTAGCTTTTCCTTGGAGTTTTGCACCCATTTGCCGCAATAAAGGTTAATAAAGATAAAGACACGTCTTCACATTGGGTCAAATCCTGGCAATACAATAATAAGTCTTCAATGTACTGTAGCAAAACGGTACATGGATTAATGGGGTGCCAAGATTGCAAGACAGAATATAAAGCGATAGATAAAACGTCTGGTGAACTTGTGGCCTTTTGTGGTAAAACTACCCAAGCATATTGCTGACTGTGGAATGAGACAGCAAAATCTGGCCAGCAGTCCTCATGGAGAGGAACACTAAAAAATGCATTTGCCAAATCAATAAAAGTGAAACATTCAGATTGCACTGTTACTTGATGAAGCAAAGTGTGTGGATCTGGCGCGTGTGGGGTATTTTGGTGGCTGCCCCTTTGGTGTCTTCTTCTTTACTGGTTATAGTGGTGTTTTAAATGGGCTTTTGATATGTACTATGCGTTCTTATATCTAACAGGTCCCTGAGATCTGTTGATATGGCCTCTTCCTGGGCCCCATTTAGAGGGTACTGGCGCACACACGATGGCCTCATGCCAGGCTTAAACTATATAATTACAGGAGAGACTGGATGAAGCCTATAATTGTGATGGACTTCTGAAAGCCATTCGGGGCCAGCACATCTTTGAAGGTCACTGTCTGTGTGGATTGTCATAGACATCAACACACACATAGTTTCCTCTGGTACCGGAGCAACAATTTGAGTGTCAACTGAGGAGAAATCAATGGATGCTTTCATGGCGCTCAGCACATCAGTACCCAATAAATTGTAGGGATTGTATGGACTCAATAGTACCCATGTTACAATAGACAAAGCATCATGAATGTTAAGCTTTACAGGTTTAGTCAATGGAAGTTTGACAGTTGTACCTCTACCCTTTGACAACAGATGTAGTCTGAAGAGATAAGCTCCTCAAGCACATGTTTCTCTTGCATTAAGGTTTGGGCTGCTCCTGCGTCTACTAAAAATTTTCAGTTGAATCTCTCATGTTCTCACATGAGGACATTATCATCAGCTGAGGGCCTGAGGGAGGGTCAAGGCAAACATTATTGTAGAGGGAACTCACAGGATTGCCAACACTTCATTGTGTCTGACCCATGGTCAGACTCTTCTGTGTGCACGCAGCAGCATGATGTCCCATCTTTCCGCAATCCCAGTATTTCACCTTGGACTTGTCCTGAAAGAAATTATGCTTTCTCGCAAGTGTCCGTTCATTTGGTTGCTCTGGGGGTTGTGATTTTTCCATTTTGGTGATTGATTTACCAGCATAGGTTTCTTCCTACTCTGCAAATCAAGCTCTGGTCCCTTTGCTATGACCACTAGGTCAGGAAACAGACAGGTTCACCAATCAGGTTGAGCCTTCTTCTCCGCATCCTGTATCGGTATTCTGAGTCCTGATATAAATGTGTGTTACAACAGTCTCATGTCTATACTGTCTTCTTTTTCCTATCCATAATCAAGCCACAGTTGTTCCAGAGCTGTAGCATAGTCAGCTACTGTCTGCTTAGTAGTTTGTAGTTGCGTCATGAAATTGTTAGTTTGATCATCCTGTTGTTCTGTCACCCAGGGCTGAATGGCGGTGAGATATTCTACTTCTGACTCCTTTGTGTCCTTATTTCTTGGGACAACGCCAGGAGCTTTCGCTAAAATTTGTTTTTTCAAAACTTCCCCTCCTTTTGTCTCCAAGAGACCCTCTACGTCTGTCCAGGTTGCCTTATATGCAGTCTGAATCCCCTCAAATTTGTGAAAAAATGTCCTACGGACTGCACTGGGGTTTGATAAAGTATTACATATGGGTATCAGTTCACTAGGGTCTAAACTGGTATTGCTCATACTCATGATGCTCTATGCTCGACGACCCATGTGAACGTGTACTTTATTTATTAATGGATATAGGTATGCGGTGGGTGGGGCCTTGGCTGTCTACATGCCAAACAAATATCCCTCCAATCTGGATTTTGTTTTTCACAGTTCGGGCAAGTCCAACCCTCTGGATTATAATGCAGAGGTGGAGCAGTCGGGGATTTAGGTTTTGATTACCCAGAATAATGAGCAATTTGTCTAGTGATTTTATCAGGTCTCTTATGTCATATTCCGTTCCCTTCTCTATCTCATGTGACTTATGCTCAGTCAAAGTCATTCCTTGAGCTACATCATACCATGTTAGTGCCTGGTTATACTGGTTGTGGTCTTCCAAACATCCCTTATGGTTGGTCAGAAACTTCTGCCATGTTTGTTCATACAGGGTCCCATTTACACCTGTATTCACCTTTTTCAACATGGGTTTGCACTTTTTGACTGCATCTGTGCCTTTTATATGTTGAACCATTTCTATTGCAGAGTCCCATACCTCTGCATCCTCGTTAGATGCATGTATACTCTCCACAATCCCCATTTTTCAGGACTGAAATAATCCAACTCACCAGGTAGCCCAATTCACTACTGATAACAATTTAAGGGTAGGACCTTGCCCACTTGAAAGAAACTATCCAACAATATCAATTGTCACCCATAATCCGTGCCAGGGGTTAGTCACCCAGCTTTATGGGCTGATCTTTCGTTAACACACACCACAATACTGTCCTGTCCTCTGATTTTGAAGGCACAGGGTCTCTGATATTGGAGACACACAATACCCAAGACCACCAAAATTCAAATTACAATGATTACACAATAATGCCAATGTTATCCTGGCATCAAAACCCATGTGGGTCCAGATGACCACTCATAAAATACAACAGCTGTTTTTATAGTACAATTTCACTTCCACCAATGCCAATGTTATCCTTGGCACCTGGTGGAATTGAGGTAAGCCTGTCCTCTGGTGATAGAGGAATAGGGTCCTCTGACTCTGGAGACAAAGATAAACAATCAATTTATTGACTAACAATATCACTCCACGTCTTCAACCAAACAACACAACAAAACAATTCTTTCTCTGATGTCAGAGAAAGATGGGAGTACAACCTATAACAAACCTAGTTTATCAATAATTGAAGAGCCCAATCCTCTTGATGGGTTATTGCAGAGTAGACTTAGACTTAATGTCTATACTGGGGATTCCTTTTCATGAGAAAGAATTTCCTTTGAAGTTCTCAACATGCTCCCTATGGCACAGAAAACATCAAATACACTACACACTATTACTGCCACATTTAACCAGCTATCACTGATATAATCTGATCCATACATTAATTTCTCTTATTCAGGCAGAAGCTTACTCTTGGAATGGTGCCCAGATATGCAGTGGTCACACACAAGCTTATCTCTGGGGCACACACAGCAGCTTGCTCTACACCAGTCTGAGTTTATTTCTCAAGTAAGTTTTCTGTCTAGTCCAGAGCTGCGTGTACACATTACAGTTGCATTGGCTCATCTGTCAAATGTTCTAATACTTGGGTCGAAAAATTAGGCTGTGTCCGAAATATCTGCAATTCCGTTCATACGTAAATTTTTCGATGTCGTACCACCGTTGTTAATCCAAGGGATTAAGGCATGGCAGATCAATTTTATCACATCTACACTAACCAGTCTGCTCACAACAAACTTAACAACATATGTAGGGATTACTTCAACTAAGTATATGCGTCCCAGTCGGGGGTAATTTCATTAAGATTACAATGGACATGCACAGGTCATAAATCATTCCGTCATTTTTCACATGTCTGCTGTTAATCTCATGCACACATGCACACCTTTTTGGTTCACACTACGTTACTCTACCTAGAATGACGTTATCTATACTTGCCTCAGTCTCCCCTGAGTGAGTCTATTGAGCCAGGTGAATCACGTGTCAGGGTCCTCCAGCGAGGGCAATAAACCCAATCTGGCCAGGTTGTCTTTACACATAAAACACCAGGTGACTGATCTGACCTATCAGTCCAATAACTGAGTGCTAGGGGTGCCTAGTGTAGTAATTCACAAATCTTTGCACACACCAGGTCAGACAGACAGTATCTCTGCAGGATCGACTGCTATACACCTCTACTTTCGGGCAGCCCTAATTAAAATTTAGCCCATGTAACAATCACTGACTGGGTCGCCTCACTTTGGGTAATTTCCCTCCCACAAATCTTTACCCAGCACTCTTGCACTAAGCTCTACAACATCACAATGCTCCGCCCCATCTCTACCATGTGCTTTCTGGCTTTCTCAACTGCTGTATCTACAAATCTCTCTATTATGTTATTATGGTATCCCATTTCCCATTCTACTGCTGATGAGTGAAACAGTTGTCGTGTTTCAGTAGATTTGTTCCAGTGTGCCAGAAACACTTTGGACTCTGTGAGTTAGGAAATATGTGATGCATTTTGTATTGTAACATGAACGTACACTGAGGACTGAAAAATGTACATTCTTCATTGTATTTTGCTGAAATCTTTCAATCTATGTGTGCATATAAAGGTTGGTATTCAATATCCTCACAACAAGCTGCCATAAAAATGGCTGGGAGGAGTCTCCTACCTCAGTCAAACTCATTTCCTGTAAACTGGAACAAACAAGTCTGATCCTGCCTTGTCAACAGAAACAGAAGAAGCACTACTGCTCCCAGAATTTCTATCCCAGTCTTGCTGAGGGGACATCACCCTGTTCATATAATTCCTCTACAAAAGATGAAGCTTTCAACTGTAATTTGATAAGGCTGAACAACTCGTTTTAATAGTAATTCTACACTAATCTATGTGTGCACTTTAAGTATTTGGTTGCAGTAATTTCTGCACCAAATCTACATCTTCTGTCAGAAGTAAGCACTAAAAATGTGATGCGTTTTGACATGTTTTTGACACTTGTTTGGTGCATATTTGGTGCTTTATTGATGCCCTTTTTACATGTGTTTTTTTCCATGAAATTTCTATGTGTTCTGGGGTAGATATACGTAGCAAAAAGGCACCAAGAATTGACATGCTGAAGATTTCTTTCTGCACCAGATCTGCAAGGGAATATAAGCAACCTGTGATAAAAAGGATTCTCATTGACATGTCTGGTATAAGGATTGACATGCAGTTTTGTGACAACTGCACCACAAAATGCATACAAAATGCACTGTGCAAATAGCCTAAATCTCTAGCCCTACAGCTTCTTTTCCTCCAGCTGTCCCCCAGCCTCTACAGAAGGGGTAGGAAACGTCAACAAGTCATGTTTTCAGGATTACCTTAGCATTGCACAGGGGTTGGAAACATCACCAGTGCAAGTGATTAAATTATGAACTGTGCTATACTAAGGAAATCCTGAAAGCATGACCTGTTGACGGCCCTCGAGACCTGGATGCCCCATCCCTGGTCTACAGCCACAGTTCTTTCAGTTGCCCTCAAGCCCTTACATCCTCTCTCGCTTCACAAATTTACCTCTGCTTCAAGTCATCAGCTCAATGGATGAGACGTAACACAGATAATGTTGTATAAGTAATGGCTCTGCATCTGTGATATTCTTGTATGCAAAATCTGAGTGATTTTCATTAGTATTTTAAATCAGACTTTCATCAATGTGTGTGTGACAGTGTTTCTCAACGAAGTTTCATCAGTTTTTTTGTGTTGTACAAGACATTTTGTCTCAAATCAAATAAAGATGCAAATTGGACAGCACATGATAGGCACACAGATAAAATGGACACATGCATTTGCATTTCAAAGTTTGATCTGTGACTTGGGCCAAAATTGGACATGTCTCTATATTTTGGTGTGGTCCAAATGTTGGATTTTCTATGACATCATTTACAGGGGCTTTAGTTTATATTTTAGTTATCCCTGCTTTATCACAGCCTTTTGAATTTGTTATCATACAGCATATGTTTGTGTGACAATTGTAATTTGTATCAAATGTTTCATTATTTGGTTAGTGATTGATATCATCTTTAGAAGTAATTGTTTCCAGGTTGGATACAAGATTGAATATGGATTCTGTCTGTTTTACTGCCTTTCTAAGTCTCTAATAAATGTTTTTTCAGCTCACTACATTATAAATTGTCAAGCCCATACAGAAAACATACTTGTACTGAAATATTGTAAAGTTTCAAGAACTTCATTATTCATTGTTAACAATAGCTTCCCTTTAAAAAAAGAACAATTTTCTTCTACTATAATTATCCTTCTTTGTACTTCTGACTTAATACTGACTTTTCCTTCAATTAGTATTTCATACAGCCAAGGCTAGTCTATTAATATTATATTACACTACTTTGCAATATTGTAATAATGATAGGATATTTTCTATCCAAACCATGGGAACAACTCAGCTATCCTAAATTCATTACTGGTAGAGTTAATCTGTTTAGGAGTCTAGAACAGTGTGTAATGCTCAAAACACCTGAGCAATATCCAGCTTAAGCCAGCAAATTGTAATGTGTAGCACAGCTCACAATAATGATATCTTCTCCTTCCAACTGGAGCAAACAATATCCCATAACATAAACCTTATTATGTTGTTTCAGGAAATGTAATGACTAAAGGGAGGCTGCTTAACAAAAGCTTAATGAGGTAATGTGGGCAAGATGCCAAGGAGAAAGTCAAGAAAAAAGCAGCAACACACTTATTGATTTCTGATGCCAAAGTACTTGTCTTCTTTTAAGCAGTGTTGTTCCAAAGAGATTTTTGTAGTGTATTCACTTGGTAATGAGAGTCCAAACCCCAATACAGAACTATACTGAGAGGTGATATCAATACAATCAAAATACATTGTGTAACATAGTAATGTAATGTCAAATGACTCATAAAATTAGTGTGTGTGTTAAGACAGTGGAGTAAAAATTATAAAATATTTGTGTGTGCATTGTACATTAGGCTTTGAATTGCTAATTAATGAGAAGATGAAAGATTTATAAGAAGTAATCTGCTCATCTGAGCTACCTTTTAGAGAGGAAAACTTCTAACCTCAATGATATTCTGGGTACTTGGTCACTTCCTAATTGCTTGATCTATCTTCAAAGTAATTTTTTGAAGACTTATTTGATATGCTTGATATCAAAGGCTGAGTTTGCTAATGCTGGATTTAATAGATGATAGTGTCTACTTGTTTCTGTACAATAAAATGTGATTCGAATTTTCTAATTGAAAATTCTGTTGCACTTTTTAAATAGTTAGAGTCGTGGCCAAAAGCATCTTGACATATTCTACTTGTTGGATCTCTCCATGAAAAAACACAACATCTGGAAGGTAGATGCCTGAGATCAAACTCTATCTTTCATATCCTAATTCTCACTCTATGTTTACCTGTATTAATGCTTATCAAGCCAGTGACTTTTTATATAGCACTGTAAAATAAATTTCCATCTTTTTATTTGTTACCTGCTAGTGCCATAACATCTTTAATCTTAAACATCCGAGGACATCACTTTGGTGTAATCTGCAAAACAGTAGGTCACACAATCACAGAGAACAAGGCTAGGTGAATTCAAAACTTTGTCTAAAGCTACAGAAGCACAAAAGTTATTTATTCATAGCTGTAATGATAAGGCATTCATGGCTGAACATGGCTGAGATCACCATGAAGCATGCCAAAATTAGTGGGTAGAAAACCTAGCATGCATTCTGCATCACCGGAAAGTCTATTCATAGGGTTGAATTGTAACGGAGTAATATTACAAATTAATTTAAGGTTTAGCAGGTGCCTGACCTGATTTGAATCCAATATAAAATTTATGGAAGAACTAAAGCTCAAAGCTCATAGCAAAAAGCCCACAAAAACATCAGGCTTTCAAGAGAAAATTGGAGCAAAAATAACACCTGAGCAATGCATGTGAGTAGTTTCTCCATACAGGAGGCATCTTGAAGCTGTCATCACCAATAAAATAATTTGTATGAAGTATTAAATAAATTTCATTGTGTTTAATAGTTTTTCCCTTTGTTATTTCTCATTATTACACCACTAAATATAGAGAATCTATGGTTTGATTTCTTTACCTGTGTGGACTGGATGGGTTGTTACCAACATGTTTAATGATGGTGAGTTCCAATTTCACTGAGAACTCCATTGTCCCCATGTTTTGGGTTGACAGTAACAGCGTCCAGATGCAAATGCCACACCTGGAATAAGCTCCAGAACATTTACCTATTAACGTGATGGATTAATGAGGGCATAGCCCATGCAGCCCAGCCAATTCATGAACTCAAATTACTTTTGGGCCCTAAAAGAAGAGGCTGCTACATATTAAAGAGCTGTAATTCCTAAACCCTTACTCCAATCAGGATGTGAATACCCTCAATTTAAAGCTTAGAGTCTGTACATTAAGCCCATATTGATTATCTAATTGAATATGAAAATGTTTTGGTAAGCTGTTAAAATGTGAACATTTGTGTCACAGCCCAAATATATCTGGATCTAACTATATATGCTATATTTATAACAAATGCTATTAGACTCAATCTAATTTTCCTCTGATTTAGGATGTACTTTATTTATCATATCTTATAATCAAACTAATTTACCAATCTAATATGTTGATTGGGGGATGACCCCGTCAACAGATGTTAAATATCCCATCCTCTCTTACTTACATGTTGCCATTTAGAGAGGCCCATATCCCATAGCAGATACTGTAGCAATTTAGCCCAAGTTACTCTATGGAAATGTATGTGCAATAATATACCCTTCAAGAACCAAAATGGAGGAAATACATTGGACTACAAGGGGGTAAGGCTTTGACCAGGAGTTGACAGGGCTAAATAGGGTATATACCATACATGTTGCTCTGACGTGAATGGGAGTCATTGAAATGACAAGAGATACCCCATGGCTATTAATTTTGGGCCTACAAGATCGGTGAGATTGTTTCTTTCTCTTTTTTATACTGATATAGATTAGCTATATGGATACAGTACAGTACAGACCAAAAGTTTAGACACATCTTCTCATTCAAAGCGTTTTAATAATAATAATAAAACTTTATTTGTATAGCGCCAACATATTCCGCAGCGCTTTACAGTACAACGGTACATATAAGAAAAATATATGGTACAGAAACGTAATGCAGAACAGTAGTTACATACCAAAAACATAGAATCAACTTCGGAAATACAATAAGAAAGGCAGAAAATGAAGGTGACCCTGCTCGAAGGAGCTTACAATCTAAGACGGGATGGGAACACAAAGTACAGGGGCTTATAACAATGAATATCTTACGTCTAAGTGACTACTGTTAGGGAGAAGGATAGGCCGCCCTGAAGAGGTGTGTTTTTAGGGAGCGTCTGAAGCTATGCAAGTTGTGGATGGTCCTAATTTCTTGGGGTAGGGTATTCCAGAGTTTTGGTGCAGCTCGAGAGAAGTCTTGAAGTCGGGAATGGGAGGTTCGGATTAATGCCGATGTGAGTCTGAGGTCATGTTCAGAGCGAAGGGGACGGGTGGGGTGGTAGACAGAGATGAGGGTGGAGAGGTAAGGAGGTGTCGCACCATGAATAGCTTTGTGGGTGACAACGAGCAATTTGAATTGGATTCTATAGTGTACGGGCAGCCAATGTAGTGACTGGCACAGAGCAGAAACATCTGAGTAACGGTTTGCTAGATAGGTGATCCTGGCTGCTGCATTGAGGATAGACTGGAGAGGGAAAGCTTACTGTGGGGGAGGCCAGCTAATAAAGAATTACAGTAGTCAAGGCGGGAATGAATCAGGGCCACGGTGAGGGTTTTAGTTGTTCCCGTGGTGAGGAAAGGGCGAATTCTGGAGATATTTTTCAGGTGCAAGCGACAGGAGCGGGTGAGAGATTGTATGTATGGGGTGAAGGAGAGATCAGTGTCCATCAAAACACCGAGACAGCGAGCCTGCTGACTGGGTGTTATCGTGGTGCCGCACACAGAGAGAGAGATGTCAGATTTAGGGAGGTTGGCAGAGGGTGGGAGCAGAAGAAGTTCAGTTTTGGAAAGGTTGAGTTTCAGATAGAGAGTGGACATGATATTGGAGACTGCGGTTAGACAGTCATTGGTGTTCTTTAATACGGCAGGGGTAAGGTCAGGGGCTGAAGTGTATAGTTGTGTGTCATCAGCATAAAGATGGTACTGAAAGCCAAATCTGCTGATTGTTTGTCCGATCGGGGCTGTGTAGAGAGAGAAAAGAAGAGGACCGAGGACTGAACCCTGAGGGACCCCAATAGTGAGGGGAAGAGGGGAAGAAGTGGAGCCAGCAAAAGATACACTGAAAGAGCGGTCAGAAAGATAGGAAGAGAACCAGGAGAGAGCCGTGTCCTTGATGCCAATGGAGTGCAGCATAGAGAGTAGGAGCTGATGGTCGACAGTGTCAAAAGCCGCAGAGAGGTCAAGAGGGATAAGCAGAGAGTGGTCACCATTACGTTTTGCTGTCAGAAGGTCATTGGTCACTTTGATGAGGGCAGTTTCTGTAGAATGTAAGGGGCGGAAGCCAGACTGCAATGGATCTAAAAGAGAGTGAGTGGCGAGGTAATGAGTGAGGCGGGTGTAGACCAGGCGCTCCAGGAGTTTAGAGATGAAGGGGAGATTGGAGACTGGTCTGTAGTTATTTGTGCAGGATGGGTCAAGGGACGTTTTCTTTAGTAGTGGAGTGATAATAGAGTGTTTGAAGGAGGAGGGGAAGATGCCAGTAGAGAGGGAGAGATTGAAGATTGTGGTTAAGTGACTGGTGACCACTGGAGAGAGGGTCTGTAGTAAGTGTGAGGGAATGGGGTCAGAGGTGCATGTAGTGGGATGTGAGGACGAGAGGAGCCTGGAGACTTCCTCTTCTGTGGCTGGGTCAAAAATGGAGAGTGAGCCAGAGGGGATGTGGGGAGAGATGGGAGTAGAAACACTTGAAGGTTGGGAGCTGATTTCCTGACGGATGTTTTCTATTTTCTCTGTGAAGTAAGAGGCCAGATCGTCAGCACAGAGGTCAGTGATAGGAGCCTGCACTTTCGGACTGAGGAGAGAGTGAAAGGTGTCAAAAAGTTTCTTTGAGTTGTTGGCTAGTGAGGAGATCAGGGTGGTGAAGTAGGTCTGTTTGGCGAGGTGAAGGGCAGAGTTGTAGGTTTTTAGCATGAATTTATAATGGATGAAGTCTCCTGGTGAGTGACTTTTCCTCCATAGGCGTTCGGCACTCCTCGAGCATCGCTGGAGGAATCGAGTTTGTGATGTGAGCCAGGGCTGTTTTACTCTGTGTTTGGAGGTTCTAAGGGTGAGGGGTGCTACTTGGTCCAGGGTACTTTTGAGAGTGTCATTGTAGTAATTCACAGCCAGATTAGGGCAGGAGAAGGAGGAGATTGGGGACAGTGATGAGAGAAGAGAGTCTGTGAATGTGTGAGGGTTGATGGCCTGTAGATTTCTGAATGTGTGATAGGTCGTTTTCTGTATTTTCATGACTATGAAAATAGTAGATTAACACTGAAGGCATCAAAACTATGAATTAACACATGTGGAATAATATACTTAACAAAAAGTGTGAATCAACTGAAAATATGTCTTATATTCTAGGTTCTTCAAAGTAGCCACCTTTTGCTTTGGTTACTGCTTTGCGCACTCTTGGCATTCTCTTGATGAGCTTCAAGAGGTAGTCACCAGAAATGGTTTTCACTTCACAGGTGTGCCCTGTAAGGTTTAATAAGTGGGATTTCTTGCCTTTTAAATGGGGTTAGGACCATCAGTTGTGTTGTGCAGAAGTCTGGTGGATACACAGCTGACAGTCCTACTGAATAGACCGTTAGAATTTGTATTATGGCAAGAAAAAAGCAGCTAAGTAAATAAAAACGAGTGGCCATCATTACTTTAAGAAATGAAGGTCAGTCAGTCCGAAAAATTGGGAAAACTTTGAAAGTGTCCCCAAGTGCAGTTGCAAAAACCATCAAGCGCTATAAAGAAACTAGCTCACATGAAGACCGCCCCCACGAAAGGAAGACCAAGAGTCACCTCTGCTGCGGAGGATAAGTTCATCCGAGTCACAAGCCTCATAAATCGCAGGTTAACAGCAGCTCAGATTAGAGACCAGGTCAATACTACATAGAGTTCTAGCAGCAGACACATCTCTACAACAACTGTTAAGAGGAGACATTGTGCAGCAGGTCTTCATGGTAAAATAGCTGCTAGGAAACCACTGCTAAGAACAGGCAACAAGCAGAAGAGACTTGTTTGGGCTAAAGAACACAAGGAATGGACATCAGACCAGTGGAAATCTGGGCTTTGGTCTGATGAGTCAAAATTTGAGATCTTTGGTTCCAACCACCGTGTCTTTGCGCGACGCAGTAAAGGTGAACAGATGGATCTGCATGCCTGGTTCCCACCGTGAAGCATGGAGGAGGAGGTGTTGGAGATTTATTCAAAATTAAAGGCATACTGAACCAGCATGGCTACCACAGCATCTTGCAGCAGCATGCTATTCCATCCGGATTGCGTTTAGTTGAACCATCATTTATTTTTCAACAGGACAGTGACCCCAAACACACCTCCAGGCTGTGTAAGGGCTATTTGACCAAGAAGGAGAGTGATGGGGTGCTACGCCAGATGACCTGGCCTCCATAGTCACCAGACCTGAACCCAATCAAGATGGTTTGGGGTGAGCTGGACCACAGAGTGAAGGCAAAAGGGCCAACAAGTGCTAAGCATCTCTGGTAACGCCTTCAAGACTGTTGGAAGACGATTTCCGGTGACTACCTCTTGAAGCTTATCAAGAGAATGCCAAGAGTGTGCAAAGCAGTAATCAAAGCAAAAGGTGGCTACATTGAAGAACCTAGAATATAGGACATATTTTCAGTTGTTTCACACTTTTTTGTTAAGTATATAATTCCACATGTTAATTCATAGTTTTGATGGCTTCAGTGTAATCTACAATTTACATAGTCATGAAAATAAAGAAAACTCTTTGAATGAGAAGGTGTGTTCAAACTTTTGGTCTGTACTGTATATAGTCAGTTAACTGCTCCGTTTTTCATAGACTCCCATGTTAAATCCTTCAAAAATCAATTTTCTCAAAGTGAACATAAGAGTTGAGTTTGCACAACTTTTTTGCGAACAAATTGCTGTTAAATCCATTCTAGCAGACAATTACTGGACTTGTGATCTTAGCCTAACATTGACTGATCAGACATATACACATAGCTGGCAACACAGGATTCATCATTCACTATAAGTCTGCTTTCACACTTTGTTTTGTCCCCCACTTAATGGTCCCATCAGAGCTTACAACCAAACCCTCTGCAAAAAGGGATTTGGAGGTATGCATCAACAGGGCCATTGTATAAAATGGTGCAGATGGAATCACTGTGTGCTCTGTAATGCACCATTTTTGGGAGTATATGACTATTGGACACAGACACAGAGATGAAGTATATTACATCTAGATGCCCGCCTCCAGTAGGAGTGTACGCCCAAAAATGCTCCATAACAAAGTACGTGGTGAGTCCGTCTTCACCGTTATAGTCAAATGCCATGGCAGATCCAAATCCTCTTTTGTGGGGTATTCAGACGTGATCCCCAATGTCTGAATACTGGGGGACAAAATGCAGTGTGAGAACTTCCTATGTGATTTCACAGCTTCTCCTTTGACACTTAGCTTTGCATGCACTCATTAAATGCTTAAATACAAAAAATGGGATTTATGTCTAACCATTATGGCTAAATATGTACATACTGTATATGTGTTGTTAGAGTCCAAAAAAAACCATTGGCCTTTGTGAAAATTTCCAAATTTTGATCTTTTATTTTTATTTTATATAATATTAGATATGGAAAAAAATTGCCAGAATAAAAAAATACATTTCACATAAGAACCTACTTTAATTAAAGTCCTTTTGTAAAAATAGCTTCCTTTTAATATTAAACAACATGCACAGGGGGGAACAAACTAAGTAGCAAATTAATCTAAATTAAATAAAATAAATTCTAAAATACAAATTTTTATAAAAAAATTGCAGAGTAAGTTATAAAAAGTGTATAGTTTCTGGTATTCAGGACATTTTCTTTACCGGGGTAACTTATTCATGATTGTCTTAGATTTTCCTAAATACTGACCTATTTTAGCTATTTTATAGTTCATGTTCTAGTTTTAGAATAAATGTGCAGTATATTTTAATAGATACTCTGTTCTCAAAGATATTTTTACTGAAATTTGCAATTAATATTTGAAATCACCACTTATACTTTGAATGCTCTTCAATCAGGTCATGCTGCATCTTCCTAAATGTCAACCACCATCTACTAATGCAGGAATATTCAGTGTTATAGCGTTCTGCATAGATAAGTGTCTTCATTGAGTTTCTAGACTATTGGTGTTTCATTAACATCACTGATAAAGTACATGTTGTATAATAATATTTTTTTTATTTCTGATTATTTAAGACAGGAAACATGTGAGATATTAATTGGCATATATTTCTTGAAATATAACATTATTTTTTAATGTAGACTTCTAATTAAACTAATTCAGATGACTCCATTGTCTACCAGGCACAATGTGAGAAGTGTTTTACCAACATCAGTTGCCAAGTAGGGATGAGCGAGTATACTCGCTACTATTCGGTATTCGCCGAATAGTAGCGGTATTAAGGCTACTCGCTACTCTCCGAGTACTTATGTGTACTCGGGAGTAGCGAGTAGTCCTAATTCTTTTGCAGTGTATCTATAGATACGAATATTAAGGTACTCGCTCATCCCTATTGCCAAGCCAATGGAAAGCTTTAATATATTATACAGGTTGATAATATTATACCATGTTATCTAATAAATATTATACATTAGGTCATTGTCCTCACTAGACCGCTGGAAGTGAAAAATGTTTGCACTGGTTAGTAGGTAGTTTGCAATGTTACTGATCTGGCTGTATGTAGACAAAGTGTTGGTTATTACTGTTGTCCTCCAGCTTTTGGACCTGGGTTTGAATTCAACCAAGGACAATATCTTCCCAAATTTATGATTTCCCTGTGTTATCCCAAACTATAAGAACATTTCAAAGGGCTAAATATACTTCTTACAATGAAAATGGCAAAAATAAGAACAAAAAGTTCATGTTAATGATAGGCAAATGTTGAAAAATTAAAACCATATTTTGAAAACACTTCAATTTATTCAATATCAAGTATGAGCACCAATAGCAAAAATGCACACTTAATAATGGTACTAATGGTTGTTTAAGGAATGTTCTGCTGCTTTGAATGCACTTGGACATGGAATACACCTAGATTCACTGCTGGCAGCTCATCTAGGGCATCATGGATTCGCTGCTGGAAAGGGAGCCGTCCACAGTATTTCTTAATGATTTGAATGCCCAAGTGCATTCATCATGGCAGAACATTCCTCAGACACCAATAATCTCATTGATAGCATGAAATTTTAGTTTTTCAATTTTTTCATCATTTGCATGACTCAATATTGTGCTTTTTCCATACATCTATGTATTTTCCTTCTTGTGTTGGACTTTTGAATGTTGACAAGTGGAGATTCAGGGGCATATCTTTAATGGTGGAGGGGAGCCCTGGGATCTTAAGATGTTCCAAAAGATCCCTTTGACACATACAGTATGAAAAGACCAATATTATTAAAGATCTGTAATAGTTGGGGGCCTTGGTGGAGATTTTATATTTGGACACAATGAATAGATTTATGTCTTAAGCATCTAGTCTGTATGTGTGTCCTATATTGTATAGGACATGCAAATTTTGACAACAATAACTCTCTGAAATATGCTGCATCACACAAGTAACAATTAATAAACACCCATTGTGACAGATACCACACCTCGCAGCCCAACCATGTTGTCTCTAATATGTTGGAGCCACACAGTACAGTCATGTCACTTCATCCAACACGTGACATTCCGCATCCACATATGAATGTAAGTTAAGCATGGCACAGTTAAACACTGACACCCCCTGTCCACACAAGCACGAGGAGTGAGAGAGGGTGATTCATGCAATCCTCAGGAATGACACCACACTCACAACTCTGAAAGGATGGGAACCTTCTTTCACTGCCCAGCAAAATGGAGTCTTGCCAGCCAGGTAGTGCTGCCACCAGTATCTTGTTAGGTATAAGCCTGGTCGGTTGCAGGTTATATCAAGCAGAAACCAACCCATGTATCGTAAAGTATTAACCAATGACAAGGACAAGTGTGGGTTCATGCATCGAGATAAAAGAACAACTCAGGTTTAATTTATAGATTTAATCATTTTAGAACACTAGAAATAACAATATTTACACAATGCATTATACAGATATTACAGTCAGATATTCAAATAAAGGTTGTAGTATACAAAAGGCATATGCAATCAAATGTAAGTCAGTTATCAGTTTCTTGTTGCTTTCATTGTTGCTGACTTGGCACATGGGAGATGCTGTTGAACAGGGGTTCTTTACTTGATTTTTTCCAGCACAGTACACGTCAATGTAGCCTTCCCCCAGAAGTGAGCAATGGTGAAGTACGGTGTGTACTTGTTATACCATTGGTTTGTCACTCCCTCTTCACCCCCGGGATGTCTCTGATTTCCCTTTTCCTATACTTCTATGCTTTGAGCCAAAAGATCCCAAAAACTATGATGGGTCTTAAATTCCCATTGGGAGGTCCAAGGGGAACGGTTTTGGGGCCATCAGATCCAGCTGGATCTCCTCTAAATTTGGAGATGAAACACAGTTTTCTTACCTGGCTTCTGCTAGCTGTTTTCCGTATCTTCCCAACTCTGGGAAATATCTGGAACCTAGGTATGTATGCAATTTGCTCTCACGAATTTGGGAATATAATCGGTGTAGGCTTAGGATGTATAGTATTATTGTAATTTTGTCTAATGTCATGACACCAGCCTGCATATCTGTGTAAAGCTTTCTCAGCTAAATTAAATAGGCCACTTGGAAGCTATGAGCTCAACATGACTTCTTTCCTTTCAAAGGCCAATTGCACTGGCTTCGTAATTGCTTTCGTCACCTTACCATTTGCCAGTGGATACAGCATCCCGGCTAAAACTGCTACTCTGAACAAAGTCCTGTAGAGGAGCATGTAGCTAGGATTCCATAGTTTATACTTTCCCCCATAGTTTCCCCTTGAGGGACATATCTGGGGATTTATGATTGATTACTGACTAGATATCTCCCATATTCTAGGCACTCATCTTTGACATGAAGAAGCAAATTCAACTCACCAAAGTATCAGATATCTGAAATATCTATTAGAATAGATCACCAACATGTAGTTAAGTAGTGTCATCCGATGATATATATTTCACTGTCATTTAAAGTGAAAATCCGCTGCAACAGTATATGTATAGGGAATAGCATAATGGCTGAATGTGAATAGCAGGGCTGTCTGCACAGCTAACAAAGACATAGGAAAAAAAAGACATGGCAAAAAACTGCTTGTGAATCTAAAGAAAAAGGAGAAATCTTAGCTTAAAGCAGTGGCCACTGCGTCAAGAGCCCGATAACCACGTCACGGTCTTTCTCATTATATCGGGTCCTAACCTTTATGCCTCTCTTGTGGTGTAATGTTTGTATGTGTGAGTTTTCATGCCTCTATATACAATTAAAACTGGCTGTGAGGGTTTATCATGGACATGACTACAACAAAATGTATACCAAACATGGCTACCGGAGGGGGGAAGGGAGCTCAGTCAAACATCAGTAATACAACTATATAGTGAAGGACTGGCATCACCTTATGTTTAGGTGCAAGCAAGAAAAAAAACAAATTGTCATTTAAAGTGAAAATCCGCTGCAACACTAGTCAGTATATGTATAGGGAATAGCATAATGGCTGAACGTGAATAGCAGGGCTGTCTGCACTGCAAACAAAGACATAGGCAAAAAAAGACATGGCAGAAAGTGCTTGTGAATCTAAAGAAAATGGAGAAATCTTAGCTTAAAGCATGGGCCACTGTGTCAAGAGCCCGATAACCACGTCACGGACTTTCTCATTATATCGGGTCCTAACCGTATGCCTCTCTTGTGGTGTAATGCTGTATACGTGGGTTTTCATGCCTCTATATACAATTAAAACCAGCTGTGAGGGGTTATCATGGACATGTCTACAACAAAATGGATACCAAACATGGCTACCGGGCAGGGGAAGGGAGTTCAGTCAAGTCATTGACTGAGCTCCCTTCTCCTGCCCGGTAGCCATGTTTGGTATAAATTTTGTTGTAGTCATGTCCATGATAA
Source organism: Allobates femoralis (assembly GCA_033576535.1). NCBI lineage: Eukaryota > Metazoa > Chordata > Amphibia > Anura > Aromobatidae > Allobates > Allobates femoralis. The sequence goes on along the minus strand of JARQOC010000004.1, from coordinate 297,328,878 downwards.
CCCCTCACAGCTGCTTTTAATTGTATATATAGGCATGAAAACCCACACATACAGCATTACACCACAAGAGAGGCATACGGTTAGGACCCGATATAATGAGAAAGACCGTGACTTGGTTACCGGGCTCTTGACGCAGTGGACACTGCTTTAAGCTAAGATTTCTCAATTTTCTTTAGATGCACAAGCAGTTTATGCTATATATTTCATTGTGACCATAAAAAATGTTCAACTTATTAAAAAAAAATTGAAGTGAAAGCTACATGACATTTAGTACATTACACTATTACATTATGTGCAATCTGCATCTAAACTGAGATTCATTTTGGTTATGGTCATATTTGCTCCAATCCAGTTTAAACAACTTAATAAAAATATGTACAAGAAGGAGACTTAATACTTAAAATTATAGATTATTTGGTTCAAAACAAATACTATTCAACTTTAAATTTACAAAAAATGTTAGTTCACCTGAAATTATTTTTTTGCAGTTTTCTTTGGCAGGTGGTCAAGATGGGTTAAACAAAATTATACTCACCCAGCCTTCAATTATGCTGCCATGCAACCATGCTCTCTTCAGGTCAACTTTCTATTCAATCCGCAGCGAAGTCTCTACAAAGGTGCATCTTTGATGTTTCTGGGGCAAACTTGTACCTTATAGACTCACGTCAAGAATTGCTCCCAGGTTGCTCTGGAGGCATTGAGGATACTTTTGAAGAGACCTCATTGGTGACTGGACAAAAGAAGATGACCATAGTGGTTCTGTGTGGCAGGACAAAAGAGGGCTGAATTTTTTAACGTATTGTTTAACCTATTTTTATTATGTTTTAGGTTTTGGGGAGGATTCGGGCTATAATATTTCACATTGCATTTTCATCTAATGAATTTTATGCTAATCAAATTTACTAACCTAACTTGCTGAAATCTGTAAAATTTCCATTTCAGCATATTTGCTCATCCTCACTTAGAACAAATATGGTATTTTGGAAAGTTAAAACTATGTTGCTGAAGAAAACAACCAACCCCAATTGTGTCTTTACATATGTCAACTATTAACAGGCAAAGATGGTTCCCCAATGAGTACAGATAGTAATATGATTGTGGATAATACTGAAATGACAGCACTATTACTTTTCTTTCACCAGTGTATACAAAAAGAACAAACATATGGGATATGCTTTCTAAAATTGCTAATGATGCCATAACAAATGTCTTGCTGAGGCTGACAGTATTAGTACAAAAGAGATTATTGAAGGAAATGTATCTCATATTTTATTCCTGTTACATGAGGTAAATGTAAGTATGTAGAGAAAAATGTATGTGTACTTTGCTTTTTAATGTAGCAATATTTTTGTGGCTACAATAGTGGAGGCACACTTCCTTTCTATATTACCATGCCAGAGTGTATGTTTTATGATAATTGCAGTGTATGGAAAAGAATGGTCATACAATTTTCAAAAATGAGTACAAATGAAGAATGAAAAATCAGTATTATTAGTATTTTCCAGCCTTCAGCTTGTTCTCGAGCCATGAATACTTGATGACTGAACGTTCTGTCGGAAGATTGATCTTGCACAAGCCTAGATAGGTCCAATAGAGTCTTTATCACCGTTCTACGATTTTGGGTTGCTGATATTCCTGTTCACTTTGTTCCTTCTATTTTTCCTACCAAGATGTCCTTCTCCAGTGAATACTCTCTTCATATGATGTGTCCAAAGTAGGTAAGTCATAGTTTTGTGATTCTTGCTTCAAGTGACATGTCTGGCTTGATTTGTTCCTGAATTGTTTGTTCTTCTTGCCATCCATGGTAATGATAACATCCTTCCCAAGCACCACATTTTGAAGTCCGTTGATTCTTCTTCTGTCTTGTTTCTTTATCCATGTCCATATCCATGTTTCACTTCCATTTCTTAATACAGAAAATATCAGACTATGTACGAGCTGTGTCATTGTCACCAGTGAAATGTACATCTATTTGAAGACCTTGCCAAGGGACATCATTGTTCATTTGCCCATAACTATTGTCCTATTGACTTCCATTGACAATGCTGCATCATGAGTGATATTTGATCTAAGTAGGTTGAAGTCCTTTTCAACTTCCACTTCATTGGCGTCCATCTCAAATGTGTCCCTGTCGTATTTGGCAGTAGTCAATATCTTTGTCTCCTTTGTTGAATAGCAGTCACATGTTCAAGCTTTCCATCATGGCACTCTTTAATGTCATTCATTTCATTTATGCTTGTTGCTGTTAGTGTTGTATCATTTGTGTGTTTTAGATTGTTGACAGTTC
>JARQOC010000004.1:297314466-297326491 GCA_033576535.1 Allobates femoralis | reverse complement strand
CATTTATCCCCATTAAATCGCATTTGCCATTTAGCAGCCCAAGCTTCTAGTTTACATAAATCCTCCTGTAATATAAAATTGTCCTCCTCTGTATTGATTACCCTGCAGAGTTTAGTGTCATCTGCAAATATTGAGATTCTACTCTGTATGCCCCCTACAAGGTCATTAATAAATATATTAAATAGAAGCGGGCCCAACACTGACCCCTGTGGTACCCCACTGTTAACTGTGACCCATTCTGAGTGTGTTCCATTAATAACCACCCTTTGTTTCCTATCACTAAGCCAGTTCTTAACCCACTTACACATATTTTCCCCTATCCCCATTGCCCTCATTTTATGTATCAACCTTTTGTGTGGCACCGTATCAAAAGCTTTTGAAAAGTCCATATACACCACATCCACTGCATTTCCTTGGTCCAGTCCAGAACTTACTTCTTCATAGAAGCTTATTAGATTAGTTTGACAGGAACGGTCCCTCGTAAAACCATGTTGATAATGGGTCATGAGGTTATTTTTGTTCAGATACTCCAGTATAGCATCTCTTAGAAAACCCTCTAGGATTTTACCCACAGTAGAGGTTAAGCTTACTGGCCTATAATTTCCAAGTTCAGTTTTTGTCCCCTTTTTGAATATTGGCACCACATTTGCTATACGCCAGTCCTGTGGTACAGACCCTGTTTTTATGGAATCTTTAAATATTAAAAATAATGGTCCATCTATGACAGTACTTAATTCCTGCAGCACTCTGGGGTGTATCCCATCCGGGCCCGGTGATTTGTCAATTTTAGTGATTTTTAGACGATGCCGTACTTCCTCTTGGGTTAAGCAGGTGACATTTAATTGAGACTTTTTGTTATCCCTGATCATATTGTCTGTCATGGGATTTTCTTGTGTAAATACTGTTGAAAAAAAGTCATTTAGCATATTGGCTTTTTCCTCATCCTCATCCACCATTTCACCCAGACTATTTTTAAAGGGGCCAACACCATCATTTTTTAGTTTCTTACTATTTATGTAGTTAAAAAATATTTTGGGATTCTTTTTACTTTCTCTGGCAATGAGTCTCTCTGTCTCAATCTTTGCTGCCTTGATTTGCTTTTTACAAATGTTATTTAATTTTCTGTATTTATTTAATGCTTCATCACTACCTACTTGCTTTAATTCCCTAAATGCTTTCTTTCTGTCACATATTGCACTTCTTACCGCTTTATTTAGCCATAGTGGTTTCCTCCTATTTCTAGCATGCTTATTCCCATAGGGTATATATTGTGCACAGGTCCTATTCAGGATGCTAATAAACATCTCCCATTTGTGTTGTGTACTTTTATGTCTCAGGACATCGTCCCAGTTTATTGCACTAAGATCATCTCTCAACCGTTGGAAATTTGCCTTCCTGAAGTTTAGTGTCCTTGTGGCCCCTCTACTACACGTCTTAGTAAAGGATACTTGAAAGCTTATTAAGTTATGATCACTATTACCCAAGTGACCTCCAACCCGTATATTTGATATGCGGTCTGGCCTGTTGGTTAATATTAGGTCCAGCAGTGCCCCCCTTCTTGTTGGGTCCTGAACCAGTTGTGAAAGGTAATTGTTAGGGATGGGCGAATCTACTCGCTAGGACTCGTTACTCGGCGAGTAGTAAGGGACTCGCAGGACTCGGTACTCTGCGAGTTTCCCAGTGATTACTCGCACGAGTCCAATGCAAATCAATATCAATCCTAGTTTTGTCAGAAACGCTGACAAAACTAGGATTGCCATTGTTTGCATTAGACTCGTGCGAGTAATCACTGGCTACTGTGCCAGTGATAGCAGGGAAACTCGCAAAGTAACTGCTGTTTCTTTGCGAGCCGAGTCCAGCTGTCTTCTCTGTGCAGCTCCAGGGTCCTAGAGCCCGCCTGCTGCCTGATGTAGCAGTGCTGAGATTGTTCTCAGTCTGCTCATTCCCTGTGCATAGACATCTATATTTATGCACAGGGGATGTAGCAGAGAGGACATCGCGTTTTGGACTGCGTCGGACGGAAGAGGATTTTTTTAATTAAAGATGGAGTCCCTAATGGCTTTTTTTTTTATTTCAAATAAAAAATTTTCTCCGTGTTGTGTTTTTTAACCCTTTCTTGGAGATTCTTAGTGGCTGGGTCAAACGTGGCCTGACATTAAGAATCTCGGGCTTAATACCAGCTTGTATAACAAAGCTGGTATTAACCCCTTTATTACCCAGCGTGCCACCGCCACCAGGGCCGCTGGAAGAGCGGGGTTCAGCGCCAGAGGATGGCGCTTCAATGAACGCGCCATCTTCTGGGGCGGCTGCGGGCTGCAATTTGCAGCGGGGGGTGTCCAGAAAGCTTGGGCATCCCTGCGCTGCGGATTCCAGCCCCCAGCTGCTTAGCTGTACCTGGCTAGACATAGAAATTGCGCGGAGCCCCACGCATTTTTTTTTTTATTATTTAATGAATTTCAGAGTCAGAGGCTCAGAGTCAGAGTCTCGGAGTCGGAGTCTCAGAGTCGGAGTCGCCTCAGAGTCGGAGTCGCCTCAGAGTCGCCTCAGAGTCGGAGTCGCCTCGGAGTCGGAGTCGCCTCGGAGTCGGAGTCGCCTCGGAGTCGGAGTCGCCTCGGAGTCGGAGTCGTCTCGGAGTCGGAGTCGTCTCGGAGTCGAGTCGGAGTCGGAGTTGTCTCGGAGTCGGAGTTGTCTCGGAGTCGGAGTTGTCTCGGAGTCGGAGTCGTCTCGGAGTCGGAGTCGGAGTCGTCTCGGAGTCGGAGTCGTCTCGGAGTCGAGTCGGAGTCGGAGTCATCTCGGAGTCGAGTCGGAGTCGGAGTCGTCGTCGTCTCGGAGTCGTCGTCGTCTCGGAGTCGGAGTCGTCTCGGAGTCGGAGTCGTCTCGGAGTCGGAGTCGTCTCGGAGTCAAGTCGGAGTCGGAGTCGTCTCGGAGTCGGAGTCAGAGTCGTCTCGGAGTTGTCTCGGAGTCGGAGTCGGAGTCGTCTCGGAGTCGTCTCGGAGTCGGAGTCGGAGTCGGAGTCGTCTCGGAGTCGTCTCGGAGTCGGAGTCGTCTCGGAGTCGGAGTCGTCTCGGAGTCGGAGTCGTCTCGGAGTCGGAGTCGGAGTTGGAGTCGGAGTCGTCTCGGAGTCGTCTCGGAGTCGAGTCGGAGTCGTCGTCGTCTCGGAGTCGTCGTCGTCTCGGAGTCGTCTCGGAGTCGGAGTCGTCTCGGAGTCGGGGTCGTCTCGGAGTCGGAGTCGTCTCGGAGTCGGAGTCGTCTCGGAGTCGGAGTCGTCTCGGAGTCGGAGTCGGAGTCGTCTCGGAGTCGGAGTCGTCTCGGAGTCGGAGTCGTCTCGGAGTCGGAGTCGTCTCGGAGTCGTCTGAGTCGGAGTCGTCTCGGAGTCGGAGTCGTCCCGGAGTCGGAGTCGTCTCGGAGTCGGAGTCGTCTCGGAGTCGGAGTCGTCTCGGAGTTGGAGTCGTCTCGGAGTCGTCTCGGAGTCGAGTCGGAGTCGGAGTCGTCTCGGAGTCGGAGTCGTCTCAGAGTTGGAGTCGTCTCGGAGTCGTCTGAGTCGGAGTCGGAGTCAGAGTCGTCTCGGAGTTGTCTCGGAGTCGGAGTCGGAGTCGTCTCGGAGTCGTCTCGGAGTCGGAGTCGTCTCGGAGTCGGAGTCGGAGTCGTCTCGGAGTCGTCTCGGAGTCGGAGTCGTCTCGGAGTCGGAGTCGTCTCGGAGTCGGAGTCGTCTCGGAGTCGGAGTCGGAGTTGGAGTCGGAGTCGTCTCGGAGTCGTCTCGGAGTCGAGTCGGAGTCGTCGTCGTCTCGGAGTCGTCGTCGTCTCGGAGTCGTCTCGGAGTCGGAGTCGTCTCGCAGTCGGAGTCGTCTCGGAGTCGGAGTCGTCTCGGAGTCGGAGTCGGAGTCGTCTCGGAGTCGGAGTCGTCTCGGAGTCGGAGTCGTCTCGGAGTCGGAGTCGTCTCGGAGTCGGAGTCGTCTCGGAGTCGTCTGAGTCGGAGTTGTCTCGGAGTCGGAGTCGTCCCGGAGTCGGAGTCGTCTCGGAGTCGGAGTCGTCTCGGAGTCGGAGTCGTCTCGGAGTCGGAGTCGTCTCGGAGTTGGAGTCGTCTCGGAGTCGGAGTCGTCTCGGAGTCGAGTCGGAGTCGGAGTCGTCTCGGAGTCGGAGTCGTCTCAGAGTTGGAGTCGTCTCGGAGTCGTCTGAGTCGGAGTCGTCTCGGAGTCGAGTCGGAGTCGTCGTCGTCTCAGAGTCGTCTCGGAGTCGGAGTCGTCGTCGTCTCGGAGTCGTCTCGGAGTCGGAGTCGTCTCGGAGTCGGAGTCGTCTCGGAGTCGGAGTCGTCTCGGAGTCGTCTCGGAGTCGGAGTCGTCTCGGAGTCGGAGTCGTCTCAGAGTTGGAGTCGTCTCGGAGTCGTCTGAGTCGGAGTCGTCTCGGAGTCGGAGTCGTCTCGGAGTCGGAGTCGTCTCGGAGTCGGAGTCGTCTCGGAGTCGGAGTCGTCTCGGAGTCGAGTCGGAGTCGGAGTTGTCTCGGAGTCGGAGTCGTCTCGGAGTCGGAGTCGGAGTCGTCTCGGAGTCGGAGTCGGAGTCGTCTCGGAGTCGGAGTCGTCTCGGAGTTGGAGTCGTCTCGGAGTCGAGTCGGAGTCCGAGTCGTCTCGGAGTCGGAGTCGTCTCGGAGTCGGAGTCGTCTCGGAGTCGGAGTCGGAGTCGTCTCGGAGTCGGAGTCGGACGACACAGTCCGTCCGACGCAGTCCAAAACGCGATGTCCTCTCTGCTACATCCCCTGTGTATAGATATAGATGTCTATGCACAGGGAATGTGCAGACTGAGAACAATCTCAGCACTGCTACATCATCTCTGTGCACAGACATTCATGTCTGTACACAGGGAATGAGCAGACTGAGAACAATCTCAGCACTGCTACATCATCTCTGTGCACAGACATTCATGTCTGTACACAGGGAATGAGCAGACTGAGAACAATCTCAGCACTGCTACATCAGGCAGCAGGCAGGCTCTAGGACCCTGGAGCTGCACAGAGCAGACAGGACTCTTCTCTTATCTGTGCGAGTTTCCCAGCGATTACTTACAAAGTAAACGAGTCCAATGCAAATAAATGACAAAACTAGGATTGCTTCAAGCTGAAGCTTCCGAGACACATCTGCGATTTGTAAATCTCACACTACTCGCTATTACTCGCTTCCCCATTCATTAACATTGGACTCGCTAGACTCGCAACGAGTAGCGAGTCCTGGGCTCGGACTCGCTAGAGTCAAGCGATTCCGAGTAATTTAGGATTCGCCCATCACTAGTAATTGTCTCTCATAGTTTTCAAAAACTTATTACCTTTGCTGGAACTGCAGGTTTCTGATCCCCAATGTATTTCAGGGTAGTTGAAGTCCCCCATAATAATGACTTCTCCCTGAGTCGCTGCTTCATCTATTTGCTTTATGAGGATATTCTCCTCCACTTCCATTATTGTTGGAGACTTATAACAAACCCCTATCAGTAATTTATTATTTTTTCCCCCTCCCCTTATCTCCACCCACAGGGACTCTACATTTCCATTAGATTCACCTATATTATCACGCAGGATGGGTTTTAAGGATGATTTTACGTATAAACACACACCTCCTCCTCGCCTATTTGTACGGTCATTTCTGAACAGACAATAGCCCTGTAAATTAACAGCCCAGTCATGGCTCTCGTCCAGCCAAGTCTCCGAAATCCCCACCATGTCATAATTATTTTCCAACAAAATCAATTCTAATTCCTCCATTTTGTTGGTGAGGCTTCTGGCATTAGTGAACATGCACTTTATGCATCTCTCTTTACCTCTCTTCCTTCCTACTAGATTGTCTGTTCTAACCCCACCCCCCATGCCACCCCCAATTTTATTACTTGTGCCCAGGTTACTGTTTACTCTATCTTCCCCTCCTATACAATGAATACCCTCCCCCCCAATCCCTAGTTTAAACACTCCTCCAACCTTCTAGCCATTTTCTCCCCCAGCACAGCTGCACCCTCCCCATTGAGGTGCAGCCCGTCCCTAGCATAGAACCTGTAGCCAACAGAGAAGTCGGCCCAGTTCTCCAGGAACCCAAACCCCTCCTTCCTACACCAATTCCTGAGCCACTTATTTATCTCCCTAATCTCCCGTTGCCTCTCTGGTGTGGCACGTGGTACAGGCAGTATTTCAGAGAATACTACCTTGGAGGTCCTTGCCTTAAGCTTGCAGCCTAATTCCCTGAAATCATCTTTAAGGACCTTCCACCTACCGCTAACTTTGTCATTTGTGCCAATGTGCACCATGACCGCTGGGTCCTCACCAGCCCCTCCCAGTAATCTGTCAACCCGATCAACGATGTGCCGGACTCGAGCGCCAGGTAGGCAGCACACTGTTCGACGATCCCTGTCTTTGTGACAGATTGCCCTATCTATTCCCCTAATAATTGAGTCCCCCACTACCAGCACCTGTCTGGCCTGCCCTACTCTCCTGTTTTCCCCCTTACTGGAGCAGACACTCCTCTGGCTTTCAGAGGTCATGCCCTGCTGCAGCAGTGCTATCCCTGAACTTACACCCCCCTCATCTGCCAACATAGCAAATTTATTGGGGTGTGCCAGATCAGGGCTAGCCTCCCTGGCACCCTTCCCTCTACCCCGCCTTCTAACTGTCACCCAGCTAGCTACCTCACGGTCCTGCAGCTCCATACTACCATCCTCCCCCACATCTATCCCATTGAGCAGCTGTTCAGTGAGCAGCAGACTCCTTTCCATATTGTCTATGGATCTCAGCGTTGTCAGTTGTTCATTTAGATCCAGTATCTGGGCTTCCAAATGCACAACGTACTCACATCTCACACAGCAGTATGAACCCTCGATCGGCTGGTCAAGGAATGCATACATGTGGCAAGATGTACACTGGATGGCATTGCCAATCATGGAGCTCATTTCCTAATGGGGATTGCACCAGACAGAAATGATAAGTAAAATGCAAAGTATTAACAAAATACAACCAGCAATTCAGTAAATCCTCCCTTCTAAACTCCCTGAATCCAAAGTCACTGAATCACAAGTCACACACTTACTTCTGTCGCACTTGCTCTGTCACACGTAGCTCGCGGTCACACTCGCTAGAAAATCAGATATAAAGAGGGTTTTTTTTTGTTTTTTTTTTCCCTTAGCAGAAAATCAGCCTGTATCTCAGTGTACTTCCAAAGTGTGTGTTAGCGAAACACGTCAGGTTTTCTGTATTGGTCTGATAGATGGTATTCTTTACCTATTGGTTCCTCCCTTTATGTTAAGACGTCTAGGAGTACGACGACTGACCTTAGATGAGTGCTGACTGAAAAAGTGACTTTAGGTCAGGACGAGTCATTGTGTCTAGAACATTGGAGAGAAACTGGTGGGTAAATCCACTGTATATTATTTGTTTCTGTGGAGGTGGGGTTAGGGTTTTGTCCTTTTTTACACTTGTTTCACAATTTGGTGTTTTTTAAACGAATATATCAAATAAATGAAGATGATTTTAGAGTATTTTCCTTTAGTGTTCACATTTAAGTAGGGAATACATTTATCTATCTCTGTGAATCCTAGAGGCAGAAGAAAGAAAAACCAGCAAACCAGGATTATTTTAATGCTGTTCACTGAGTGTTAAAATTGATAAATGGGTAGGTCAGCTTTATTCTTCAGATCAGGACGATAACACATTTATATATTTTTTTTGTTTTGCTGCTTTTACACAATAAAGACAATTTTATAGGAAAAATAATTGTTTTTGTATTGCTATTTTCATAAAGCTACGGTATATATTTTTTTATTTTTCTGCTGATGGATCTGTTTGGTGGCTTGTTTTAGTACAGGACGGGATGACATTGTCAACAATGCCATTTTAAATTATACGCAACTTTTTTATTGATGAAAAATCATTGTTTTTTACTTGTTTTTTACAGTGTTCACTGAAGAGGTTAACTGTGGGTAGGGTTACATATGCGGCATAATTTTTAAATCCTGATCCGGTTTTGAGCTGTAAAAAAGCTCAAATCCGGATCAGGAAACGTTCCCCATAGGAGCCCAATATGGTAATCGGATTGCTCTACATGCAATCTGGTTACCGGCTCCGGATCTGCAGCCTGTGCTAAAAATCCTGCAGGCTGCAGTTTCTGGAGCGATCCTGTCAACCGCAATGCGGTAACCGTATTGCTCAGGATGTGTAATCCTGAGCAATGCAATTACCGTCTACTTTGTTCATCCCTGCTGCCGCATGTTTATTAAAACATTAATTATTAATAGTAGCTGTGGGCAACATGTCTGTAGGAGGTGGCCACCCCCCCTAGAGACATGCTACCCACTCCTGTGGGCATGTGAGGGGTTAATGAGCCTCTTGCACTATTGCCGGCTTTTGTCGGCTTTGTACAAATTTATTAATGAAGCCGCGGCTCCCCTGACAGTACAGGAGATAATGTACGTATAGTATCAGCCGCTGTCCAGGGTCCTGTAACCATTAACATTAGGTCTGTGGACAGTGCACCCCAATAGACCTAATGTTAATGGTTACAGGACCAAGGACAGCGGCTGATACTGTATGTACATTATGAATGAAGCCGGGGCTCCCCTGACAGTACAGGAGATACTGTACGTAATGTACGTATAGTATCAGCCGCTGTCCTTGGTCCTGTAACCATTAACATTAGGTTTATTGGGGTGCGCTGCCCATACACATCCGGAGCAATCTGGTTATCGGATCGCGGTTTCCAGCACACATTTTTGCTAAAAAATGTGTGTGAAGGCAACTGTGGTTACCGCCTCCGAATCTGGAAATGACAACCGCAATTGCCTTGCCAAATGTGACCCCAGCCTGTGACTGTTTCAGGCTAGTTTTACACAGCTGTTTTTCTGCCTCTGTGTGAATCCAGCCTAAACTGGATGCACCCGCATCAGTATTTGGCCCCATTGACTTTCAATGGGTCTGGAGACACTTGAGTGTGCATCCAGTTGTGTACAATTCACCCTGAATCCAGGTGGATGCAGGTGCCCACAGATTTTCACAGAGACAAAATCTGCATCTTTTTGCGATGTTCGTATTCGTGACAAAATAGTGAACCCCAGTATCCACCAGGATCCAGGGTACCATGGTATCAGGGCCGGCATCAGCACCCGGTGCACTCGGTCAATTGCTAGGTCCCAGAATTGCCTGGGGGGCCCAGAGGTGCCTGGGGGGCCCACGCCATCTGTCACAGAACAGCATCTCCTGTCCTGTATTTTCCAATGGCTGTGGGCCCCTGGGCACTGAATATGTGCCCCTGACAGTTGGCCTCCAGGAGCCCCCTGTGTGCTGCTGCGGACCCCCCTTCCCTCCTGCTCTGCCTCCTAACCTGTGTGGCAGATGGATATCAGACAGTCACTATGCCGATCTGCATTGAGTCGGGAACTCTATGGTCTCCGGCAGGAAGTGCAGGTCAGGAGATCATAAAGAGCTCAGCTCCCGGCTCAGGCATTGTGACTGTCTGATTGATATCGCCGTCTGCCACACAGTTAAGGAGGCAAAGCAGGAGGGAGAGCAGCAGCAGAACACCGGAGTGATGAACTGCTGTATCCAAGCCTACTACTGTATCCAAGTACTACTGATGTATCTAAGCCTATCATGTGTGATACTACTAAAAAACCCTGTTTCCAAGACTACCATGTGTGATAATTACTGATCTAATCTAAGCCTGCTATGCATGGTATTGACTGATGTTCCAATGTCAGACACGATTAGGCAATTATATAGTAGATACCTACAGCAGTGTCAGTGTACAGCAGTGTCGGTGTGCAGCGGTGTCGGTGTGCAGCAGTATCAGTGTTGTGCAGCAGTGTCGGTGTGCGGTAGTGTCGGTGTGTGCCGGTGGCGGTGTACAGCAGTGTTAGTGTACAGTAATGTCGGTGTACAGATGTATGTGCGGTGGTGTTGGTGTGCGGCGGGGTCGGTGTGCGGTGGAGTCGGTGTACAGCACTGTCAGTGTTGTGTGGCGATGGCGGTGTGTGGCGGTCTCTGTGTTTGGCGGTGTCTGTGTTCAGCAGTGTTGGAGTACAGCAGTGTGGGTGTACAGCAGTATCAGTGTTGTGCAGTGGTGTCGGTGTGAGGTGGTGCCAGTGTGCGGCGTTGTCGGTGTTCAGTCGCCGGGTGAGACAAATCAGCGGGGGCAGAATGGAGTGGGACAGGATTGAGTGAGCGGGGCAGGATGGATCCAGTAGTGCCGGTGTGCGTCGGTGTGGGTGTGAAGCTGTGTGTGGCGGTGTCAGTGTTGTGCGGCGGTATTGGTGTGCGGCAGTGTTGGTGTGTGGTGGTGTAGGTGTGCGGCGGTGTCGATGTGTGGCAGTGTCAGTGTGCGGTGGTGTCGGTGTTCAGTGCCGGGCGAGACTAATCAGCAGAAAGGAGCTGGACAAGATGAAGCGAGAAGATCAGGATGGAGCCAGCGGGGCAGGATGGAGCCAGCGGTGTCAGTGTGAAGCAGTGTCGGTGTGAGGCGGTGTCTGCGGTGTGCAGCGGCGTCAGTATTGTGTGGCGGTGTCTGTATGCAGAGGTGTCGGTGTTCAGTGGCCGGGAGCGACTAATCAGTGGGGGCAGAATGGAGTGGGGCAGGATGGACCCGGGGGGGTAGGATGGAGCCGGGGGCAGGATGGAGCCGGTGGGGCATGGAGCCAGGGGGCAGGATGGAACTGGGGGGGCAAGATGGTGGTGGGGGGCAGGATGGAGCAATCGGGTAAGGATGGAGCCGACACGACAGGATGGAGCAGGCGGGGCAGGATGGTGGGGGGGGGCAGGATGGAGGCGGGGGGCAGGATGGAGCAAGCGGGGCAGGATGGAGCGGGCCGGGAAGGATGGAGCCGGGGGAGCAGAGTGGAGACAGCAGGGTAGGATGGTGGCGGGGGGCAGGATGGATGCGGGGGGGCAGGATGGAACGAGCATGGCAGGATAGAGCGAGCGGGGCAGGATGGAGCTGGGGGAGCAGGATGGAGCTGGGGGGGCAGGATGTAGCAGGGGGGCAGGATGGAGCAGGGGGGTCAGGATGAAGCAGGGGGGCAGGATGGTGGTGGGGGGCAGGATGGTGGCGGGGGGCAAAATGGTGGTGGAGGCAGGATGGAGGCGTAGGGAAGGATGGAGGCGAGGGGCAGGATGGATGTGGGGGGCAGGATGGAGGCGGGGGGCAGGATGAATGTGGGGGGCAGGATGGATGCGGGGGGCAGGATGAGGCGGGGGGCAGGATGGAGCTGGGGGAGCAGAATGGATACAGGGGGGAGCAGGATGGAGCCGGGGGGCAGGATGGATGTGGGGGGGGCAGGATCCCCCTTACCCCCCTCTGTTCTCACCCATATTTTCGCACTCTGTACAGCGGTCATGTGACAGGGCGGGTTGTGTGACATCACATCAGCCCGCCCTGTCACATGACTGCTGTACAGAGTGCGACTCTGTAGCTTGCTGGAGAAGAAGGAGAGTCCAGGATTCAGGTTTATCAGTCACCTGCTGAATATCCCTCAGTGCCAGAGTAGAAACAAATAGTACATAACGGATGGTAGACAAATCATTGGCCCAGCTGTCATGTACAACTAAATTGATCCACTAATCTCTAGTCCCAACCATGACAGATACAGCAGTACAGGGGTGTGACTAGGCTCATGTTCAAAACTGTACATGGCTTGCTGAACGTGCAGCATATTTTGACGTTCTTTTTGTTCTGTAAGGAATTTGCAGAAATGAGAAAAATGAGAAAAATGCAGAAGTGGTGCATGTGTTTCTATTATCCTTTTCCTCAGGTTGTTCCGCACCTGGTCTGACTTACTAATACGTGTGCACAAGCCTTAACATTGGAAAAATGCATCCAAGCCTTGCAGCCCTATTATAAGTCTTAGGGTGCTTTCACACTACAGATTTTGAAGGGAGCCGATGCTGTCTGATAAATTCGGACAGCATCGGCTCCCTTCTGATGCTTGGAATCGGGTGCCAAATAGGCACCCGATTCCGGCATAAAATCGTTGCCGGGCTGAAAAAAAAGAAAAAAAAAAAAAGTTTATTCCAC
>JARQOC010000004.1:297217998-297314366 GCA_033576535.1 Allobates femoralis | reverse complement strand
TAGACGTCTTAACATAAAGGGAGGAACCAATAGGTAAAGAATACCATCTATCAGACCAATGCAGAAAACCTGACGTGTTTCGCTAACACAGATTAAGTTAGCTCATCAGGGGACATTCAATTTTGTTGTTATACATGGTTTCAAAAACATGGGTTTTTAGACCAAACGCATGGATGGTACACAATAAACATTTGTTCAAGTTTACTGTTCAGTTTCACTGTGACTTCAAGATCAGATGTTTGCCACTTCACTCCACAGAATTAGAAATATAGCCAGGGGAGGAGGTTCAAACCCTACGGACACAAGACACACAGATGACTGACTCTGGGTAGAATTATGAACGACATCAGTCAAAAAGGTATCACACTGAATGATGTTGCTGCTTCCCAGAATGTTAATTGGACGACGAACGATAGATATGAGGTCAGAATCTCAAATTTTTGCTGACCGATCCGACGATTTATCCTTCCAACATCGTTCGTTTACACGCAACGACGCACAAACAATATAATTTGAACGATCACAAATCCGTGACGTTTCAATGATATCGTTAATGAGATCCTAGCGTGTGATGGTACCTTAATAAACGAAAATTATTTTAGAGTATTTCCTGATATCTGAGTCATGTAGCAATTTCAGATATTCATTGGCATTAAGGTTTCCATTGATGAAGAATGGCCACACTTTCTTTGTACCCCATATACCACACCATACCATCAATTTTTGTGTTTCAACAGACTTGGAGGGATCGACTCACTGTAGGTTAATGTCGGACCAATAGCGGTGGTTTTGTTTGTTAACTTCACCATTCACAAAAAAGTTTGCCTCATCACTCATCTGAAGCCAATCGTCTATGGTGTGAAGATACAAGATGTGCAGCATTTGAAACAACTGATACTGGAAGCCTGTGCTAGCATTTCTTCTGCAATGTTGCTATCAGTCTATCAAGAGTAGGAGAAGAGGGTTGCATTTGTAAGAGGGTGTATAGAGATATGCCTGTTGGTGATGACTATGAATGAAGGCCGCACCTGTAGTGAGGACAGCCGACCACTAGATGTCAGTTACACTCACTGTTATTCTAAATTTTATAAAGTGTTAATAAAACAATACTTAAATAATTTTATGAATGCTGTGATGTGAATAACAGATGAACTGTGCAGTAAAAATGCTATTTGGCTACTGGATTTAGAAAATACATTTATTGCATCACTGCTCTATCACTCAATCTGAGAACGTATAAAGTTTAGTTGTGGTGGTTGGTTATCACAGAGACAAGCAGGTAGGAGACGTGCTTTGACTGGGTGCTCCTGCTTTGTCTATGAAGAAAGAAAAATACGTAGACATACCTGTTTTATTTGCTGTTTCCTCTCTGTTATGATCCGATGACCTAGGAGTAACATAAACAGACTTTACAGATGTAGTTGGCAACTGTATTGACAGTCCCTAAAGATGGAAACAGGAAAGTCTGTCTTGCCTCAGAGCAGAACCCCAAAAGAATAGCAAGCCCCCCACAGATATTGACTGGGAAACAGGAGAGATAGAAACACACACAGGCAGATAATAGAGTTTAGCAAAAGAGGCCACACTAGCTAGATAGTAAGGACAGGATGGAATACTATTGTAGTCAGTATTAAAAATACTATCAAAAACCTCCAAAAGCAGATAGCACCAAAAAATAACCTTGAGTCTGCTAAGACTCGCCTCCTCTATATCTTCAGGAACTTCTGTGAATCAAACTACAATAAATAGGTTCTAACACCAGCAGAACTGGAAGCAGCAGAAAACAGTGAATAGCAATTCATACCTAAGAAGAAAACTTTGAAACTAAGAGCAGGTAAACAAATATGCAGACTAAATATCAACCCACAACTCAGAGCAAGACAAGCAATAAGCAGATCCTCAAGCACAAAACATGTGTGCCACAAAATAACAAAAACCCATTCACTTAGCTTGCAAGGATTCAGCAGAGCAGGAAGAAACCAGTGAAAGATGTGGACACCTCCAGGAATAATGACAACTGGCAGAGATTGATCAGCTCCAACCACCTATATGCTCCAATCCAAAGCAGACTGCCAATCATCGGGATCAGCTGCAGAACTCTCCAAATCACAACCAGCTGCATCACCAAAAACAACCACAGGAGGGAGCTCACAACCAGAATTCTTCATCAATGAATTCACAACACCTCTCTCATAAGTTCAGCAGTTTTGTGACCTGTGATTGGTGATGTATGGGACAATTAATCCTTTATCCCAGTTCGGAGGAGAGCGTTGTAAAACACAACAGTGAGATAACATTAGAAGGAGCTGGCCATCTTGTAAAGTGTGACACGACTCCCGCGGAGGGTAAAGCACCCTACGCTTTAAACAAGGATGAGGTACCTCAGATTCTTCTTCTAAATTTAAAATTTTCCCTGACCGGTCCAATGAGTTTGTTAGGGTCAGCTAGGTGTATAGATAATCCTGAATGACTAGTCTTTATGAACCAATGTCAGTGAGGCATGTACTGTGTTCATATTGATGAGAACTGTTGATAGCGCGGTGTGAAGTTTGGAAAGGCCACAGCCCGTGGTGAAAATCTCAAGGCACCCACCTGTCTGGATTGGATTTTTTTTCTTTTTCTTCTTTTTTTTCTTCTTTTCTCAGAGTATACTTCTTAAATTAATTTATCGTCTGTATTCTTGTAAAGAAAATAAAATAAAATTGAATATAGTTGTTTATATTACACTGGGGAACACAATTTTTTAGGAGTTAGGTCAGACAACTGTTCTTAATTAATTTTTGGATGCTGAATCCAGAAATTATCTCAGTTTTTCTCTATCACTTCAAGTTTTTGAACTATAGGATTTTTGTCTTCTCAAAAATATGTAAACTACTGTACCTAAAAAGTGTTTGTTTTTTAAATAGTACAAATATGAACAAAAAATTAAATATATAAGAAATAGGCATGACAAATATGTTTTTTAACACCACAAGTTGCCACGTAGCTCTATATGAGTTGAATTTTAATCAGATAACAAGTCTTATTACAGATATCAGTGCTATTGTGCTTCTCTGGCAGGTAAGTTGTGGAGGAAAAACTTGACGTGCTAGAAAAAAACTGACTACATTTTTGGAATCAGCATGCCAATTTTAGTATAAATCAGATCAAAAACCTAACTCAACAGAAATTGTTTTTCAAATTGTTCCCCAGTGTTATATGTTATTTCTTGTTAGGAGAATTTGGGTTGTAATTTGCTTACCTGTACAACTGAAAATGGTCATATTGGGATCCCAGAAGATTTATTGATAGGGGATAGTGTCAAGATTGGGAACTGGGAGAACAGACACATATTATGGCTTTTCTGTAGGAACTAACCCTGTTTAAGTCCAGACACATTTAGGGGAGGGGGTGTCATTATTGGCTCAAGGGAATACTTCCCCTTACTGGGACCAGGGATATGTGGCTGTTCTTCTGGTAAGGAAAACAAGATGCAAGACAGAGTCCAGAGTAATTCTGCTGCTACATCATAATGAATTAATCCCCCAAATGTTTAATCAGATTCACATAATTCACAGATTATCTCATATGCTGCCACTCCATTCCACTATATAAACCCACTCCTTACTCTCTCCTATGATGGCTATAATTCATTTTGCCCTGACCAGTGAAGAAGCTATCTCTGGAAAAAGCTGTGGTTATCTTTTCAGCAGATGCAGTGGTTTTCCTCTCTGGAAAAGAATTGGAATTATTTAGTAGAATATGCTCCCCTTGTTTGTCTGCCCTTTCCTGTGTTGTTTTTATTAAAGTAGTAGGATTAGTGTCTTGCGGACCTGTTCAATAGTCAGAGGGCATTGCATGGTTCAGCCAGGCCTAGTCACATGATCGTATTTGGGGGAAAGACCCATCTAGGGACATAAGGGAGCTCAGGGATTAGACACTGTTGAGTTAGGGCCCTTTCACATCAGCGTTTTTTGAAATTCGCGACAGATGCGGTGAAAAAACCGCATCTGCCGCGTTTGCCGCATAACCGTTACACTTGCGGCGCGGTTGCGGTAATCCCCATAGAAAGTATAGGGGGACTTGCGGCAGGTGCGGCAAGTGTGGTTTTGCACTTGCGGCAGGTGCGGCCGCGAAAAAAAAACACGTCTGACTGCAGTTTTTTTCGCGGCCGCACTTGCCGCAAGTGCAAAACCGCACTTGCCGCACCTGCCGCAAGTCCCCGTATACTTTCTATGGGGATTACCGCAACCGCGCCGCAAGTGTAACGGTTATGCGGCAAACGCGGCAGATGCGTTTTTTTCACCGCGTCTGCCGCGAATTTCAAAAAACGCTGATGTGAAAGGGCCCTTAGGTGGTCACCTCCCTCTCCTATCCCTATTACCAGAGCAATCTTTTACTGTATACCTTTTCTGTTTTTCTCTTTTTTTGTCCCATGCACTGGGTGTTTCCTCACCCTGGCGTGACTGTAACCTGCAAGCCGTAACAGCTAAATTTTTACTATAATATGTTGCCTTCTCTTCTGAACTTTGCACTGTGCCTCAAAAATAGTTTTTGACATATGGGCGATTGGCATGTTCACATAAATGTGCGTAAAAATTGGTACCATTTATTTTCTACAGTTTCCTCTTTTGAAAATTCGAAACTTGGGTCCAAAGGGACATTTTAGTGTAAAAATAGTAATTTTTCATTTACTTGGCCCAATGGTAAATATTTCTGTGAGTTGCGTGAGGGTTTAACAGCTTGCTACTCCCCCAATTCAAATTCAACATGAGGTGTAGCTTCTACAATGGGCTCACTTGTGTGGGTTTCTGTGTTTTGGCATGTAAGAGGCTGTTCAAATTGACATTGAATCTTTAATCTATTCCAGCCAAAATAGCACTCCTTTCCTTCTGACCTGTGCCATGTACACAAACAGTAGTTTTCCACTTGATGTGTAATATTGGCGTACTCAGGAAAATGACACAACAAACTGAATCGTCATTTCTCTAGTGATAACATTTTTAAAATGAAAAATGTGGAACAAAAGCAACGTGTTTGTGGGAAAATTTTATATTTTTTATTTTCAAAGCTTATAGTTATAAAATTCTTTGAAGCACTCACCTAACGTTTAAATAAATTTTAAGGGGTCTTGTTTCCAAAATGGGTCACATGTATTGGTAGTTACCACTGTTTAGGCACATCAGGGGTTCTACGAATGCGACATGGTGTATGCTATCATTCCAGTTGATTTTGTGTTCCAAAAGTCAAATGGTGTTCTGATCCTTCTGAGCCCTGCCGTGCATCCAAACAGTAATTTTCCACCATGGGATATCAGTGTACTCAGGATAAATCTCACAACAAATTTTGGAGACTTTTTTCCCTGTTACCCTTGTGAACATAAAAAAATTTGGGCTAAATCAACTTGTTTGTGTGAAAAAAATGTATTTTTTCATTCTCAAAGCTCAACAGTATAACATTCTGTGTTCAAAGTGCTCACCACACTTCTAACTAAATTCCTTGAGCGACCTAGTTTTCCTACAAAATGAGGTAACTTGAGCGAGTTTTACACTGTTTAGGCACATTAGATGCTCTGCAAATGTAACAGCATTCACTGTCTATTCCAGACAATTTTGCACTTCAAAAGTCGAATGGTGTCCCTTCCCTTCTGATCTTTGCCGTGGGCTCAAACATTAATTTTCCACCCCATTTTGAATGTTGGTGTACTTGGGAGAAATTCTACAACCAACCGTATTGTTTATTTTCTTCTATTATCCTTGTGAAAGTGCAAAATGTGGGGCTAAAGCAACATTTCCTTCCTTCCACATTGCTTTAATTTCTGCAAAGTACCTAAAGAGTTATTAAACTTTGTGAATGTGATTTTGAGCAATTTGAGGGTTGTAGTTTTTAAAATGGTTTCCCTTTCTCTCATATAGGCCCCTCAAAATCATTTCTAATGTTATGTGGTCTCTAAAAATTGTTTTTGTAAATATTGTTGGAAAAATTAGAAAATGCTTTTAAACTTTTTACCTTTTTAACTAATAATAATAATCTTTATTTATATAGTGCCAACATATTCCGCAGCGCTTTACAATTCAGAGGTTCATATACAAACAGTCCTAAGTAACATTTATCAAAGAATACAATAATTAAAGCAAAATAATGATGGCCCCACTCATCCTGTAAGAGCTTACAATCTATAATGAAGTGGGGGTGACACACAGAACTGGTGCTTATTTACAATGCTGGTCTAGTCAACCTGAGGAAGTGGGGAATACAATAGAGCTGCATGAGTGGCTACCAACCAATTTTGTATTGCTTTTGAGTCTGGTGGAGTGAATAGGCTATGTCTAAATGACTTTGACTAGGAAGCATGGTAAGCTGCCCTAAAAAGATGTGTTTTTAGGGAACACCTGAAACTATGTAAGTTGTGGATAGACCTAATATTTTGTGGTGGAGCTTTCCAGAGAATTGATGCAGCTCGGGAGTAGTCTTGGAGCCGGGAGTGGGAGGTTTGGATTAGTGCAGATGATAGTTTAAAGTCACTTCCAGAGCAAAGAGGAGTGGGGTGATAAAGAGAGATGAGGGTAGAGATATAGGGAGGTGGTGCCCTGGGAAAAGCTTTGTGGGTAAGAACAAGCAATTTGAATTTGATCCTATAGTGTATGGGCAGCCAGTGCAATGACAGGCACAGAGCGGAAGCATCCGAGTAAGGGTTTGCCAGATAGGTAACCCCGGCTACTGCATTAAGGATGGACTGGAGGTAGGAAAGCATTGTGAGGGGGAGGCGAATTAATAGAGAATTACAATAATCAAGATAGGAAAGGGTCAAGGCCACAGTGAGGGCTTTTGTTGTTTCCATGGTAAAAAAAGTGGCAGATTCTAGAGATGTTCTTCAGGTGCAGGCGGCAAAAGCAGGTGAGAGATTGTATGTAGGAAGTGAAAGAAAGATCAGTGTCAAACATAACACCAAGACAGCGAGCCTGCCACTTAGGCATTATCGTGTTGCCGCAAACTGAGAGGGATATGTCAGATTTAGGGATGTTAGTGGAGGGCAGGAGCAGAAGAAGTTCAGTTTTGGAAAGGTTGAGTTTCAGATAGAGCATGGACTTGATATTGAAAATTGCAGGTAGACTGTCATTGGTGTTCTTTAGTACAGCGGGGGTAATGTCAGGGGAAGAAGTGTATAGTTGTGTGTTATTAACATAAAGATGTTACTGAAAGCCAAATTTGCAGATGAACCTGGAAGGGACAGTGTTTTTCTGGATCCGTGCTGCTCATATAGTGGAAGAAACACAATTCGTCAGAGATGTTGGTCAAAAACCTGGCTTTATTACAACACGTTTTGGAGCTACCCCTTGCTCCTTCCTTAGGAGCGTTCCGAAACACGTTGGAATAAAGCCAGGATTTTGACCATCATCTCTGACGAATTGTGTTTATTCCACTGTATGAGCAACGTTGATCCAGAAAAACACTGTCGCTTCCAGGTACATGGCTTGTTTCCACTGCATACAGCAGCAGTCATACCACGCTTATACACTGGTTGTGGGTCACACAGCCATACCAGGTGAGCAGCTTCGTTTTTGTCCTATTGGAGTTGTCTCAAGGATAAGACTCTATTGTGCTCTCCTTTCTTCCCCACAGTTTCTAAATTTGCAGATGGTCTGTCCAATTGGGCCATGTAGAGAGAGAAGAGTAGAGGGCCAAGAACCAACTCTTAGGGACTCCAATAGTGAGAGGAAGAGGAGAATTGGAGCCAGCACAAGATATACTAAAGGCGCAGTCAGAAAGATAGGAAGAGAACCAGGAGAGAGCGGTGTCCCTTATTCCAATGGAGTGCAGCATAGCGAGTAGGAGATGGTGGTCAACAGTGTCAAAAGCTGCAGAGAGATCAAGAAGAATAAGATGAGAGTAGTCACCATTATGTTTTGCCATCAGAAGGTCATTGGTCACTTTTGATGAGGTCAGTTTCTGAAGAGTGTAGAGGGTGAAAACCAGGCTGGAATGGATCTAGAAGACAGTGAGTGGAGAGGTAACGGGTGAGGCAGGTGTAGACCAGGCGCTGCCAGAGTTTAAAGATAAAGGGGAAATTGGAGACTTGTCTGTAGTTTGTGTAGGATGGGTTAAGAGAAGTTTTTTTTAATAATAGAGTAATGATAGAGTGTTTGAATGAGGGAGAGATGAGAGATTTTTATTAGGTGAATGGTGGAGAGAGAGCCTGGAGCAGATGTGAGGGAATGGGGTCAGTGGTGCATGTAGTGGGACGAGAGTGACCCAGAGGAGATGTGGGAGGGATAGGAGTAGCAGAGCTTGGAGACTGGGAGCTGATTTTCTTACAAATGTTTGCTCTTTTCTCTGTGAAATAAGCCAGATCATCAGCACAGAGGTCAGTGATAGGGGCTTGCATTTTACAGCTGAGGAGAGAGTAAAAGGTATCAAAGAGTTATTTTGATTGTTGGATAGTGAAGAAATCAGGGTGTTGAAGTTGGTTCTGTTTGGCGAGGTAAAGGGCAGAGTTGTAGGATCTTAGTATAAATTTATAGTGAATGACGTTTTCTGGTGTGCTTGTCTTCCTCCATAGGCATTCAGCACTCCTAGAGTCTTTTTGGAGGAATGGAGTATGTGATGTGATTTAGAGCTGTTTAACTCTGTGTTTGGAGGTTCTGGGGGTGAGGGGTGCTACTTGGTCCAGGCTGCTTCTGACTTGCTAACGATAAAAAATTATGTTTTGAAAATGATGCTGATGTAAAGTAGACTTATGGTAATCGGTATTTATCAATTATTTTGTGAGATATAATTCTGGTTCGAGGCCATAGAAATTAAATTTCAAAAATTGTTAATTTTTTTTTTAATTTTCATAAATTTTTTATATTTTTACAAATACACATTTTTACAAATACACACAAAAAATATCATACTAAATTTACCACTAACATAAAGGACAATGTATTTTAAGAAAACATTCTCAGAATCACTCGGTACAAAACCGTTCCAGAGTTTCTACATGATTCAGATATCCAGATATCCAGTGACATTGAGGTTTCCATTGATGAAGAATGGCCCCACTATCCTTGTACCCCATATACCACACCATACCATCAATTTTTGTGTTCCAACAGTCTTGGAGGGATCTATCCACTGTAGGTTAGTGAAAGAGCAATAGCGTTGGTTTTGTTTGTTAACTTCACCATTCACAAAAAAGTTTGCCTCATCACTCATCTGAAGTTAATTTGTCTATGTTGTGAAGATACAAGATGTGCAGCATCTGAAACAATGGATACTGGAAGCATGTGCATACATTTTATTCTGCAGTGTTGCTATCAATGTATTAAGAGTGGGAGAAGAGGGTTGCATTGACAATCCAGCACAATGGGCAGCACTTTGAACACATTTTATAAGTGGTCATAAACTTGTAAATAACTCACGAAAGAATAAAGTTACGTTAAAACCAAGCACACCATTGTTTTTCCTATGAAATTCTCAATGAGTTTAACATGTCTCATGACCTTCTTCCCATTGAAAAAAATTAAGTTGGATCCAAAATGGCCAGCTTCAGAATGGACGCCATGGTCATCACCCATCTGGAAAAGTTTTCCCCCTCCAATATACTAAATGTGCCACAAACAGGAAGTTGATATGAATTAACCTTTCCCATTTTATTTAGGTACACCCATATAAATGGCCCACCCTGTATAAGTAACAGCAGTCCCTCCAAAATGCACAATACAGGGCCACCTGAGGCCCCTCAATTCAAAGATCAACATACCAACTGGTTGCAGGGGAATAGCTAACTAAAAATTATGTATAAAAACAATTGTTAAAGTTTGTTGGAGCACACAATTATAGCATCCACAGCAGGGAACATCTGTTAGTTAATCTTCATTATTCACAGATTATGGCTCACAGAATGCATGTCGGCGGGTCACCGCCCTCATTAGGTAGTCTGATCAATATTAAGAATATTTCCGTACTCCCTCATCCTTACGTATAGAGAGATTCCCAGGGACAATGTGTACACTTCCTGATGAATGAGCATAGCAGGCTCTGAAACGCGTCGGATGGATCCAATAAAGATATTATAATTTGAAGCCTTCGACTACGTGTTTTCTGTGGCAGCGTGGACCAACAGCACTTTGTCCCTGGGAATCTCTGGATTATTGACCACATTGCACATTGAAGTGTGGGTCCAGCAGCAGCCACCATTTCTGTGCAAATCATACTGGTTGTGTGTCACACAACTTTGCAAGGTGAGCAGTGATAATTACGGCTTCAAAGCCACTCAGCTCTTAAAATGATAAGACCCTATCTGTGCTTGTTTCTTTTTACAGTGTTACTCATCCTTATGTATGGCAACCATCCTGCCATCATAGTGTGTTAAATAAATAACTAATAAAAAAATACTTAGGGCTCTGAAGCATTTTTCAGTCTAGCCCAGAAAAAGCGGACAGCTGCGAGCTGCCACTCTCAGCTGCCTAATTTTACCTTGGCTGACAAAAGTATGTAAAGGCTCCGCTCTATTTTTAATTGCCAGCCAAAGTAAAACTAGGCAGCTGAGGGCTGGTATTCTCAGCGGAGTGAGAGTCCATTGTTTTTGCGCCTCCATATGCTAAAGAATAGCAGCCCCCAGCTGACCCTAAAAATTGCGCATTCATCGTAGCACCATTACAAGGCACTTTACCAGGCTCTTCCAGAAGTCCTTGTGGCAGTGGTATACTGGGTAATAAGGAGTTATTATCAACATTATATTCAGTGTATCTGGAGCAATAAATTCAATTGGGACTTCACAGGAGTTTTGGAGAGCTATCCCCCACCCCTGCAGTCTTCCTTAATGGACTCTGATCCCAGTGCATGGATAGCTCTGCACAACTCCTGTTGTAAGGGGAATGCAGTAGTTTGGGGAGAGGGATGAAGACCGCACGAGTATAAGGGCCATTAGTAAAGTCCCATTTGAATTTACTGCTCCATATACACTGAATATAATGCACCGTAATCCCAATATTGCCATAAGGCTTTTTAATATAAGTATGAACCTAATCACTTTATAAAGTCATTCAGGATATGCACTTTACACTGATATAACTGTTATACAGTTCAGCATTTTATGGGACGTGTACGGGCGCCGGAGTCACAAGATGGCGGCCGCTAAACTTCTGGTATCTCCCAGGCCATGAGAGGATCCTGGGTAGGCATGATTTCACTTCCGGGACACCGGATTAATACAACAGGGCATGGAGGAACTAAAGCACCATGAATGCATGTGAGTTCTGATAATTGGCAGGTGAAGGAGATTTACAATCGATGAGTTATTAATGGCAATTATGTAATAGTAAATTTGATGAAATGAAATGGAAAATTCTGACATGTAGTAATAGAAGGGACTATTGGTGAAAAAATGGTAAATGGTCATACCGTATATACTCGTGTATAAGCCGACCCGTGTATAAGCCGACCCCCCTACTTTTGCCCCCAAAACCTGGGAAAACCTATTGACTCGTGTATAAGCCGAGGGTGGACCCCAGCACAGGTATACAGCCCCCAGCAGTGTGGTATACAGGCCCCCCCAGCAGTATTACAGCAGCCCAGCAGGGTACACAGCAGCCCCAGCAGGGTACACAGCAGCCCCAGCAGGGTACACAGCAGCCCCAGCAGTATTACAGCAGCCCCAGCAGGGTACACAGCAGCCCCAGCAGGGTACACAGCAGCCGCAGCAGGGTACACAGCAACCCCAGCAGGGTACACAGCAGCCCCAGCAGGGTACACAGCAGCCCCAGCAGGGTACACAGCAGCCCCACAGGGTACACAGCATCCCCAGCAGGGTACACAGCAGCCCCAGCAGGGTACACAGCATCCCCAGCGGTATACAGCGCCCCCCCATCCCCCATCAGTGGTATACAGGGCATACAGGGCCCCCTCTTGGTGCCGCACACCTGTAAAGTAATAGATCATTATACTTATCCCTGTCGCCGCCGCCGCTCGGTCACCGCGCTCCTCCGGGTCTTCATGCTTCCTCCTTCGGCGGGCGCAAGCAATGACGTCATTTCCTGTGCGCCGGAGGAGGAAGCATGAAGATCCGGAGGAGCGCGGTGACCGAGTGGTGGCGGCGGCGACAGGGATAAGTATGTTGATCTATTACTTTACAGGTGTGCGGCAGTAAGGGGGGCCCTGTATGCCCTGTATACCACTGATGGGGGATGGGGGGGGGCGCTGTATACCGCTATGACTTGTGTATAAGCCGAGGGGGGACTTTTCAGCACATTTTTTGTGCTGAAAAACTCGGCTTATACACGAGTATATTGTATCACAATGCACTTCTTGTACATGATGTGAGATATGATTAATTAGGTGAACAAGTATGTAATTAGTTTGTAACCATGAGTTAGCATAAAAACTATGTAGTCCAGTGAGTAGTTGCTGGAAGAAGGTTCCTAGAACTGAAACATCGCCATGAAATCCTGATGGCCCAATAAAGGCTTGCTAAACCTCTGTATGGAAGTGTTGCGGTTATTGTTGGTTTTTATCTATCTATAAAGCCAGGATTTTGACCATCATCTCTGACGAATTGTGTTTCTTCCACTGTATGAGCAGCGCGGATGCAGAAATACACTGTCCCTCCCAGGTTCATGGCTTGTTTCCACTGCATGACAGTGGACTGTTGGTACCTTTAGTGCCAAAGCAAGTGACAAACTTCTATTCGCTAAATGAACATTTTGCCACTGCGAAAAAACAATGAAAATTTATTGCCTCAAAGGATAAAGGTGTGCCTGCCAAAAGCTTGCTGAGAAATATTACCTGGAGACTTACAAGACTTATTGTGACCCTATTTAATGTTGCCATTTTTCTTTCTAATTGTTCTGCATTAGAAACGATTTACATAAAGTAAACGTATGTCATCAAGCTGTGGGTTAATCTACTCAACTGCATTGATAAAAATGACATACTACTAACATATGTTATCTTTATTATTCTTTATATCTGAAGTCAGTCTACAATAGCTCTATAATTTTGCTGATTATGTAATCATATTTCATTGCCAATCAATATTATTCAGTTTTCAGCGGGCAATTACACTTGTAATTAAATGAACAATTATTATAATATAATTTCATTTTATACATGAAAAAATAACTAGAAATAAAAAATTTTTAATTTCGTAAGTCAAACTATTTTTGCAATTGGTACTAAAAAGGATAATTTTAAAAGTAACAAGACACGTGTGGCATCTCATGCAAAGTGGCATTAAATGCTAAGTGGATGCAGTTATTTCATGGCAGTTGACTAACATTCGTCCTCTCTTCTCTTCTCTTCATACAGGTAATATTCCAACACTGCTTGCTGTCATCTACTTTCTCAACCCATTGTACCAGTGCATGTTAAATATACCTGTGACTGCTGCAATGATCTCCTTGTAACATCAGCTTGAATCACATAGTGTAATATTCCAACACTGCTTGCTGTCATCTACTTTCTCAACCCATTGTATCAGTGCATGTTAAATATACCTGTGACTGCTGCAATGATCTCCTTGTAACATCAGCTTGAATCACATAGTGTAATGGTAATATTCCATCTCTACACTTATTGCAATGTTTCCTGTGTCATCTGTATGCCTGTATGCATTCCTCTCACCAGTATATGACAATTTGCCACATTTGTAAATGTTATCTTGTTGGAGGTGTTATAGTGTAGAGGAAGTGTTGTCTAATGTCTGTGGCCTTTCATCCTCTTTCACCCCTGCTGTTTCTTGTAGTTGTTAATTACCTGATACCATGTTCCCTCCCACATTCCCCCTCACCTGAATCTGGTAGTGTGTCCTATAAATTTAGTTCAGTCTTAAGGGGTACACGTGTGGGGGGTCAGACACGTGTGGCATCTCATGCAAAGTGGCATTGAATGCTAAGTGGATGCAGTTATTTCATGGCAGTTAGTCAGGGCAGGAGTCAGGTAAGCCACCCTATTTAAAAGGGAGAGGGGGAAAAAAAAAAAGTTTTAAACTTCTTTTCCTTTCCCTATCACCATGTCCTTTACTTCATTATCTATTGTTCTATGCGCTCTTGCTCTTTACCTTCACCGCCCCATCCCCCCTCAATCACCACTCATCCACATCAGCCCCTCACTCCTGCCCTACCCTATGTACAGCTCCCATGCCATCTTCAGTTTACTGAGGATTCTCAGCCCACCATATTCTAACATTTGTCGTCATAAATAGTGATGAGCGAGCATGCTCGCCACTACTCGGTACTCGCACGAGTATCACTGTACTCGGGCGACTCGCCGAGCACCGAGTAATCTCGCGATACTCGTGCTGTGCTTGTGGTCGTCATCTCTGCATGTTGGCGCTCTTTTGAGAGCCAGCCCACGTGCAGGGATTGGCTGGCAGACCACTGCAATGCCACAGCCCTGTTAGTTGTGGCATAGCAGTGATTGGCCGCCCTGCACAGCGTCACCGAGCCTTTATAACTCCCGGCTCGCTGTGCTCGGCACACAGCCTTCCAGACAGTGAGTGTAGGGAGAGTGTCTGCTGCTGATTAGGGACAGATTTGCGGCCCTTACAGGTAGATCCGGAGCAGGGCTGCAAACTGCTGCTGCTGACCACAACAGTCCTTCTCAGGACTAATCTAGGAGGATATAGGCAGGGTGATCCAGATCGGAGTCCAAGCTTTCCAGTGACCAGAACAGTCCTTCTCAGGACTAATCTAGGAGGATATAGGCACGGTGATACAGATTGGAATCCAAGCTTTTCTGTGACCATTAGAGTCACCACACTCTTGTACTTACTACCTTAATACAGGTTAGGGACGAAAATCCTCTCCTGAAACCATTACAGTCACCAGACAGGTGTACGTACTACCTTAATACAGGTTAGGGACTAAAATCGTCTCCTGAAACCATTACAGTCACCAGACAGGTGTACGTACTACCTTAACACAGGTTAGGGACTAAAATACTCTCCTGAAACCATTAAAGTCACCAGACAGGTGTACGTACTACCTTAATACAGGTTAGGGACTAAAATACTCTCCTGAAACCATTACAGTCACCAGACAGGTGTACGTACTACCTTAATACAGGTTAGGGACTAAAATACTCTCCTGAAACCATTAAAGTCACCAGACAGGTGTACGTACTACCTTAATACAGGTTAGGGACTAAAATCCTCTCCTGAAACCATTAAAGTCACCAGACAGGTGTACGTACTATCTTAATACAGGTTAGGGACTAAAATACTCTCCTGAAACCATTACAGTCACCAGACAGGTGTACGTACTACCTTAATACAGGTTAGGGACTAAAATCCTCTCCTGAAACCATTACAGTCACCAGACAGGTGTACGTACTACCTTAATACAGGTTAGGGACTAAAATCCTCTCCTGAAACCATTAAAGTCACCAGACAGGTGTACGTACTGCCTTAATACAGGTTAGGGACTAAAATACTCTCCTGAAACCATTACAATCACCAGACAGGTGTACGTACTACCTTAATACAGGTTAGGGACTAAAATCCTCTCCTGAAACCATTACAGTCACCAGACAGGTGTACGTACTACCTTAATACAGGTTAGGGACTAAAATACTCTCCTGAAACCATTAAAGTCACCAGACAGGTGTACGTACTACCTTTATGCAGGTTAGGGAACTAAAATCCTAACTCTTGTCATCTCAACAGTCACCACACTGGTGTACGTCATACCTTTATACAGGTTAGGGAACTAAAATCCTAACTCTTGTCATCTCAACAGTCACCACACTGTTGTACGTCATACCTTTATACAGGTTAGGGATCTAAAATCCTAACTCTTGTCATCTCAACAGTCACCACACTGTTGTACGTCATACCTTTATACAGGTTAGGGAACTAAAATCCTAACTCTTGTCATCTCAACAGTCACCACACTGGTGTACGTCATACCTTTACACAGGTTAGGGAACTAAAATCCTAACTCTTGTCATCTCAACAGTCACCACACTGGTGTACGTCATACCTTTATACAGGTTAGGGAACTAAAATCCTAACTCTTGTCATCTCAACAGTCACCACACTGGTGTACGTCATACCTTTATACAGGTTAGGGAACTAAAATCCTAACTCTTGTCATCTTAACAGTCACCACACTGGTGTACGTCATACCTTTATACAGGTTAGGGAACTAAAATCCTAACCTCTTGTGATCTCACCAGTCACCACACTGTTGTACGTCATGCCTTTATACAGGTTAGGGAACTAAAATCCTAACCTCTTGTGATCTCACCAGTCACCACACTGTTGTACGTCATACCTTTATACAGGTTAGGGAACTAAAATCCTAACTCTTGTCATCTCAACAGTCACCATACTGGTGTACGTCATACCTTTATACAGGTTAGGGAACTAAAATCCTTACTCTTGTCATCTCAACAGTCACCACACTGGTGTACGTCATACCTTGATACAGGTTAGGGACTAAAATCCTCTCCTGAAACCATTACAGTCACCAGAGAGATGTACGTGCTACCTTAATACAGGTTAGGGACTAAAATCCTCTCCTGAAACCATTACAGTCACCAGACTGTTGTACGTCATACCTTGATACAGGTTAGGGACTAAAATCCCAATCTCTTGTGATCTGAACAGTCACCAGACTGGTGTACGTCATACCTTGATACAGGTTAGGGACTAAAATCCTCTTCTGAAACCATTCAAGTCACCAGACTGTTGTACGTCATACCTTGATACAGGTTAGGGACTAAAATCCTCTCCTGAAACCATTACAGTCACCAGACTGGTGTACGTCATACCTTGATACAGGTTAGGGACTAAAATCCTCTCCTGAAACCATTACAGTCACCAGACTGGTGTACGTCATACCTTGATACAGGTTAGGGAACTAAAATCCTAATCTCTTGTGATCTCAACAGTCACCAGACTGGTGTACGTCATACCTTGATACAGGTTAGCGAACTAAAATCCTAATCTCTTGTGATCTGAACAGTCACCAGACTGGTGTACATCATACCTTGATACAGGTTAGTGAACTAAAATCCTAATCTCTTGTGATCTGAACAGTCACCAGACTGGTGTACGTCATACCTTGATACAGGTTAGGGACTAAAATCCTCTCCTGAAACCATTACAGTCACCAGACAGGTGTACGTACTACCTTAATACAGGTTAGGGACTAAAATCCTCTTCTGTGACTGTTGTCGCTGTATACAAGCAAAATGCGCAAGGGCGTTGGCAAGGAACAAGGAGGTGAACGTGATGGTGGTGCAGGCAGAGGCCGAGGTCGTGTGCAAGCACTAATTTCGCAACAAGAAAGTGGCACATCTACTCGCTCACACGTCCTGTCCCAAATTGTTGGTGCCCGCTGCAGTACACCGCTCTTGAACCAACACCAGTGTCAACAGCTTGTTACTTGGATAGCGGATAATGCTTCAAGTCTGATTGGCACCTCCACAAACACCCTGTCTTCCACACGGTCAAGTGTCAGTAGCAGTGATACTGCACCGCACATTTCCCAACCTGATCCTCCTTCCTACCAACAGGCCGAGTACACGTCCACGGACATTACTGATCCCACACTTGGACACTCGGAAGTCCAGAAGTGTGTACCCATGGTTCAGTGGAGGTACATGGCAAATTCCCATTACAAAATTTAAATTCAGTTGTCATTTGTTGGTGGTGTGGTGAAGTCTGGCCCAATCCAACCCTTGTTCATCTTGATCTGAGTCAGCCTGTCAGCATTTTCAATTGACAGGCGGTTGCATTTATCAGTAATGATTCCACCTGCGGCACTGAAAACACGCTCTGACAAAACGCTAGCGGCAGTGCAGGCCAGGACTTCCAAGGCGTAGAGAGCCAATTCATGCCACATGTCCAGCTTGGAGACCCAATAATTGTAAGGCACAGAGGAATCTCGCAGTACAGTTGTTCGATCAGCAAGGTACTCCTTCAGCATCTGGCCAAACTTAGCATTTCTTGTGGCACTACCCCGCACCTCAGGGGCTGTGGTACGTGAGGGGCTGAGAAAACTGTCCCACCTCATAAAGACTGTTCCCCTACCTTTGGAGGATTGGACTTGTGCCCCTCTCGGCCGTACGCCTTGGTTGTCCACCGATTCCAGACCTATGCCGCTAGCGTTTTGTGAGGGGAATGATTTGCCTACTTCTGTGACTATGGCCTTCTGGAACTGCTGCATTTTGGCTGACCTCTCCGCCTCAGGAATGACAAACATAAAGTTCTCCTTGTAGCGTGGGTCTAACAGTGTTGCCAACCAGTACAGATTGTCGGCCAAGATGTTCTGAACGCGAGGGTCACGAGCCAGGCAGCTTACCATAAAGTCAGCCATGTGCGCCAGACTCTTAACAGCCATCACTACAGTATCCAGACCAACACGATGACTGAACATGCTGTCCTCCTCCTCCTCCTCCTCATCTCCCCGGTCCTCTGGCCAGCCACGCTGAATCGAGGGTATGACTGGTGTGCATGTCATATCCTCAATTTAGCCAGAGAGTTGCTCCATGTCTTCATCCTCCTCCTCCTCGTCATAGTCCTTCACTGCACGTTGTGATGAGATGAGGCTGGACTGTGTGTTTTCACCCCACACCCACTACTGTTTCTTGCTCCAAGTCATCGCGCTTGGCCTGCAATGCATCCTCTTTGTTTTTCAGCAGAGACCGTTTTAGAAGGCAGAGTAGTGGTAAGGTGACGCTAATAATGGCGTCCTCGCCGCTCACCATCTTGGTGGAGTCCTCAAAGTTTTGGAGGACGGTACATAGGTCGGACATCCATCTCCACTCCTCAGGTGTTATGTGTGTAGTTTGAACCATTTCCCGACGGCTTAGGTGATGCAGGTAGTCAACAACTGCCCTCTTCTGCTCACATATCCTGACCAACATGTGCAGAGTTGAATTCCAACGCGTGGGGACATCACACACCAGTCTGTGTGCCGTAAGACGCTAACGGCGCTGAAATCCGCCAAGGCCGGCTGAAGCAGCAGGTGACTTGCGAAAATGTGCAGACAGACGGCGAACTTTTACCAGCAGTTCAGACAGCTCTGGGTATGACTTTACAAACATCTGAACCACCAGGTTGAGCACGTGGGCCACGCATGGAACATGCGTCAGCTGGCCTCGCCTCAAAGCTGCCACCAGGTTCCGGCCATTGTCACACACGACCTTTCCTGGCTTTAGGTTTACAGGTGTGAGACAGTGATCTGCCTGCTGTTTCAGAGCTGTCCAGACCTCTTCTGCATTGTGGGGTTTGTCACCTATGCAGACTAACTTCAGCACAGCCTGTTGCCGCTTCGCAGAGGTGCTTCCAGCTTGGGACTGTTGTGGAGGGTACAGTGGATGAGGATGCGCAGGAGGAGGAGGAGGAGGCTGAAGAGCATGACATTCCGGAGCTGTAGAGTGTTGGTGAAACCCTGACAGAGGTAGGGCCTGCTATCTTTGGTGTGGGAAGGACGTGTTCCGTCCCTCGCTCAGACTGTGTCACAGCCTCCACAATATTAACCCAGTGTTTTGTCAAGGAGATGTAGCGGCCTTGCCCACAAGCACTTGTACACGTGTCTGTGGTTATACACTTCAGCCCCTGACCTTACCCCTGCGGTATTAAAGAACAGCAATGACTGTCTAGCTGCAGTTTCCAATATCATGTCCACTCTCTATTTGAAACTAAACCTTTCCAAAACTGAACTTCTTCTGCTTCCCCCATCCACTAACCTCCCTAAATCGGACATCTCTCTCTCAGTTTGTGGCACCACGATAACGCCTAGGCAGCAGACTCGTTGTCTGGGTGTTATGTTTGACACCGATCTCTCCTTCTCCTCCCACACACAATGTCTCGTCCGCTCATGTCGCTTACACCTGAAGAATATCTCCAGAGTCCGTCCCTTTCTCACCCTGTAAACAACAAAAACCCTGACTGTGGCCCTAATCCATTCCCGCCTTGACTATTGCAATTCTCTATTAAGCGGCCTCCCCCTCACCAGAGTTTCTCCTCTCCAGTCCATCCTTAATGCAGCAGCCAGGGTCACCCATCTGGCCAATCATTACTCAGATGCCTCTGCTCTGTGCCAGTCATTGCACTGGCTGCCCGTATACTACAGGATCAAATTCAAATTGCTTCTTCTCACCCACAAAGCTCTTCACAGTGCAGCACCCCCCTACCTCTCCTCCCTCATCTCTGTCTATCACCCCACTCGCGCTCTACGTTCCTCAAATGACCTTCGACTGACATCTGTAATAATCCGATCCTCCCACTCCCGGCTCCAAGACTTCTCCAGAGCTGCACCAAACCTCTGGAATGCTTTACCCCAAGAAATCAGGACTATCCACAACTTGCATGGCTTCAGACGATCCCTAAAAACGCATCTTTTTAAGGCGGCCTATCATACTCCCTAATAGAAGTCCTTTGTACTGTAGATAGTGAATGGGCTATCCTTCTGGACATTACTCTTCTACAAACTCCACCAAACCAAAAAGGTCTACACAGACTGTATAATGACCATCCATGTAAGCTTAGTTCTATGCCCCATTTCCTCAAGATGCCTGGACCATCAGTGCAATAAGCCCCTGTACCTTGTGCAACCCCTATCTTGTTGTAGATTGTAAGCTCTTTTGAGCAGGGTCACCTTCATTTCTTGCTTTATTTTTTGTATTTTCTTTTTTACATTGATTCTATGCCTATTGTTTTGTATCCAATTATTCTACTGTATTTGTTCTCTACTGTAATTACTTACTGTATTATATTTTCTGTACTCTAACCCTACATTGTAAAGCGCTGCGTAATATGTTGGCGCTATATAAATAAAGCTGTATTATTATTATTAGGTGGACTTTGGCTGAAACAGCGTTGTTGAGGGCACGTGTGATGCTGTTGGACACGTGGTTATGCAATGCGGGGACGGCACATCTGGAGAAATAGTGGCGGCTGGGGACCGAGTAACGTGGGACAGCAGCCGCCATCAGGTCGCGGAATGCTTCCGTCTCCACCAGCCGGAAAGGCAACATTTGCAGCGCTATGAGTCGCGAAATGTGATCATTCAGGACTGTGGCATGTGGGGCGTTGGCAGCGTATTTGCGCCTGCGTTCAAATGTTTGCTGAATGGATAATTGAACGCTGCGCTGGGACAAGGACATGCTTGATGGTGGTGTAATTTGTACGTGGGCAACTTCAGGTGCAGGGCCGGAGGCTTGTTCGCGGCCAGCATGGACAGGGGATTGGCTCGCACGCACAACAGGCGAAGACGTAGCAGTGACATCAGCAATCACCGCTCCTCGACTCTGTTGTACTTCCCACAAAGTCGGGTGCTTGGCTGACATGTGCCTGTTCATGCTGGTGGTGGTCAGGCTGCTACTTTTCGTACCCCTGCTGATGCTGGCATGGCAGGTGTTGCAAATGGCCTTTTTAGAGTCATCTGGAGCCAACTTAAAATACTGCCAGACTCGGGAAGACATAACATTTGCACAGGCACCTTGTGTCGTGTTGTTGTTCCGGGGAACGGTTGCCTGCCTTCTGCCTGCGTACCCGACCCTGCTTCGTACTGCCTGTTGGGATGCTACGCCTCTCTCACCCTGTGCACTGCTGTCCTCGCTCTGCAAATACTCCTGCCCGGTTGGGTCAGCTACTGGATCATCCACCACGTCGTCTTCCTATTCCTTGGCTAATCGCTGGACTGCTCCTCCTTCTCCTCATGAGCCACCATGATGACCGTTACAATAGTTTGGCTGTTGTTTCAGGTATACCCCCAGTGGTAAATTTTTACGCTCATTCTTTTTGAATGGGTATTACAAAGACAGGATACCCGCATCTTTTCAATGTGAAAAATGTTTTGAGGCCCTCCTGCACGTCTCTATCCAGGGACAATGAGGAGCCTCCCAATTTTTGGCTGCCCTGGCCAAAGGCCTATACTACAATACACCCACTTGAGGGTTACAGGCCTTACTACATGTCTGTATGCATGGCTCATAGTTGAACCTCCCAATTTTTGGCTGCCCTGACCAAAGGGCTATACTACAATACACCCACTTGAGGGTTACAGGCCCTCCTGCACGTCTCTATCCACGGACAAAGAGGAGCCTCCCAATTTTCGGCTGCCTTGACCAAAGGGCTATATTACAATACACCCACTTGAGGGTTACAGGCCCTCCTGCACGTCTCTATCCATGGACAAAGAGGAGCCTCCCAATTTTTGGCTGCCCTGACCAAAGGGCTATACTACAATACACCCACTTGAGGGTTACAGGCCCTACTACATGTCTGTATGCATGGGTCATTGTTGAACCTCCCAATTTTTGGCTGCCCTGGCCAAAGGCCTAGGCTAAAATACACCCACTTGAGGGTTACAGGCCCTACTACATGTCTGTATGCATGGGTCATTGTTGAACCTCCCAATTTTTGGCTGCCCTGACCAAAAGGCTATACTACAATACACCCACTTGAGGGTTACAGGCCCTCCTGCACGTCTCTATCCATGGACAAAGAGGAGCCTCCCAATTTTTGGCTGCCCTGACCAAAGGGCTATACTACAATACACCCACTTGAGGGTTACAGGCCCTCCTGCACGTCTCTATCCAGGGACAAAGAGGAGCCTCCCAATTTTTGGCTGCCCTGACCAAAGGGCTATACTAAAATACACCCACTTGAGGGTTACAGGCCCTACTACATGTCTGAATGCATGGGTCATTGTTGAACCTCCCAATTTTTGGCTGCCCTGACCATAGGGCTATACTACAATACACCCACTTGAGGGTTACAGGCCCTCCTGCACGTCTCTATCCAGGGACAAAGAGGAGCCTCCTAATTTTTGGCTGCCCTGACCAAAGGGCTATACTACAATACACCCACTTGAGGGTTACAGGCCCTACTACATGTCTGTATGCATGGGTCATTGTTGAACCTCCCAATTTTTGGCTGCCCTGGCCAAAGGCCTAGGCTAAAATACACCCACTTGAGGGTTACAGGCCCTACTACATGTCTGTATGCATGGGTCATTGTTGAACCTCCCAATTTTTGGCTGCCCTGACCAAAAGGCTATACTACAATACACCCACTTTAGGGTTACAGGCCCTCCTGCACGTCTCTATCCATGGACAAAGAGGAGCCTCCCAATTTTTGGCTGCCCTAACCAAAGGGCTATACTACAATACACCCACTTGAGGGTTACAGGCCCTCCTGCACATCTCTATCCAGGGACAAAGAGGAGCCTCCCAATTTTTGGCTGCCCTGACCAAAGGGCTATACTAAAATACACCCACTTGAGGGTTACAGGCCCTACTACATGTCTGAATGCATGGGTCATTGTTGAACCTCCCAATTTTTGGCTGCCCTGATCATAGGGCTATACTACAATACACCCACTTGAGGGTTACAGGCCCTCCTGCACGTCTCTATCCAGGGACAAAGAGGAGCCTCCCAATTTTTGGCTGCCCTGACCAAAGGGCTATACTACAATACACCCACTTGAGGGTTACAGGCCCTACTACATGTCTGTATGCATGGGTCATTGTTGAACCTCCCAATTTTTGGCTGCCCTGGCCAAAGGCCTAGGCTAAAATACACCCACTTGAGGGTTACAGGCCCTACTACATGTCTGTATGCATGGGTCATTGTTGAACCTCCCAATTTTTGGCTGCCCTGACCAAAAGGCTATACTACAATACACCCACTTTAGGGTTACAGGCCCTCCTGCACGTCTCTATCCATGGACAAAGAGGAGCCTCCCAATTTTTGGCTGCCCTGACCAAAGGGCTATACTACAATACACCCACTTGAGGGTTACAGGCCCTCCTGCACGTCTCTATCCAGGGACAAAGAGGAGCCTCCCAATTTTTGGCTGCCCTGACCAAAAGCCTATACTACAATACACCCAGTTCTTCTTTACAGGCCCTACTGCACGTCTCTATCCAGGGACAATGTGGAGCCTCCCAATTTTTGGCTGCCCTGGCCAGAGGGCTATACTAAAATACACCCACTTGAGGGTTACAGGCCCTACTACATGTCTGTATGCATGGGTCATTGTTGAACCTCCCAATTTTTGGCTGCCCTGGCCAAAGGGCTATACTACAATACACCCAGTTCTTGTTTACAGGCCATCCTGCATGTCTATATCCAGGGGCATTGGTGAACCTCCCAATTTTGGACTGCCCTGGCAAAGGAAGATACTACAATAGACCCAGTTCCTCAAAATGGGCACTTTATTTCTAGACAGGGCTTCATGTACGTCTCTTGTCAGAGTCATCGGAGTGTCGCACAATGTTTTCACGTAAAATCTTTCATGTAATCACAAAAAGTGACATACACCAGCTGTATCTCACTATTGGGCATGTGCCCTTAACATTTCCACCCTAAATATTCATTTTGGTGTCATTTTGGAAGGTTTTCTGGAGACTCCGTAAAATTGGCGTGAAACTCGGACAAGATTGTTCACAGCTGTGACTTTTGAGTGAGAAATGCTTCCAGGGATCTTCCCCATGGTGTTGCCATGTCACTTCAGCACTCTTCTGAGACTTTTGTGACATTTTTAGGGTTTTTCCATGCTGCTGGCAGTCATTTAATAAAATTACTCGTGTCTCCCATAGGATAACATTGGGCTCGTTACTCGGGCCGAGTACACGAGTATCTCGGGATGCTCGGCCTGAGCTTCGAGCACCCGAGCATTTTAGTACTCGCTCATCACTAGTCATAAACAAAGTCCAAAATCCAAAAACTATCTGCTCTTCCTCTTTTTGCTGCTGCTCCTCTCAGGTGATATCTCCCCCAACCCTGGTCCACCCTCTAACTTCAACCCCTCTCCCACCACACATAGAAACCTCACTAACCTTATTACCATCACCTGCACTCCTTCATCTTCCTCTTTTAATTGTGCTCTCTGGAATCCACGATCTGTATGCAACAAACTTCCCTTCATTCACAATTACCGTATATACTCGCGTATAAGCCGAGTTTTTCAGCCCAAAAATTGGGCTGAAAAGTACCCCCCTCGGCTTATACGCGAGTCAGTGCTGTATACCGATGTATACATCGGTACATACCGATGTATACATCGGTATACAGCAGCCCCCGCATCCCCAGTAATGCAGGGCCCCCCCAGGGTCTCTCCGGTCACCTGTAAAGCAAGCTATACTTATCAGTGTCCCGCTCGCACCCGCCGCTGCCGACATCCACGATCCTCCATCTTCATGCGACTCCTCTTCCTGTTTCTGTGCGCGTCGCCGGCAATGACGTCATTCCCGGCGACGCGCACAGGAAACAGGAAGAGGAGTCGCATGAAGATGGAGGATCGCGGATGTCGGCAGCGGCGGGTGCGAGCGGGACACTGATAAGTATAGCTTGCTTTACAGGTGACCGGAGAGACGCTGGGGGGGGCCTGCATTACTGGGGCTGCCTGTATACTACCGCTGGGGCTGCTATATACCTCTGGGGCACTGTATACTACCACTGGGGCTGCTATATACCTCTGGGGCCCTGTATACTACCACTGGGGCTGCTATATACCTCTGGGGCACTGTATACTACCACTGGGGCTGCTATATACCTCTGGGGCCCTGTATACTACCACTGGGGCTGCTATATACCTCTGGGGCACTGTATACTACCACTGGGGCTGCTATATACCTCTGGGGCCCTGTATACTACCACTGGGGCTGCTATATACCTCTGGGGCACTGTATACTACCACTGGGGCTGCTATATACCTCTGGGGCCCTGTATACTACCACTGGGGCTGCTATATACCTCTGGGGCACTGTATACTACCACTGGGGCTGCTATATACCTCTGGGGCCCT
The DNA here is from genome assembly GCA_033576535.1 of Allobates femoralis. Lineage (NCBI taxonomy): Eukaryota > Metazoa > Chordata > Amphibia > Anura > Aromobatidae > Allobates > Allobates femoralis. The sequence continues at coordinate 297,288,639 of JARQOC010000004.1, read as the reverse complement.
GTATACTACCGCTGGGGCTGCTATATACCTCTGGGGCCCTGTATACTACCACTGGGGCTGCTATATACCTCTGGGGCCCTGTATACTACCGCTGGGGCTGCTATATACCTCTGGGGCCCTGTATACTACCACTGGGGCTGCTATATACCTCTGGGGCCCTGTATACTACCACTGGGGCTGCTATATACCTCTGGGGCCCTGTATACTACCGCTGGGGCTGCTATATACCTCTGGGGCCCTGTATACTACCACTGGGGCTGCTATATACCTCTGGGGCCCTGTATACTACCACTGGGGCTGCTATATACCTCTGGGGCCCTGTATACTACCGCTGGGGCTGCTATATACCTCTGGGGCCCTGTATACTACCACTGGGGCTGCTATATACCTCTGGGGCCCTGTATACTACCACTGGGGCTGTATATACTACCACTGGGGCTGTATATACTACTGGGGCTGCGTGTATACTACCACTGGGGCTGCTGTATCTACCTCTGGGACTGGTGTATACCACACTGCTGGGGGCTGTATACTTGTGCTAGGGTCCACCCTCGGCTTATACACGAGTCAATAGATTTTCCCAGGTTTTGGGGGCAAAAGTAGGGGGGTCGGCTTATACACGGGTCGGCTTATACACGAGTATATACGGTACTTCCTTTCCAACTCTCTTAACCTGCTGGCCCTCACAGAAACCTGGATCCAGGATTCAGACACTGCTTCCCCGGCCGCAATTTCTCACGGCGGCCTACATTTCTCTCATTGCCCTAGACCTGGGAACAGACGTGGCGCTGGAGTTGGCCTCCTCCTGTCCCCACAATGTACTTTCCAGGTCATTCCTCCAGCCCCATCACTCTCATTCCCTTCTTTTGAGGTCCATACCATTAGGCTATTCCACCCCCTCCACCTCAAAGTAGCAGTGGTATACCGCCCCCCAGGGTCACCCACCCAGTTCCTCGACCATTTCTCCGCTTGGCTCCCGCATTTCATGTCCTCAGATTTACCAACCCTTATTCTGGGAGACTTTAACATTCCCATAAACAGCCCCATCTCCCCATCTGCATCCCAGCTCCTATCTCTAACTACCTCTCTTGGCCTATCACAGCTCTCAACCTCTGAGACGCACGAAAACGGTAACACCCTTGACCTGGTCTTTACCCGGCTCTGCTCATCCTCCCTCTTGGATAACTCACCTCTACTCTCTGACCACAAAATTCTCTCCTTCTCACTCACTAACCCTCGGCCAACACAGCCCAATCCTACCTATCAAACATCCAGAAATCTACAGGCCATTAACCCTCAAGCACTCACAGACTCCCTCATCTCATCTCTGTCCCCAATCTCTTCAATCTCCTGTCCAGATCAGGCAGTAAATCACTACAATGACTCTCTCAGAAGCTCCCTGGACCAAGTAGCGCCCCTCACCCTCAGAACCTCCAAACAGAGAACAAAACAGCCCTGGCTCACACCACAAACTCGATTCCTCCAGCGATGCTCTAGGAGTGCTGAACGTTTATGGAGGAAAACTCGCTCACCAGGAGACTTTATTCACAATAAATTCATGCTCAAAACCTACAACTCTGCCCTTCACCTTGCCAAACAGACCTACTTCACCACCCTGGTCTCCTCACTATCCAACAATCCAAAAAAACTCTTTGACACCTTTCACTCTCTCCTCAGTCCTAAAGTGCAGGCCCCCATCACTGACCTCTGTGCTGATGACCTAGCTTCCTACTTCATGGAGAAAATAGACAACATCCGCCAGGAAATCAGCTCTCAGCCTCCAAGCACTGCCACCCCCATTCTTCCCCACATCTCCTCCGGCTCACTCTCCACATTTGACCCAGTCACAGAAGAAGAAGTCTCCAGGCTCCTTTCTTCCTCTCGTCCCACCACATGCACTACTGACCCCGTTCCCTCACACCTGCTCCAGTCCCTCTCTCCAGTCGTCACCACTCACTTAACCACAATCTTCAATCTCTCCCTTCTTCTGGCATCTTCCCCTCCTCCTTCAAATACTCGATCATTACTCCATTATTAAAGAAAACCACTCTCGACCCATCATGCACAAATAACTACAGACCAGTCTCCAATCTCCCCTTCATCTCTAAACTCCTGGAGCGCCTGGTCTATTCCCGCCTCACCCGTTACCTCTCCACTCACTCTCTTCTAGACCCATTACAGTCTGGTTTCCGCCCCTTCACTCTACAGAAACCGCCCTAATCAAAGTGACCAATGACCTTCTGACAGCAAAACGTAATGGTGACCACTCTCTGCTTATTCTCCTTGATCTCTCTGCAGCGTTTGACACTGTCGACCATCAGCTCCTACTCTCTATGCTGCACTCTATTGGCATAAAGGACACTGCTCTCTCCTGGCTCTCCTCCTATCTTTCTGACCGCTCTTTCAGTGTATCTTTTGCTGACTCCACTTCCTCCCCTCTTCCTCTCACTATTGGAGTCCCTCAGGGTTCAGTCCTTGGTCCTCTCCTCTTCTCACTCTACACAGCCCCGATTGGACAGACCATCAACAGATTTGGCTTTCAGTACCATCTTTATGTTGATGACACACAATTATACACTTCAGCCCCTGACCTTACCCCTGCGGTATTAAAGAACACCAATGACTGTCTAGCTGCAGTTTCCAATATCATGTCTGCTCTCTATTTGAAACTAAACCTTTCCAAAACTGAACTTCTTCTGCTCCCCCCATCCACTAACCTCCCTAAATCGGACATCTCTCTCTCAGTTTGTGGCACCACGATAACGCCTAGGCAGCAGGCTCGCTGTCTGGGTGTTATGTTTGACACCGATCTCTCCTTCTCCTCCCACACACAATGTCTCGTCCGCTCCTGTCGCTTACACCTGAAGAATATCTCTAGAGTCCGCCCCTTTCTCACCCTGGAAACAACAAAAACCCTCACCGTGGCCCTCATCCATTCCCGCCTTGACTATAGCAATTCTCTATTAAGCGGCCTCCCCCTCACCAGACTTTCTCCTCTCCAGTCCATCCTTAATGCAGCAGCCAGGATCACCCATCTGGCCAATCATTACTCAGATGCCTCTGCTCTGTGCCAGTCATTGCACTGGCTGCCCGTATACTACAGGATCAAATTCAAATTGCTTCTTCTCACCCACAAAGCTCTTCACAATGCAGTACCCCCCTACCTCTCCTCCCTCATCTCTGTCTATCACCCGACCCGTTCTCTACGTTCCTCAAATGACCTTCGACTGACATCTGTACTAATCCGATCCTCCCACTCCCGGCTCCAAGACTTCTCCAGAGCTGCACCAAAACTCTGAAATGCTTTACCCCAAGAAATCAGGACTATCCACAACTTGCATGGCTTCATATGATTCTTAAAAACGCATCTTTTTAAGGCGACCTATCATACTCCCTAATAGAAGTCCTTTGTACTGTAGATAGTGAAATGGGCTATCCCTCTGGACATTACTCTTCTACAAACTCCACCAAACCAAAAAAGGTCTACACAGATTGTATAATGACCATCCATGTAAGCTTAGCCCTATGCCCCATTTCCTCAAGATGCCTGGACCATCAGTGCAATAAGCCCCTGTACCTTGTGCAACCCCTATCCCGTCGTAGATTGTAAGCTCTTTTGAGCAGGGTCACCTTCATTTCTTGCTTTATTTATTGTATTTTCTTTTTTACATTGATTCTATGCCTATTGTTTTGTATCCAATTATTGTACTGTATTCTCTACTGTAATTACTTACTGTATTATATTTTCTGTACTCTAACCCTACATTGTAAAGCGCTGCGGAATATGTTGGCGCTATATAAATAAAGCTTTATTATTATTATTATTATTATACTAAATTGTCAAAATTAAACAACTGTATCTTTACAAAATTCATCCTTTACATAGATGTCCTTCATTGCAATGTGTTTATTATCAGAGCATTGTACTGTGTGTGCCGCAGATTACAGTTCTGCTGTATAGCTCTTGGTTTTCTTGAGTAAAGCTATTAAAATTGCATACTGTGAGCAAATCCTCACAATGTTTATATAGCATAAAACACATATAAATATTTGTATTTGTATGGCTTAGAAACAAATAGTATTGATGAATTTATTAGGAATTTTAGAAACATTGTACAAAATGTTAAAAAAATATATACCGTATTTTTCGGATTATAAGACACACTTTTGTTCCCCCAAACTTTGGGGTAAAGTGAGGGGTGCGTCTTATAATCCGAATATACGGATCATATAGTATATTATATAGGGGATGGTGGGGGCAGCTCTGGAGTGTGCCCAGGAGTCCAGTGTGCTGGCTGGGGGCTGCAGGAGGGAGCGGGAGATCTCCTGCTCCCGCTCATTTAATATGCACTGCTGCTGTCCATCACCGTGGTCAGCACCACGGTGATGGGACTGAGGGCGCAGCGCATATTACACTGCCTGCGCCCCCCCCAGTGATTACACATGCCTCCCCCCATGCTGCATATGGCCCACTATGATTACACATGCCTCCCCCCTTGCTGCATATGCCCCCCCCAAGCTGCTGCCCATAATAAAATAACAAACGTTTTCCTCACTATTTCCAGTGATGAGCTGCCTGTCTCGCTGCTGTCTCCCTCTGTACAAGCTGCGTCCGAACTTCCTGCTTCTCTGCCTGTGATGTGACTCTCTGCTGAGCAGCTCACATTACAGGCAGAGAAGCAGGAAGTTCGGACGTAGCTTGTACAGAGGGAGACAGCAAGGAGACTATCACTGGAAATAGTGAGGAAAACGTTTAATTTTATTATGGGCAGCAGCTTGGGGGGGCCATATGCAGCATGGGGGGAGGCATGTGTAATCATAGGGGGCTATATCCAGCACTGGGGGACGTGTGCCAGCACTGGGGGACGTGTGCCTTCAATGGGGGACGTGTGCCTTCAATGGGGGACGTGTGCCAGCACTGGGGGACGTGTGCCAGCACTGGGGGACGTGTGCCAGCAGTGGGGGACGTGTGCCTTCAATGGGGGACGTGTGCCAGCAGTGGGGGACGTGTGCCAGCAGTGAGGGATGTGTGCCAGCAGTGGGAGACTTGTGCCATCAATAGGGGACGTGTGCCAGCAGTGGGGGACGTGTGCCAGCACTGGGGGACGTGTGCCAGCAGTGGGGGACGTGTGCCTTCAATGGGGGACGTGTGCCAGCAGTGGGGGACGTGTACCAGCAGTGAGGGACGTGTGCCAGCAGTGGGAGACTTGTGCCATCAATAGGGGACGTGTGCCAGCAGTGGGGGACGTGTGCCAGCAGTACGGGACGTGTGCCTTCAATGGGGGACGTGTGCCTTCAAAGGGGGACGTGTGCCAGCACTGGGGGACGTGTGCCAGCACTGGGGGACGTGTGCCAGCACTGGGGGACGTGTGCCATCAATGAGGGACGTGTGCCATCAATGGGGGACGTGTGCCATCACTGGCAGACGTGTGCCAGCAGTGGGGGACGTGTGCCAGCAGTGGGGGACGTGTGCCAGTAGTGGGGGACGTGTGCCAGCAGTGGAGGACGTGTGCCATCAATGGGGGACGTGTGCCATCACTGGCAGACGTGTGCCAGCAGTGGGGGACGTGTGCCAGCAGTGGGGGACGTGTGCCAGCAGTGGGGGACGTGTGCCATCACTGGGGACGTTTGCCATCACTGGCGGACGTTTGCCATCACTGGCATAAACCGATTAAGGGGGCCATATCTAGGATGAGGGGGCTATATCCCAGGATGAGGGACCATGTACCAGGAAGTGGGGGCTAATAGAGACATATACCCTATATGATTTTTAAGACGGACACTGGCATTATAAGACGGACCCCATTTAACATTAAAAATTATTTTTTTCTCTTTTCCTTCATTAAATTTGGGGGTGCGTCTTATAAAGCGAAAAATACGGTATATTGGGAATCTGGGAATCAGTGGTTCATAATAATAACAATAATAATCTACTTACATAATTGTCTTGTGGTGTCCGTCATCTACTTATGTCAGGTTGTCCTCCTATCATGAGCTGCGGCCTCTGCTATATTTACACACCCAAGCAATGGGTGTACAAATATGGTGCCCGTTGGTGGTACTGGCCATTGCGCAGTACCGTCAGTCGTATAGCAGACACCCACAACCACCAGCAGCAAATGTCGCTGCACATATGCAACCACAGACATGAACTGTCACTGTACACCCGCAGTCGTCGCCGTATGAGTAACTGTGCATGCATGCGTGCTTACTCAGGAGGACATCATCTTTGGACACCTGGGTGTCCAAAGATAGCAGCGGCTTGAGTAACTGCACATGCAAGTGCCAGGTACTTAAATGCCAAGTTACTCTTGCCGCCACCATCTTTGGACACTTGGGTATGCAAAGTCGGCAGCATGATGCACAAGGAGGCAGAGAGAAAACACTGGTGGGCAAAGAGCACATAGGTGTGCAGAGAGAGCATACAGGGGACAGAGAGAGCAGACAGGTGGACACAGAGAGTACATGGGGCAGAGAGAGTGTACAGGAGGCAGAAACAGCACACAGGGGATATAGTGAGCACACAGGGAGGCATGGAGAAAACACTGGCGGGCAGAGAGCACACAGGTGGGCAGAGAGAGCATACAGGGGGCAGAGAGAGCACACAGGGGGACACAGAGAGTACATGGGGCAGAGAGAGCGCACAGAGAGGCAGACAGCACATAGGGGCAGAAAGAGTGTACAGGGCGCAGAGACAGCACACAGGGGACATAGTGAGCACACAGTGAGGCAGAAAGAAAACATTGGAGGCCAAGAGAGACTGCATAGGGGCAGAGAAAATGCACTGGGGGTAGAGAGACTGCACAGGGGGGGCAGAGAGAGTGTACAGGGAAGAGAGTGCACAGGGGGTGCAGGGAGAGCACACAGGTGCAGACAGAGGGCACATTAGGCAGGAAGTGAGCACTGGGGGACAGTTACATAATTGTGCTGTCCTGTCTCACTTCTGATGTCCAGATGTCCTGCTATCATGCACCTCTACCATATCCATACACTGGCAGTATTTGCACATTGCCTAGTATCACCAGCAGTGTGGTAGCCATCCAAAACTGCCACAAACTGAATCCACAGCCGCCATTTCCCGCAGACATTGCAGCCACTGACACATCACCACTTGAGTAAGTGCGCCTGCGTATACCCAGCGCTGATGAACACTTACTCAGGCAGCCTCCATATTTGGACACCTGGGTAAACAAAGATGGAGGTGGCATGAGTGCATACGTGTATGCGCACTTACTCACACCAACACCATCTTTGGACACCACAAGGGGGAGAACAGAAGGGGGGAAGACAAAGCACAGAGGTGAGAGCACACAAGGGGACTGAGAAAGCACATGGGGAATAGATCGCACACATAGGGACAGAGAGATTGCACAGGTGAAGAGAGACCACACGAGGGCAGAAAGAGCACAAAGGAGGGCAGAGAGCATGCACAGGGGGAGAGTTGAGCACACAGGGCACCAAAGATACCATACAGGGTGGCAAAAAGAGTGCATTGGACAGAGAGTGCATGGGGAGCAGAGAGAGCACATGGGGGCAGAGAGAGCACGTGCAAACGGGGAGACGAGGGAGCACAGAGGGAGGGATGAGCACACATGGGGAAAGAAAGTACATAAGAAGGAAACAGTACAAAGGAGAGAGCATATGAGGGGAGAAGACAGCACATGGTGTAAAGAGACAGTGCACAGGCGGGAGAGTGCATAGGGGTGAGATAATTTAAAGGAAAGAGCACAGAGGGGAGAATATAGCACACAGGGAGAGAGAATGAGTATAGGGGGAGAACGCACAGGTAGAAAACAGCTCAAAATAGAGAGCACATGAGGGGAAAAGACAGCACAACTGGGAGAAGACAGAACACAGGGGAGAGAGCGCACAGCTGGTAGACAGCCTCTACCACAGAGCCTGCTTCTATCATGATGTCACTGCCCCATTTAGTAATAATAATAATAATAACTGTACAACTACTGACACTATATATATTGCATATAACCCTACAAACAGTGTATCTGATAGATCCTTTTTGAAATGGTTGTCATATTTTTTTTTTCTGCCAAAGGCACATCATTTTATGGAATTAAACGAGGAAGCCGCATTTCCCCCATTCATTCACCTGTTGGTCAAGCACACTCACATGGTCTCCTCAAGGAATGGTGGTGGGAAATGGAAGGCGATATTAATGATAATATCCTGTCTGGAATGGTGGCAGTGGTCAGGTGATTACAACAGGATGTCATCATCTTTTTTTTTTTAAATAAAAGATATACCAAAAAGTACCATCCTGAAAGTAAAGTGCACATTCTTGTAGTCTTGGTGAGGGGGCGAATTGTCAGAAGTGCGTGATTCATCAAGATTCACAAGCCTCTTAAAGATAGTCTGTTACTAAAATAAACCCTCTTAAAACATCTATCTAGGAATGCAAAACGCTGCGGAGGGGAACCGTCATGTGAGTGCAGGCATCGCAAGTCCCTATGTTTATCATGGGGACGCACGGTGCTGCGCTTGACTTCATTTCCCTATGTGATGTGTATGCATGCTCATGTACTCTTGTCCGCACCCTGAACACGACATCTCACGCTCCTGGTGCGGACGACAATGTATGATTTGTACGCAAGCATGCGCATGTGTACAAATTACACAGGGAAATGAATGGGAGCGCACGGTCATGCGCAGTCAAGCGCAGCACCGTGCGTCCCCATGATACACATAGGGACTTGCGATGCCTGCACTCACATGACGGTTCCCCTCCGCAGCGTTCTGTGTGAAGGCACCCTTACAGTCTGCTCTACTTAGCTCAATGCAGAGCTGTGCCTAATAACTAACTAAAACTGATCTTAGGGTAGGGTCACATTGAAAACATAAATTGCATTCACCGCATCCGGATCCGGATGCGGTGAACGCAATGCCGGTCGCACACAGTTTTTTTCAAAACTGTGTGCTGAATACCGCACTGCGGTCACCGGATGGCTCAGGATGTGTAATCCTGAGCCATCCGGTAACTGCATAGCTTGTGGTTCCCGATCTGGCAAGTTAATAAAGAGTTAAAATAGCTGACCTAAATGACTTTTTGAGGTCTGTAGGGGGCTTAGACCCCCCTACAGACCGCCCGCCGACTTCTATAGTGTTCTTCTACAATTTCTCAATGGTCACAGGCTCTTCGGAGCCCGTGCATGTAAACCAAAGGGGCCCCCCCCGTATCACTATACTGGGGTGCATAGACCCCTGTATTACAAATAAGCTGTATTGATGTCTAGTAACGGTTAAATGTGTACATTTGCATTGTAAGTATATACTTACAACATTCTTTCGTAGGCAGAGTGAAGGAAATCCATGGGCGGGGCTGTGTGCAGCAGCCTCCGCCCGCTCCTTCTTGATGCCCGCCCCCTCTGGCCGTAATCCAGTCTTGTGAGGGCGGGGACGTCGTTAAAGGGGCGTGGCTAACCGCGGCACATAGTTAGCCACGCCCCTTTAACGACGTCCCCGCCCTCACAAGACTGGATTACGGCCAGAGGGGGCGGGCATCAAGAAGGAGCGGGCGGAGGCTGCTGCACCTAGCCCCGCCCATGGATTTCCTTCACTCTGCCTACGAAAGAATGTTGTAAGTATATACTTACAATGCAAATGTACACATTTAACCGTTACTAGACATCAATACAGCTTATTTGTAATACAGGGGTCTATGCACCCCAGTATAGTGATACGGGGGGGCCCCTTTGGTTTACATGCACGGGCTCCGAAGAGCCTGTGACCATTGAGAAATTGTAGAAGAACACTATAGAAGTCGGCGGGCGGTCTGTAGGGGGGTCTAAGCCCCCCTACAGACCTCAAAAAGTCATTTAGGTCAGCTATTTTAACTCTTTATTAACTTGCCAGATCGGGAACCACAAGCTATGCAGTTACCGGATGGCTCAGGATTACACATCCTGAGCCATCCGGTGACCGCAGTGCGGTCCCGGTAAACGCTGCGAAAACTGCTGCCTGCATGATTTTAAACGCAGGCAGCAGTGCCGGATCCGGCCACCGGATGGCTTGTGAAGCCATCCGGTGTTTTGCATAGGCTTCTATCAGGAGCCTTTCCTGGTCCGGTTTTGAGCTTTTTTAAAGCTCAAAACCGGATCAGGATTTTAAACAAAAAACGCCGATGTGACCCTAGCCTTAGTCTCATTGCAAACACATATGGAGTTGGAGTTTTCCCCTCACACTGCTGTCAACTCAAATACATAGCTGTGTCTGACTACAACCAACACTTCTTCAGCTTCTATCTCAGGCTGTGTAGGGGAAGAGACAGTACAGCAGAAATGTGTATTCATTGTAATCACAAATGCAGTTGTAAGTATCCTCTTAAGGTACCATCACACGCTGCAATATCACCTGGTGATCTGAAAGGCGATGTGTCTCCCCGGCGAAATAGCTTTGATATTGCGTCACGGTGGCGGCGTTTGATTGGGCGATTTCGCCGCGATAAATCGCCCTTCACCCATTGCCTGATTGCTGAACAATGCTCAGTAATTAGGCAATATCGTCAAGGTGATTTTTTTGTGTTTCGGCGTGTGACTGGGCGATAGTGATGGAAAGAGCAATTTTTGTGATTTCCCGTAGGTGTGCCTCAGCGTTCTGTAGTCTGTGCCCCGTCTGAGATGATTGGTGTGGACTACTATGTTCCCATTGGCTGTCAGTTGACACCGCGCCATATTTGAAGAGCTGTCCGTTCTGTACCACACACATCTTCTGCTACACAACCGTTTGTAAACTCAGTGCAATTATGTGCGCCATTGAATAGCGCAAGCTATGTTGTCCACGTGTATTAAGTTGCGCTGTGTGGAGTATAGTGCCACACATGACAGCTCAGATGTGGGGCTACACATCATAGATGCGTGCCATGGGCCAGTGTGTGTGTTGCAGGAGCCACAATTGACGACACAAGCGTGTATTTGTGACAAACTCCAATAGACAATTGCGTCATGTATTACCCAGCCTGCCAGAGCAGGCTGACCAATCGTAATGCAATTGTGTTGTCCAATGAGCGTGTATGGAACGTGGTGTAAACCACTGTGGCACGCCTATCTCCTCGCCGCACTGACTGAACATGTACGCCCACATTGCATTTGCAATTGCGGCGTGTGATGCGGCGATGGAATGAGGCAAGATTGCATCTGCTGTAGGTGAGGTGATTTCCGGAGCGACACATCGCCTCAGCTTCAGGGCGAAATTGCGCCGTCTGATGCCGCCATCGGCGATCTGAGGCGGGCACGAAAAACGTGAGTGTACACGTCATATCGCCACACATCGCCTGGCGAGATTGCGAGATACCTTTAGGCTAGGGGTCACACTTGTGTCATGGAAGCGCTAAAAGCTAGCATTTTTCCATGATGAAATGTGAAAAAACGCTAGTGTTAACGCTTCCATAGGCTCCCATGCAAAAAAGTCTATAGGAAATGCACGCATTAACGCATGGTACATATATGCACCATGCATTAACACATGCGTTAACGCTAGCACTAAAGATGAAAAAAATGGCATGGGAAAAAACAGAATCCTTGAACGCATCCTTCCAAAGGATGCTTGGTCCCAAATGTGACCCTAGCCTTACAGTGCTGTGAGTTCAGCTGTATAGCACTATCCCTCATTGGCTGCCTTTGAGATGGAAGCTGAAGTGTGAATTGTAATCACACTCATGTATTCAGACAATTTTTAAACACATTGAGCTCTTCAGATCAGGATAGCAAACTGTGCCAATGTTGACAGCTTAGGAGGGATGTTCCTACTAGCAGATTCCCTTTAAAGTGTAAATGTCCTTTCATTAAAAAAAACAAAGAAAAAACAATACTGCACTGATTGGTAATGGTGAGTCACATAGCAGCTGTGACCTATGATACCGCTCTTTTGCGCCCCACGACTTATTTTCTCACATTTTTCTGTGCTCTTTTAAAAACTTTATTTTATGGGTGTGTGGGCTTGGACATCATTCTTCAGTGTCTGCCAGCACTGTGTGTTTATTTCCACAAAACAAGAGAAATCCAGACGTCTAGGTTATCTTGTGAGAATAAAAGTAAACTTCTTTATTGCAAATCCATGTAAAAAATTATTATAACCAATTGAAGGATCTGACAGCATTTTCTAAAACTGCAGGTACCTGCTAATTAGAGATAAGCCACCATCCTGGTGTTCAAAGTTGATTCGATTCGTCGAATTGGGTGTGTGTTCGTCGAATGTTCGTCAACTGTTCATCGAACACCGTCAAACACCATGCATACACATATAAAATATCTTCTTCTAACCGAGGACTGGCGGGGGGAGTAACTCCAGGGTGCGAGGAGCAAAAGACCCAGGTGGGGAAGCCGGCGGTGAGAAGACTTCACCACCAGCTTTCCTGCGCTGCGCTCCGCCCTCCCTGATGCCCCCTCCCCTCTCCCTGGAGCTGCTCCCCCCAACTGGTCCTTAGGATTAATGAGGGGGCATCAGGGAGGGGGGAGCGCAGCACAGAACAGTAAAGTCAGAGGTGAAGTTAATTAACTTCTGAGATATTCAGTCCTCTCTGCCATGCGCAGACATAGAAATAGCATGAAGCCCCATGCACTTTTTTTTTATTATTTCATGAAATTCATGAAATAATAAAAAAAAAAGGGCTTCCCTATATTTCTGTTTCCAGGTAGGTACCAATAGGCACCTGGGGGATGGTGGCAGCCCTTTGCTGCCTGCTGTACCTCACAGGCATACAAAAAGACGGCGAAGCCAACGTCAAAATTTTTCTGAAAAATTCATAAAACAATTAAAAAAAAAGGCACTGCATCTTTATTAACCCCTTGACCATCATCTCTATGACAGAGAAGATGGTCGAGGGGTTAATAAAGATGCAGTCGCTTTTTTTGAATCGTTTTATGAATTGCTTGTAAAAATTTCGACGTGGGCTTCACCATATTTTGTATGCCAGCCAGGTACAGCAGGCAGGAACAGGCTGCCCCCAGCCCCAGCTGCCTATTTGTACCTACCTGGAAACAGAAATATAGGAAAGCCCTATTTTTATATTATTTCATGAATTTCATGAAATAATAATACAAAATGGTGTGTTAGTTTTCGTGCTATTTCTGTGTCCAGCCAAGTACAACTAGACAGCTGGGGGCTTGAATCCGCAGCGCAGGGAGGCCCAAGCTTTCTGGGCCCCCGCCTTGCGAATTGCAGCCTGCAGCCACCCCAGAAAATGGTGCGTTCATAAAAGCGCCATCTTCTGGCGCTGTATCCAGCTCATTTGGGGCCCTGGTGCAGTGGCTCACTGGGTAATAAAGGGTTAGGGCCAGCTTTGTATTATCAGCTGGCCCTAAGTCTGAAATTCATGGGGTCTCACACCACCATTAGACATGACCGCCATGAATTTCTAGTAAAGTTTTTTTTAAAAGAAAACACAACACAGAGAAAAAATTCATTAGAAAAAATAACAAAACAACACTTAAACTTCATGTTTATTAAAAATGTATCTTCCGTCCAACGTAGGTTAATCCAGTTTTCTTCTTTAACTCAGCTACATCTCTGGTAAAGAACCTGTACCACCAGAGATGTAGCTGAACTGTGCGCTGGGTGGTCGTGGGAAAGTTCATGTGAGTTTATGATGCATGAACTCACATAAACCCTCTGCATCAGCTTACCATTTGAAATAACCGGCGAGAAAGCCAGCGGTGAGAAGACTTTACCGCCGGCTTTCCTGTTCTGCCCTCTTATCGTTCGCCCCGCTGCCTCTCCTCCTGATGCTAAGTTAGGACCGGGAGGGGGTATTAGGGAGTGGGGAGTGCAGCACAGAGCGGGAAAGCCGGCGGTGAAGTCTTCTCACCGCCGCCAACTTCCCCGCCCTGGTCCTTCGTTCTCCGCTCCCTGGTGCTCCGCTCCATGCTTGGTCCTAACTCAGGATCGGGATGTGAGGTGGCGAGGGGAGTAGAGGATCGGGATGGGAGGCTGTGGGGGGCAGAGGATCAGGCTAAATGATTGTTTAAAAGCCGGCGGCTTTTTACCGCTGGCTTTTAAACAATCATGCCTTATCCTCTGTCGCCAGACCCCTTTATAGGGTCCTTTTGGTGAACTGTTATCGAACATAACCTCAAACTGCCGAATTTTAAGCTAATTGTTCGCATTCGTCGAATTTGAGATTTGCGAACATATCGAATATCGCTCATCTCTACTGCTAATATTGCTCCTTCTGAGTACAATCTCAAAGCCATTCTGCCTGACTACATCTATATAGATCCAATTGGAGGACAGTGCTGTCATATCTGCTTATAAAGAGCAGCATTTTATGTGCTTTGGACAAACTGAGCCCATCTGTATTCCTTAGTAGGGATGAGCGAGTATGCTTGTCACTACTCGGTACTCGCATGAATATCTCGGTACTCGGGGTACTCTGCGAGTACCGAGTAATCTCGCGATACTCTTGCTATGCTCGGGGTCCACCACCCTGCATGTTGGCGCTCTTTACAGAGCCAGCCCACATGCAGAGATTGTCTGACAGACCCTGTAATGCCACAGCCATGTTGGTTGTGGCATTACAGTGATTGGCTGGCCGCACAGCGTCATCAGGTCCTTATAAAACCTGACCGCGCTATGCTTGTCACTCTGCTCCACAGACAGTCAGTGTAGGGAGAGGTGCTGCTGATTGAGGGACAGATTTGTGGCCTTTCAACTAGTGTAGGAGCAGGGATGACAATCTAATCACCACAACAGTCCTTCTGAGAACTAATAGAGCTGTATACAGGCAGGCAGGGAGGCAGGGTACATAGCAAGCTTCGTTGTGCCAGTATACCAGCCTGCATCACATCTGGGGCTGGTGTACAGGCTGGAAATCTCATCCATCCCAAAACAGTGCTTTTAGGGATTAATTTAGCTCTCTATAGGCAGGAGTAGGTTGTAGTGTAAATTAGGATACACCAAAACACTGTATTCTCGTCAGCGTTTGTGTCTGACCAGTCCACCTGCAGGGCTTTAATCTCTGATCTCAGTGTCCAGCTAAAAACCAAATCTTGTCTGTATTCATTTAGCATCTTAGTGCGGCAGGAGTAGGTTGTAGCGTAAATTAGGATACGCCAAAACACTCTGTATTCTCATCAGCGTTTATGTCTGACCAGTCCACCTGCAGGGCTTTAATCTCTAATGTCCAGCTAAAAACCAACTCTTGTCTGCATTCATTTAGCATCTCAGTGTGGCAGGAGTGGCTTGTAGCTCCAAGTAGTATACGCCAAAACACAGTATACGCGTCAGCATTTGTGTCTGACCGTTCCAGCTGCCGGGATTACACCGCTGTAATCTGTAATCTCAGTGTGCAGCTAAAAACCATCTTTTGGACGCCTTCATTTAGCTGTATACAGGCAGCACAACATTGAAAATGCGCAAGGTTGGTGGCAAGGGACAAGGAACTGGACATGATGGTGGTGCAGGCAGAGGCCGAGGCCATGTGCAAGCTCGAATTGCGCCAAGACAAATGCCCACATCATCTCGCTCGACCTTACTGTCCCAATTTGTAGGGGACCGCAGCAGTACACCACTATTAAACCAAGACCAGTGTTGGGTCATTCCATGTCAAGTGATCCAAAAATGAATATTTTTTTTCCCTGACGTCTTCAGATTTTTTTAATTTTTTTTCTATATGAAGAACAACTTTAGTTAATTACAAAAAAAAAGTTTTGAATTTTTTTCTTTATCAGTTAATTTTTTACAGATTTTTAAAGTTTTAAAAAAGTGCGAATTTTGGCCTGGTATGGCTTTACATTTTCTATCATATCTTGGGCTAGAAATAAGATAGAGAAACAAAATAAACACCATTCTACTCAGACCTGTGCAGGCTTTCACCAGATTTGTCACAAGAGGATCTTTGTTAATATTTTACCCATGTGATCGCAAGCGCAAAATTTTAAAACGCATTTCCGAAAAATCGGTGCGCTTTAAATATTTCAAAAACTGCCCATGTGTCTGCTATGCTCTTAGCCACATCTGTACCAAATTTCAAGTTGGGATCGCGATGGGATCATATTTTAAAATATTTTAATATTAATAGCGTCAATGGGTCATTCCATATCAAGTGATCTAAATATGAATATTTTTTTTTACCTGACATCTTTAGATTTTTTTTATTCTTTTTCTTAATGAAGTACTACTTTAGTTAATTACAAATTAAAAGTTTAGAATTTTTTTCTTCATCAGTTAATTTTTTACAGATTTTTAAAGTTTAAAAAAAGGTGAATTTTGGCCTGGTATGACTTTACATTTTTTTTATCTCAGGCTAGAAATAAGATAATGAAGTGGGAGAGGCATCATTTTACTCAGAATGGTAACAGCTTTCATTTGATATGTCACAAGACTATATTTCTTTATATCAAATTCAAACTATTGACGGGCAATTGTGAAAAAATGACTGATTGTGTTCTTGGTTATATTTGTGCAGAGATTCAACTTGGGACCTGTCAA
Source organism: Allobates femoralis (assembly GCA_033576535.1). NCBI lineage: Eukaryota > Metazoa > Chordata > Amphibia > Anura > Aromobatidae > Allobates > Allobates femoralis. The sequence goes on along the minus strand of JARQOC010000004.1, from coordinate 297,272,202 downwards.
ATTTATATATTTTTTATTTTATGGTTGTATGAGTTATCACAGCTTATTGAATAAAACATTTATATGCAACAAAAAAGAAACACAAAAAACAAATCCCATAAGTGCCAGGATAAATACATCTTAATCATCAGAACACAACGCTCAGCATTTTCAACTTGAATGTATTGAACAAACCAAAAGAAGAAAGGTGATCATATCCTCAAGTTTGATTAAACAAGATTAAAAGAACCAAAAATATTAACCCCTATTTATACATATAAATTTGTTTTCTATTCTATCACTAAACATGTGATTTATGAAGTGTTTAATAAGAATAGTACAGTAGTTAAATCATCGTTCTATAAATTATGAACTAATCGAACAATTAATAGTATGTTTTTAAAGTGGCATTTTATCAATTTGTCCCTTCTACTGGGTGAAATGTAATCTTGTCCATAAACGCTTACTAGCAATCGCCATTTCCTTGTGTGTCAAAGAGTATGTCCGGCCTGTCACGGTGTTAGGCTCCGCCTGAGTTAATATCTGATTTTTGTGCATTTTTAAAATGTCTGGCTTTCTTGGATACACAAAGGATGGCGCTGGACCAGAAGGATGCAATAAAGTCAATTCTACTTCTTCATTTTCACAATCTTTGGAGAGTACAGTAGCCAGCCACCAGTGCCAATCATATTCATATTTTTTCAAAAGGATTGCAACAGTGTCTATGATAAAATGCTGTTTCTTGAGAAGTAGCAGCCATTGCTGTGTGGGAAAAATACAGTTAATATTAAGTAAGGAAGATAGGTAATAAAAATAAAGATTTACAGTACACTTGAGATAGAACAGTATTACTATAAAGTGAGTTTTAGGGCTAGCGCGCAGTTTTTTCTGTCTGCAGATACACGCTGCAATTTTGGCAGCTTGTTTTTCTACCAAGTTTTTACCACATATGCGTTAGTTTTTTAATCGCTAGTGAAAAAAATGGCAGCTTTTTTTATATAAATGATAAATGCTGCGTTTATTGCAGCGATTAAAAAGTAGTTCAAGCAGTGATTTACTCACTCTTGAGTGTTTCCAAAAACACTGCATGTGGTGAACCCCATAGAAATCAATGGGGCTGTTTTTCTGAATGATGATCCCTAAGAATAGCACTGTGTGTATTGGCCCTTAATAATAAAAGCATTAAACTATTAATATATTTACTCACCCATATTTTAGTACACAGCCTTGATGGCTTTGTACAGACTATTGTTTGTTCAGGAGTGAAGATGTCCAGACATGTCAGGACATGAAAGGTCTGAACGAGCTGTCTTACTTCCTGAATGCAGTGGGTAGACACTTAACATGATTGACAGAGCTGCTGGCCTATCATCTGCTCTGCATTCACTGTCTATCCCTGTGCTTTCTCAGGTTGAGCCCTAACAAAGCTTTTTCCTATATGTCCTCTCCTGCTTCTAAGCTGTAACATATCAAAATAATACAGTAATGTCTAAAAATAATGGATTTGATAAATATAGACCCCACGCTTTTAGCCTACAGGTTGAACAGATCTGAATTCAAGATTTTTGAATTGACACTATAATAGTTAAATATTTTAAAATATGATCCCATCACGATCCCAACTTGAAATTTGGTACAGATGTGGCTAAGAGCATAAAAGACACATGGGCAGTTTTGGAAAATTTTTATTAAAACGTTTTTTCGGAAATGCGTTTCAAAATGTTGCGTTTGCGTTCGCATGGGTAAAAAATTAAAATTAACAAATATACTCTTGTGACATATCTGGTGAAAGCCTGGACAGTTCTGAGTAGAATGGTGTTTATTTTGTTTCTCTATCTTATTTCTAGCCCAAGATAAAAAAAATGTAAAGTCATACCAGGCCAAAATTCACACTTTTTTTAAACTTTAAAAATCTGTAAAAAATTAATTGATGAAGAAAAAAATTCTAAACTTTTAATTTGTAATTAACTAAAGTAGTACTTCATAAAGGAAAAAAAATTAAAAAAATGTAAAGACGTCAGGTAAAAAAAAATATTCATATTTAGATCACTTGATATGGAATGACCCATTGACGCTATTAATAGTAAAATATTTTAAAATATGATCCCATCGCGATCTCAACTTGAAATTTGGTACAGATGTGGCTAAGAGCAAAGCAGACACATGGGCAGTTTTTGAAATATTTAAAGCGCGCCGATTTTTCAGAAATGCGTTTTAAAGTTTTGCGCTTGCGATCACATGGGTAAAATATTAACAAAGATCCTCTTGTGACATATCTGGTGAAAGCCTGTATAGTGCTGAGTAGAATGGTGTTTATTTTGTCTCCCTATCTTATTCCTAGCTTTAGTTATGAGGAGAAACGTAAAGGCAGGCAACAGCGAAATTCACACTTTTTCCGAACTTTGAAAATCATTTAAAAAAAAAAATTCATTTTTAAAAAAAAATTTTCTCTTCACATTTTTCATTGTCTGACATGCTATTATCAAATAACAAAATCTCAAAAGAATTAAAAATATAGAGGTAATAATCATTGGTTCGCTTGACATGGAATGACCCTGTTAACAGGTTGTTAGTTGGATAGCGGATAATGCTTCCAGTCAGTGTCTATTAGAATCACTGCACACATACACTTAAGGAGTTTTTTGCTTGTTAGTGAAATTTATTGAAACAAGTGCTCTTATAGTGATTGCGATAGAATGACGTTTCGGTCATTCAAGACCTTGATCACATAAGTCGCCTTGAGCTATGTTGTGTCTCATGAATGATGTGGTCCTTATGGTCAGTATAGGAACAGCGGGTATGCCCTTAGTAGTTCTGAACTGAGGGCTGTCCTGTACAAGGTAATGGTCACTTATGCCTTTAGGTTAGCCAGGGTCAGAGCAGTCGCTCTATGTGGGGTGGTGTCACGGCGGTGGAGTGTGTTTACACTCAGTTGTAGCAAGGAGGAGTGACAACTGAGTGTGAACACACTCCACCGCCGTGCCACCACCCCACATAGAGCAACTGCTCTGACCCTGGCTAACCTAAAGGCATAAATGACCATTACCTTGTACAGGACAGTTCAGAACTACTGCAACCTTGCCCTCAGTTCAGAACTACTAAGGGCATACCCGCTGTTGCTATACTGACCATAAGGACCACATCCTTCATGAACCACAACATAGCTCAAGGCTACTTATGTGATCAAGGTCTTGAATGACTGAAATGTCATTCTGTCGCAATCACTATAAGAGCACTTGTTTCATTAAATTTCACTAACAACCAAAAAACTCCTTAAGTGTATGTGTGCAGTGATTCTAATAGACATTTATGTGGGACTTACGAGCCTCCTTCACTAGCACCATACCCCCACACCTATCGTGTGCTAGCCATTGAATCTCATGCTTCCAGTCTGTTTGGCACCACCACAAATACCCTGTCTTCCACACGGTCAAGTGTCAGTAGCTGTGAGACTGGACAGCACATTCCACACCCTGATCCTCCTTCCTCCCACCATGCCGAGTGCACGGTCCTGGACATAACTGATCCCACACTTGGACACTTTAACCCCTTCCCGACATAGGACGTTGTGCAACGTCCTGTGTTTCTGCCCGTTCCCGACACAGGACGTTGCACAACGTCCTGGCAGATTTGAGCTGCTGCAGCTCCTGTGAGTGGGGTCGCTCAGGTGTCACAGATGCTGCTGCTCTGTGACAACCTGTAGATGACCCCACAGGGGGTGGATTAACCCCCCCATGCCCAGGACCCCTCTGATCGGCAGTTTAAAAGTGAAACTGCCGATCGGAGGGAATCATAGGGATTCACCCCTCCAGATCTGATTGGAGCTCTCCAATCAGATCTGGAGGGGCGGATCGGCAAGTGCCCACCCCTCCTAAGCCCCCTCCAGCTCCAGGACTGTCCAGGGGGGCCCCCCCGTTCCCCCAGCCCGCCCGCCCCCTCTATTATAATGTATCTGCTGGCGGGCTGCACCCGCGTACGCCCGCCGGCAACACTGCCTGGTCCCCTGCTCCAGTGCTCCCCCCCAGGCTGCCCCCACCTCCGGGCCCTGTGCCTGGCCCCCCCCTCACCTCCTGCGGCGGGCTGCACACTTCGGTGCACCCGCCGCCGCTGCTGCTGTGCCTCCTCTGCCCGGCCCACCGGTCTGTGGCCCCGCCTCCTCTCCCGGCCTCCTCCTGCTCATCGGTGGAACGAGGGAGGTAAGTATGTATGTATGTATGTATGTATGAATGAATGAATTTATGGATGGGTGAATGGATAGATGGATGGGGGGTGCATGCGTGGACGTGTGCGTGGACGTGAGCGTACATGAGCGTGCGTGGACGTGTGTGTGCGTAGACGTGTGTGGACGTGTGCATGCATAGATGTGTGTGTGCATAGACGTGTGCGTGCGTGGATGTGTGCATAGATGGATGTGTGCATGGACGTGTGCGTGGATGTGGATATGCGTGGATGTCAGCGTGCATGGATGTGTGCATGCGTGGATGTCAGCGTGCGTGCGTGGATGTCAGCGTGCGTGGATGTGTGCATGTGTGGATGTCAGTGTGCGTGCGCGGATGTCAGCGTGCGTGCGTGGATGCCAGCGCGCTTGAATGTCAGCGTGCGTGCGTGGATGCCAGCGCGCTTGAATGTCAGCGTGCGTGCGTGGATGCCAGCGCGCTTGAATGTCAGTGTGTGTGCGTGGATGTGTGTGTGGATGTGCGTGCGTGGATGTGGATGTGCGTGCGTGGATGTCAGCATGCGTGGATGTGTGCGTGCATGGATGTGTGCGTGGATGTGCGTTGATGTGGATGTGCGTGCGTGGATGTGGATATGCGTGCGTGGATGTCAGTGTGCGTGTGTGGATGTGTGCGTGGATGTGCGTGCGTGGATGTGGGCGCGTGGATGTGGGTGCGTGGTTGTGTGCGTGCGTGGATGATGGGTGCATAGGTGGATGGATGGGTGCAACAAGGGATCAAGTGTCCTCTTGTTGTAGTCTCTGGGATCATAGTCATGGTGCACTGTATGACAAGTCGTGGGACTTATGGCGTCCTGCAAAATGCAAAGGTATTTGTAAGCGGCCATTTTTTTCTTTTTCTTATATATTATGTACCCATTCGGTGATTTTCTGTAAAATAAAATTATACATGTGTTAAACATGTGGCTAGGTACTCGTAGGTGTGAGGTCCCGTGACGGGGGCTACGAGCTTACGCTATTTTGGTCCAAGATATCAAACTAAAACCTCACTGTCATCTATAGTGATATATTGCATTTTTTTATCTGTAGTAATATATTGCATTTCTATCTGCAGTTTACATCAGTGTCCTCTAGGGGGCGACAGTCACTTGTGTTGCATTAGCTGCTGCAGAAGCGGCCCGCCTTGTATAACAGCTGGGCGTAATTAATAGGCTGTCTTCTGACACTGTGCTTCACTAGTGGAGTGGCTTGCTGCCCTGTGGTGACCTCATGTCCAGCGACACCACCTGTCTCTTCCTTGTGGCACGGCTGGAGCTGATGCTACAAATCGCCCCCGTTGCCAGGGTTGTAGGAGATGGCGCATCGGTGCTGAGAGATTTGGGGTGCCTCTGGGGTAACTTATGGCGTCCTGCAAAATGCAAAGGTATTTGTAAGCGGCCATTTTTTTCTTTTTCTTATATATTATGTACCCATTCGGTTATTTTCTGTAAAATAAAATTATACATGTGTTAAACATGTGGCTAGGTACTCGTAGGTGTGAGGTCCCGTGACGGGGGCTACGAGCTTACGCTATTTTGGTCCAAGATATCAAACTAAAACCTCACTGTCATCTATAGTGATATATTGCATTTTTTTATCTGTAGTGATATATTGCGTTTCTATCTGCAGTTTACATCAGTGTCCTCTAGGGGGCGACAGTCACTTGTGTTGCATTAGCTGCTGCAGAAGCGGCCCGCCTTGTATAACAGCTGGGCGTCATTAATAGGCTGTCTTCTGACACTGTGCTTCACTAGTGGAGTGGCTTGCTGCCCGGTGTGACCTCATGTCCAGCGACACCACCTGTCTCTTCCTTGTGGCACGGCTGGAGCTGATGCTACAAATCGCCCCCGTTGCCATGGTTGTAGGAGATGGCGCATCGGTGCTGAGAGATTTGGGGTGCCTCTGGGGTAACTTATGGCGTCCTGCAAAATGCAAAGGTATTTGTAAGCGGCCTTTTTTTTCTTTTTCTTATATATTATGTACCCATTCGGTGATTTTCTGTAAAATAAAATTATACATGTGTTAAACATGTGGCTAGGTACTCGTAGGTGTGAGGTCCCGTGACGGGGGCTACGAGCTTACGCTATTTTGGTCCAAGATATCAAACTAAAACCTCACTGTCATCTATAGTGATATATTGCATTTTTTTATCTGTAGTGATATATTGCATTTCTATCTGCAGTTTACATCAGTGTCCTCTAGGGGGCGACAGTCACTTGTGTTGCATTAGCTGCTGCAGAAGCGGCCCGCCTTGTATAACAGCTGGGCGTCATTAATAGGCTGTCTTCTGACACTGTGCTTCACTAGTGGAGTGGCTTGCTGCCCTGTGGTGACCTCATGTCCAGCGACACCACCTGTCTCTTCCTTGTGGCACGGCTGGAGCTGATGCTACAAATCGCCCCCGTTGCCAGGGTTGTAGGAGATGGCGCATCGGTGCTGAGAGATTTGGGGTGCCTCTGGGGTAACTTATGGCGTCCTGCAAAATGCAAAGGTATTTGTAAGCGGCCATTTTTTTCTTTTTCTTATATATTATGTACCCATTCGGTGATTTTCATTAACCCCTTTATTACCCAGTTTGCCACCGGCACCAGGGCAACTGGAAGAGTCTGGGTACAGCGCCAGAAAATGGCGCTTCAATGAATGCGCCATTTTCTGGGGTGGCTGCGGGCTACAATTCGCAGCATGGGGGGCCCAGAACGCTTGGGCCTCTCCGTGCTGCGGATTCCAGCCCCCAGCTGCCTAGTTGTACCTGGCTGGACCATAAATATGGCGGAGCCCCATGTCATTTTTTTTTTCTAGAATTAGTTCTAGAAGAAAAAAAAAGGGCTTTGCTGTATTTTTGGTGGCCAGCCAGGTACAACGAGGCAGCTGGAGGCTGGTGGCAATCCGTAGCTGCCAAGTTGTACCTGGCTGGACCAAAAATATGGCGGAGCCCCACGCCATTTTTTTTCTAGAATTAGTCCTAGAAAAAAAATTAAAATGGGCTTTGTTGTATTTTTGGTTGCCAGCCAGGTACAATGAGGTAGCTGGGGGTTGCTGGCAGTCTGTAGCTGCCAGGTTGTACCTGGCTGGACCAAAAATATGGCGGAGCCCTACGCAATTTTTTTTCTAGAATTAGTCCTAGAAAAAAATAAAAATGGGCTTCGCTGTATTTAGATGCATAGTGAACACTTTGAACCCCCAGGTGCTTCACAAATTGATCCGTAAAAATGAAAAAAGAAAATTTGTGTGAAAACAAATGTACTTTTTCCTTCTTACGGATCAATTTGTGAAGCACCTGGGGGTTCAAAGTGCTCACTATGCATCTAGATGCATTCCTTGGGGGGTCTAGTTTCCAAAATGAGGTCACTTGTGGGGTAGCTCCAAAGTTTAGGTACACATGGGCTCTCCATACGCGACATGGTGTCCGCTAACAATTCCAATAGTTAGCGGACACCATGTCGCGTATGGAGAGCCCCTGTATGCCTAAACATTGGAGCTCCCCCACAAGTTACCCCATTTTGGAAACTAGACCTCCCAGGGAACGTATCTAGATGGGTTGTGAATATTTTGAACCCCCAGGTGCTTCACAAATTCATCTGTAAAATTGAATAAGTACTTTTTTTCCCACAAAGAATTTCTTTTTTCATTATTACAGATTATTTTGTGAAGCACCGGGTGTTCAAAGTCCTCACCACCCATCTTTCTAAGTTCCCTGGGGGGTCTAGTTTCCAAAATGGGGTCGCTTGTGGGGGAGCTCCATTGTTTAGGCACACAGGGGCTCTCCAAACGTGACATGGTGTCCGCTAACAATTGGAGCTAATTTTTCAGTCAAATTGTTAGCGGACACCATGTCGCGTTTGGAGAGCCCCTGTGTGCCTAAACATTGGAGCTCCCTCACAAGTGACCCCATTTTGGAAACTAGAGCCCCCAGGGAACTTATCTAGACTGGTGGTGAGCATTTTGAACCCCAGGTGCTTCACAAATTCATCTGTAAAAATGAAAAAGTACTTTTTTTTCCATAAAAATTTTCTTTTTTAATTTTTACAGACTAATTTGTGAAGCACTGGGGCATTCACAATGCTCACCACCCATCTAGATAAGTTCCCTGGGGGGTCTAGTTTCCAAAATGGGGTCACTTGTGGGGGAGCTCCAATGTTTAGGCACACAGGGGCTCTCCAAATGCAACATGGTGTCCGCTTACAATTTGACTGAAAAATCAGCTCAAATTGTTAGCGGACACCATGTCACGTTTGGAGAGCCCCTGTGTGCCTACACATTGGAGCTCCCCCATAAGTGACCCCATTTTGGAAACTAGACCCTCAGGGAATTTATCTAGATGGGTGGTGAGCATTTTGAACCCCCAGGTGCTTCACAAATTCATCCGTAAAAATGAAAAAGTACTTTTTTTTCTACAAAAATTTTCTTTTAGCCTAAATTTTTTTATTTTCACATGGGGAACAGGATAAAATGGATCACAAAAATTGTTTGGCAATTTCTCCTGAGTTCACCGATACCTCATATGTGGTCATAAACCACTGTTTGGGCACACAGCAGGGCTCAGAAGGGAAGGAGCGCCATTTGACTTTTTGAATGGAAAATTAGCTCCAAAAGTCAAATTGCGCTCCCTCCCTTCTGAGCCCTGCCGTGTGCCCAAACAGTGGTTTATGACCACATATGAGATATCGATGTACTCAGGAGAAATTGCCCAACAATTTTTAGGATCCATTTTATCCTGTTGCCCATGTAAAAATGAAAGAATTGAGGCTAAAAGAACATTTTTGTTGGAAAAATTAAAATGACCATTTTTTCCTTCCACTTTGCTTTAGTTCCCGTGAAGCACCTGAAGGGTTAATAATCTTCTTGAATGTAGTTTTGAGTAGCTTGAGGGGTGCAGTTTTTGGAATGGTGTCACGTTTGGGTGTTTTCTGTCATGTAAACCCCTCAAAGGGACTTCAAATATGATGGGGTCACAAAAAAAAATGGTTTTGTAAATTTTGCTGGAAAAATGAATAATTGCTGATGAACTTTGAACCCTTATAACGTCCGAACAAAAAAAATTTTTTTTCCCAAAATTGTGCTGATGTAAAGTAGACATGTGGAAAATGTTATTTATTAACTATTTTGTGGCACATAACTCTCTGGTTTAGCAGAATAAAAATTCATAATTTGAAAGTTGCAAAATTTTCAAAAATTTTGCCAAATTTTTAATTTTTTCACAAATAATCGCAAAAATGATCAACCTAAATTTAATACTAACATGAAGCCCAATATGTCACGAAAAAACAATCTCAGAATCGCTAGGATCCGTTTAAGCGTTCCAGAGATATTACCTCATAAAGGGACACTGGTCAGAATTGACAAAAATGGCCTGGTCATTAAGGTCAAAATAGGCCAGGGGGTGAAGGGGTTAAAGAGCTGTTCACTTATGTATTTGTAGATTCTGACCTCTCGCCAGCTCCACTTGAAGTGGGTCGTGAAGAGATCGTATGTACTGATGCCCAAATATGTGAGCAGCCACGCAGGTGGATGATGATGAGATACAATTGCCAGAAAGTCAGGAGGAGGACCAGGGTGCAGAAGTGGAAGATGACGTGGTGGATGATCCAGTAACTGACCCAACCTGGCAGGAGGACATGCAGAGCGAGGACAGCAATGCACAGGGGGAGTTAGGAGCAGCATCACAACAGGCCGGAATAAGTAGGGTCGTGTCCGCAGGCAGAAGGCAGGCAACCGTTCCCTGGAACAACAACACGACAGAATTTGCCAGTACAACTGTTAGGTCTTCCCGAGTCTGGCTGTTTTTTAAGGTGTCTGCAGATAATTCCAAAAAGGCCATTTGCAACACTTGCCATGCCAGCATCAGCAGGGGTAGCAAAACTAGCAGCCTGACCACCACCAGCATGATCAGGCACATGTCAGCAAAGCATCCGACTTTGTGGGATGTACAGCAGAGTCCAGGAGCAGTGTCTGCGGGTGACAGCGCTGCGTCTTCCACTGTTGTGCGTGCAAGACAATCCCCTGTCCATACTGCATGCGAAGATGTCTCCTGTCCTGCACCTGTACTTGCACAAGCAGAAATAGCACCATCATCAGCCACATCCTTGCCCCAGCGCAGCGTTCAGTTACATATACACCAATCATAGGAACGCAGGCGCAAATAAGCTGCCAATGCCTCACATGCCACAGTTCTAAATGCACACATTTCGCGACTGCTTGCGCTGGAAATGTTGCCTTTTAGGTTAGTGAAGACGGAAGCATTTCGCAACTTGATGGCGACAGCTGTCCCACGTTACTCGGTCCCCAGCCGCCACTATTTTTCCCGGTGTGCCGTCCCCGCATTACATAAGCATGTGTCACAAAACATCATACATGCCCTTAACAACGCAGTTTCAGGCAAAGTCCACCTAACCACGGACACGTGGACAAGTGTTTGTGGGTAGGGCCAGTACATCTTGCTGAAGGCACACTGGGTTAATGTTCTGGAAGCCGGGACCCAGTCTGAGTTTGGGACGGAACATGTCCTTCCGACTCCAAGGATTGCAGGCCCTAACTCAATCAGGGTTTCACCCACAGTGTACAACCCCGGAACATCATGCTACTCAGCCTCCTCTTCCTCCACTTCACCCTCCTCACCAGTCCCAAGCTGGAAGCACTGCAGCACTGCTTCGGCTCAGCGGCAACAGGCTGTGATGAAGCTAATATGCGTAGGTGACAAACCCCACAATGCTGAAGAGTTGTGGACCGCTCTGAAACAGCGGGCAGATCACGGCTCTGAGGCGAGGCGAGCTGACACATGTTCCATGCGTGGCCCATGTGCTCAACCTCGTGGTTCAGCGGTTTATTAATCCTACCCGGAGCTGTCTGATCTGCTCGTCAAAGTACGCCACCTGTGTGCCCATTTTAGAAAGTCACCTACTGCTTCTGCCGCCCTTGCCAGCTTTCAGCGGCATTTGCAGCTTCCGGCTCACAGACTGGTGTGTGATGTCCCCACACGTTGGAATTCCACACTGCACATGTTGGTCAGGATTTGTGAGCAGAAGAGGGCAGTTGTTGAATACCAGCATCAACTAGGCCGTCGGTATACAGTTCAAACTCCACACAAGACCTCAGGAGTGGACATGGATGTCCGACATATATACCATCCTCCAAAACTTTGAGGACTCCACCAAGATGGTGAGCGGCGATGACGCCATCATTAGCGTCACCATCACGCTTCTCTGTCTTCTAAAACGCTCTCTGCTCAAAATCAAAGACGATGCATTGCAGGCGGAGCACGATGAATTGGAGCAAGAAACCGTACTGGGCGATTACACACAGCCCAGCCTCATCTCATCCCAACGTGCATTGGAGGACTATGACGAGGAGGATGAAGAAATAGAGCTACTTTCATGCGGAATTGACAGTAATACATGCACAACCGTCAGACCGTCGGTCCAGCATGGATGGCCAGAGGACAGGGGAGAGGAGGAGGATGAGGCCAGCATGGACAGTCATGCTGTTGGTGAGGACCCTTAAATTTTGCCTGTTAACAGTCTGGTGCACATACACCAGAATTAGGCTAAGGCTGGGGTTCCACATAAGCCCTCAGTCCGTTTTTGGCTTCAGTTTTCTCATTTTTTTTTTCTAAGTCCAAAAACTGACAGAAAACGGATTGGATGTAATAAACACCCTGTCCGTTTTTCTCTGGAGATCCAAACATTGCCCTGTCCGTTTTTGAGTCAAAAACGTTGCTAGCAACGTTTTTGGCATCAGTTAAAAAACGCCTGCGTTTTCATGCGTTTTTTTTAACATGGGGCCCTATGGGAAACGCATGCTCGAACGCATGGCATATGCGCACTTGCGTTTGCGCATGCGTTCGCGCATGCGTTTTTTTAATGAAAAGTCCAAAAACGTTCAGGAGTGCAGGAGGCTCAAAAAGCACCCAGAAAAAAACGGATTGGTGATGAAAATCACTTCCAAAAACGGATTTCTATGTGTGACCACAGCCTAATACAGAAGATGATAATACTTTCTTACCTTATAATCATCCAACTAATTCACGGAAAAGAGGTTGCTCACCCAAATTAAATCAAATCAAAAAATATACGGTGATTTTATGCAATAAAAGATTAAATTTTATTGAAAAATTAAAATTAGTACATACAACAATTATGTGTTTACTAATAAGGTTTAAATAGGAGTACAAATATATCTACAGTTACAAAACCAATTTTTTTTTTTTTTAATATATAAAGAGATGTGTAATAAATATATAGTATAGATCTGCAAATACACCCTATACATTAGACAGTGATCTTCTCAGATAATTTTATAGACAGGTCTCAGCAAAAAAATATAATACAAGTGTAATAAACAACAAAAACCTGTAATAGTTACCGTACCTATCTCTCACATAGGAAGCTATCAAGCACTAAAATTTGTGAAAGAAGTTATCCCAATAGTGAAAATCAGAAATACATAAATAAAGGGTGATTACCTGGTGTATCTACAGACTTTGCTGCACTCTACATGCACGTTTCGGCTTACGCCTTCATCCTGGATGTATTTGCAGATCTATACTATATATTTATTACACATCTCTTTATATATTAAAAAAAAATTGGTTTTGTAACTGTAGATATATTTGTACTCCTATTTAAACTTTATTAGTAAACACATAATTGTTGTATGTACTAATTTTAATTTTTCAATAAAATGTAATCTTTTATTGCATAAAATCACCGTATATTTTTTGATTTGAGTCTGGTGCACATGGCTGACTTTATGTTACGCTGCCTGTCTCGTGACCTTCGCGTTATCAACATCTTGGCGAACACTCATTACTGGTTGGTGACACTTTTAGACCCACGCTACAAGGAGAACTTTATTTCTCTTATTCTCGAGGCAGAGAGGTCTACAAAAATGCTGCAGTACCAGAAAGCCATAGGCGCAGAATTAGTCAAAAAATTCCCTTCTGAAAACGATAGCGACAGAGGTCACGATTTGGTGGACAATCAAGTCCAATCCAGCAGAGGTAGGGGAACACTCGCAAAGATCTGGAACACTTTTCTCAGCACCTCCTGTACCACAGGCCCTGAGGTGCGGGGTAGTGTCACAAGGACTGCAAAGTTTGCCAAGATGCTGAGGGAGTACCTTGACAATCGTACAAAAGTGCTCCTAGACTCCTCTGTGCCTTATAATTATTGGGTATCCAAGCTGAACATGTGTCAGGAATTTGCTCTCCACGCCTTGGAAGTCCTGGTCTGCCCTGCCGCTAGCGTTTTGTCAGAGCGTGTTTTTAGTGCTGCAGGTGGAATCATTACTGATAAACGCACCCACCTGACAACTAAAAATACTGACAGGCTGACGCAGATAAAGATGAGCAAAGGTTGGATTGGGCCTGACTTCACCACACCACCACCAAATGATAGCGGAATTTAAATTTTGTGGCGGTAAATTGCCATGCTTACAGAATGGGCATTACAAGTACAGGAGACCAGCTCCTTTGTAATGGGAACAATATTTAGAGGCTCTCCTCCATGTTTCTTTCCAGGGGCATTGAAGTGCCTCCCAACTTTTGGCAGTCCTGCCTAGGGCAATACTACAAAAGACCCACTTCCTTATAATGGGCACAAAATTTAAAGAGGCCCTCATGCACGTCTCTATCCAGGCACATTGGGTGCCTCTCAATGTTTAGCAGCCCTGCCTAGGGCAATACTACAAAAGACCCACTTCCTTATAATGGGCACAATATTTAAAGAGGCCCTCATGCTCGCCTCTATCCAGGGGCATCAGAGTGCCACACAATTTTTGGCAGCCCTGCCTAGGGCAATACTACAAAAGACCCACTTTCTTATAATGGGCACAATATTTAAAGAGGTCCTCACGCACGTCTCTATCCAGGGGCATTGGGGTGCCTCCCAACTTTTGGCAGCCCTGCCCTGGGCAATACTACAATAGACCCACTTCCTTATAATGGGCACAATATTTAAAGAAGCCCTCATGCACGTCTCTATCCAGGGGCATGGAAGTGCCTCCCAACTTTTGGCAGCCCTGCCTAGGGCAATACTACAAAAGACCCACTTCCTTAAAATGGGCACAATATTTAAAGAGGCCCTCATGCACGTCTCTATCCAGGGGCATTGGGGTGCCTCCCAATTTTTGGCTGCCCTGCCAAAGGGCAATACTACAAAAGACCCACTTCCTTAAAATGTGCACATTATTTAAAGAGGTCTTCATGTACGTCTCTTCTCAGAGGCATGGGAGTGCCACACATTTAAAAAAAAAAAAATCTTTCATGTAATGCAAAAAACTAACATACACCAACTCTGTCTCTCAAGTGGGTACGAGCCCTTTTTCTCCAGGAAAATCCATTTTGGTTTCATTTTGTAACGTTTTCTTGACAGTCCGTAAAAGTGGCGTAATACTCTGACAACATTGTTCACAGCAGTGACCTTGGAGTCTGAAATGCTTACAGGGGTCTTCCCATGCTGTTCCCATGTCATTTGAGCACTGTTCTGATACGTTTGTGACATTTTTAGGGTTTATCCATGCTGCCCGGGGGTCATGCCAGAAAAATACTTGGGTCTCTCATAGGATAACATTGGGCTCGGTGCTCGGGCCGAGTACACGAGTATCTTGGGATGCTTGGCCCAAGCTTCGAGCACCCGAGCATTTTAGTACTCGCTCATCTCTATTCCTTAGTAGTTTATGGACAATATTTATAACTGTATTTTTTAACGAGCTGCATATGATAAGACTGAACTGAGTCTATATAGCAACTTAAAATTAACACAGCTAGATCAGAATATCCCACACACTACACTGATGAGGGGCAGTTACCCTTAAATGTAGTGTCTGTAGTTTGGGGTTTTGATCTGGCACAAATCCTTAGTTATATTTAAAGGCTTGTCAGAAAGCAACTATGACTTTGAGGAGCTACCTAAAGGTGGCGATGGAGTTTATCCACTTCCTTACTGAAGTGCAAATTTGCATATTTCCTACAGGAGAGATGTGGCTTTAAATCTCCTTACCTACTTAACTGTCTTATTATGGTTGCAGGCAAACTCCTCTCCATAAGGTAGATAGCAAGTTCCCCAGTCCTTGTCTTAGTCCACTCACACAGCCAGATCAGAATATCCCACACACTACACTAATGAGTAGCAGTTACCCTGAAACACAGTGTCTGTAGTTTGGGGTTCTGATCTGGCACAAATCCCTAGTCATATTTAAAGGCTTGTCAGAAAGCGACTATGACTTTTAAGGGCCTACCTAAAGGTGACTCTGATGTTTATCCACTTCCTTACTGAAGTGCAAATTTGCATAATTCCTAGAGGAGGGATGTGGCTTTAAATCTCCTTACCTACTTAACTGTCTTATTATGGTTGCAGGCAAACTCCTCTCCATTAGGTAGATAGCAAGTTCCCCAGACCTACGTATGATTCATTGATTTATGAATAAATTGTGATTTATAAAACAGTTTCTAGTTTGGAAGAATATACTTAGGGCTGGTTTCACACATCCGTGTCTCTGGCATGTGTGCGGTCCGTGCGGACACATGCTGGAGGCACGGACATACGGGGACACACGATCCCCTATGGACCCATGCACATGTCCATGTTTCCACACGGACCGTGTCTCCATTTGGAGCACATGCGTGTCCGTGTGCTCCACACGGCGACTTGTCTATTTTTCGGCGGAGCCACGGACCGCTTTTTTGTCAAAATGTCCTGCACACGGATGTTCACACTGTGACATCCGTGTTCACGGACCACGGACAAAACCAAAAAGCCTTAAAATAAAGAATTTTATGCTCACCTCGCTCCAGCAGTGTCTGCTCCTCTCACTTCCGGTGCTGCTCATTAAGGCTCATGAGTATTCACTTCACTGAGCCTAAGAGCGGACCGGGAGAGAGAGGAGCAGCGGCGATGGATGGAGGTAAGTATGCGGATGACATGCTGTCCGTGTGCTATCCATGGCCCCACTGATAGCACACTGATAGCACACTGACTGCACACATTGTGTCACACGTCCGTGACACATGTGTGCATGCCCTGCCCCCAAACGGCCATGTTTCAAATCCGTGGTGACACGCATATGTGAAACCGGCCTAGAGGATATAGGGGCGGTTGAAAGTAGCGCACCTCAATAAACTATTTTTAGTAGTAAAACATCAATTAGAAATTATTAGAGCAGCGTATTATATATGTAGTTGGAAATTATTAAACCACTTAATCTGGTTTCATTCCATCGTGTATTCTATATATAGTCTCTGTATTTGGATAAATGGACTGAGATTTGAGATTTTTATAAGCATTTGTGTTGAGGGGTTAATATTGTGTGGGGAGGTAAACAATGATATATTGCAATCAGTTGTTGAATTGGGAGGTGTGTATTTTAAAAGTGTGTAGCTTTTTGAATTGTAATGCCTATGAGTAAGGACATATCTTTGTCTGAACCATATCACGTCAGACTGGGCCCTGTGTAGTCCATCTGCATTTTAAATTATTTTTAACATGGATTTGAAATAAAGAAGTTTACTTTTATTTGTACAAGATTACCTGGACATCTGGATTTTTGTTGCTTTTTGGGTATACTGTCTGAGCAGGAGCCAGCTGCCTATCTGGCCTTCCACTCGGATTTGGGGTATGTGGTGAGCAGACACAATCTTCCCTTCTAATAATATTATTGTGTATTTTCACAGCTTCTCAGAGCAAGCTGATAGGGAGCAATGTAATGTGACAGCAAAGAAGGGGTTAACTGAGATCGTGACTGAGTTGTGTGGAGCCAGATGACAGATCAGAATCTTATGCCAAGGAAAGAGAAGTTTGCACTGATCCTGACATTCTGACATTGCTTAGAGCTGTGCTGTGCCTGAAGTAATCTGATACATTGTCACCTTATCAGCTGCAGTCAGCAGTGGGGAAGTTCTGTAGGTCCTGCCCCTCTACTCTTATATGGTTACATGTCCCATATTCAGTGTGAGAAGCTTGAAGACGGATCTGACTAACAATGAACATATGTCTGCTTCAGACACAGTCTAGTGGGGACACATTGTGGAAGGTTTATGAATGGTTTCATTCCAGATTTCAATAATAAAGTATATTTGAAAGTTTTTTAAAATAATCACTTGCTGTAAATTATTATTGCATAAAAATTTAAATGTCGGTAAAGCTTTAATGAATTAGATGAGTCCTAAAAATGGCATTCTCCTTTGTGTGTCTTGCCACAAATCTTACTACATATACTAGAGTAGGATTTGTGGTATAAGGTTTGTCACAAATTAGATAAGCGGGTGTTGCCATGACCTGCTCCATTTCAGCTTCACCAAATGTTGCTACATTTTTGTGCGGCCTCGTATTACAAAACAATTTAGCAACTTATCAATTTGGCGTACACACTTTGATGAATCTGAACTATATGTGTTCTTAACATGTAAGGTTTGATAAGGTAAAGCAAGTTACAGCAGTGAAGAGTAAATTATAGAAGACCTGCTTTTATTATTTGGCACAGATAGATGTTTTATTATAAATAGGACATATGTGTTTTAAGTAGGACTATATATTTAGCTAACGCATTATCTTCTGAGATTTGTGGAAAAGTCAGGAAAAGGTTGGACAGCAAATTAAGCTTGAATTAATTCTTATGTTTGCCGTTTTACATGTATATGTGGTATTTGAGTATAATGTTGACCTAGTCAAGTAGATCACCCTTAAATCATTCTAGTTTGTTCATGCCATCTAGTCTAAAACAGTAAAGAAATGTATTTCAAAATTATTATGGTTTGTAATAGTTAGTGAAGAAAAATTAATAATCTCCAAAAACAGTTAAGCTTTTGTACATTTTCTTTCCTTTTCTTGATTGGTTGTATTTCCAATGCTATTACTGTTATGATGTGGTAGATTTCATTGCAAAATATATTTGTGTATAAAAGCTGCAAACAACTTTATAAAGCTTTCAGAATGAAAATCCTGTCTTAGCTGCTTGCCATAGTCAACTGTCTGTGGATGGCAAGTGGCTTAAACTTTCTTTGCTTGAATACACACATGCCTGAGGAAATTCAATTACATCTTTCCTACTTTGCAATCACCTATCTGATTTGGTACAAGGCAGACAATGCAATTTCAGTATTTTATTTTATCAAGTGTTATGTTGTAGCAAATATTTTATTACAGTAATAATCATGAACAGAGGAAAATAGATTTATTCAAATGAATCTGAAATTTCATTGAAAGGAAAAAATATTTAATTATTGGAAACATTGGTCATTTAGGCTCCATTTACACCATGGGACAGCCATAAGTATGACACATACAGTAATGAGAAAAACTGTGTGCACCATATTTGAAATGTATGGCATTACAAATCAGGACATAAATAAAGCATAATAAAATCATACGATCATCTTAGTATTAGACGTAGGTCAATAAAGTCTTAGATAAAAAAAGCAGCATATGGCCATGTTCACACATGTCTTGCAGCTCGTATTTAGCGGGTCTCCGCTAAATACTTAGTTTTTTCCAGTGAAGCGGAGATGCGTGAGCACCACTGCTTTCTGGTGACGCAGCCCCTGGTTACCCGATGTTGATCGTGGTAACCACTTAACAGACAAGGCTGCCTAGTGTCCGCTTTCCCAGAGCGGACAGGGAAACGCTGCTAGCAGCGTTTCCCTGTCCGTTCGGCTCAAGCGGACCCTAGGCAGCCTTGTGTGTGACCTGGCTACCATGATCAACATCGGGTAACCAGGGGCTGCGTCACCAGGAAGCGGCGGTGCTCATGCATCTCCGCTTCACTGGAAAATGCTAAGTATTTAGCAGAAGAGATGTGTGAACATCGCCATATGTCACCAATTCTATAAAAGTAGAAAGTTCTGGCCATCTCCTGGCCTGGAGAATTGTAGACAAGCAATTGTAGCTTCCTATCAATCTTCGAAATGCTAAAGACCATCATTTTATAGTGAAAAGATTACTCACATGTGTAAAATACTAAAAACAGTTGAGTTGAATATCTAACCAGGAGTGGACATTTCAGCAAATTCACACATAGGTCAGACCATGCAATGCTCAGAGAAAATGCAAAAATCTCAAGAGCTACAGCTCAAATTCAAAAGTCCACTGAATGTTTAATGTTTAAGTCTATAACAGTACAGTAGGAGAAAGACATAACAAGTATAGCTAGCTTGGAAGGGTTGCTAGGAAAATGATCTTCCCTATAGAAAGAAAATTGCAGAGTGGCTTTATTTTGCAAAAGTGCATCTTAACAAACCACAAGATTTCTGGAACAATGTGCATTTGACAGACAGTACCAAAATGGAGATGTTTGCCAATAACGTCTTGCACAACATTTTGTAACCCTTCCCCCCACCCATCAAATTAGCACAAATATATCATACCAACTGTCAACCACATTGGTGGAGGGATGATGTTTTAGGCCTGTTTCATGGCAAGGGGACCTGGACAGTGGCAATTTACAGTCATTGATCCGACCATGAACCCCTGGGTGTTATAAAGTGGTAAAATCTTAAATGTGAGGCGATCTGCAAAACAATAAAGCTTAGATGAATCTATGTCATACAACAGAAGAATGACCCTATGCACACCATCAAGTTACCGTATATACTCGTGTATAAGCCGACCCGTGTATAAGCCGACCCCCCTACTTTTGCCCCCAAAAGTTGGTAAAAGTTATTGACTCACGTATAAGCCTAGGGTATGAAATGCAGCAGACCCCCATCCTATTATATAGCCCCCCGTCACTGGTATATAGCACCCCTCAGTAATGGTATACAGGCCCCTCAGCAGTGGTATTATACAGGTCCCTCAGCAGTTGTATACAGGCCCCTCAGCAGTGGTATACAGGCCCCTCAGCAGTGGTATACAGGCCCCTCAGCAGGTATACTGGCCCACAGTGGTGGTATATAGGCCCCTCTGCAGTGTATACAGGCCCCTGTGCGGTGTATACAGGCCCCCTCTGCAGTGTATACAGGCCCTCAGTGGTGGTATATAGGCCCCTCTGCAGTGTATACAGGCCCCTGTGCGGTGTATACAGGCCCCTGTGTGGTGTATACAGGCCCCCTCTGCAGTGTATACAGGCCCTCAGTGGTGGTATACAGGCCCCTCTGCAGGTTTACTGGCCCCCAGTGGTGGTATATAGGCCCCTCTGCAGTGTATACAGGCCCTCAGTGGTGGTATACAGGCCCCACTGCAAGTATACTGGCCCCCAGTGGTGGTATATAGGCCCCTCTGCAGTGTATACAGGCCCTCAGTGGTGGTATACAGGCCCCTCTGCAGGTATACTGGCCCCAGTGATGGTATATAGGCCCCTCTGCAGTGTATACAGGCCCTCAGTGGTGGTATACAGGCCCTTCTGCAGGTATACTGGCCCCCAGTGGTGGTATATAGGCCCCTCTGCAGTGTATATAGGCCCTCAGTGGTGGTATACAGGCCCCTCTGCAGGTATACTGGCCCCCAGCAGTAACACACAGCTCCCCTCCTTAGTATGTCCCCCCAGGCTGCGGCACTTGTCAAAATAACAAACACTTTATACATCACCTTTCCGGCGCAGCTCCTCCGGTCTCGGCTTCTTCCTTCTTGTGCCGGCTTTTAGTGCTGTGACCGGGCGCAGGAGATGACGTCATCGGCTGCGCCCGGTCACATGACACCGGCACAAGCAGGAAGAAGAAGCCGGGACCGGAGGAGAGGAGGAGCTGCGCCGGAGAGGTGATGTATAAAGTGTTTGTTATTTTGGCAAGTGCCGCAGCCTGGGGGGGGACATACTAAGGAGGGGGGCTGTGTGTTACTGCTGGGGGCCAGTGTATTGCAATATGCACAGCATCCCCCACCGCTGATGGACGGGGGGATGCCGTGCATATTCATTACATTAATGAGGCAGCCCCACGTGACCGCCCGCGGTCACTGCGGCCTCCTCCAGCCCCCGGTCACAGCCCGCCTCCCCACAGTATACCGAGTGACTCGCGTATAAGCTGAGGGGGGGGACTTTTCAGCCCAATTTTTGGGCTGAAAAACTCGGCTTATACGCGAGTATATACGGTAAATCTAAGTTAGATTGGCTGATTAAGTCCTCATCTAAATTGAAATGCTGTGGTGGGCGTGTAAATAAATACCCAGAAACCTCAGTGAACCTTGTAAAAATGGTGATAAAAACTTACTCCAAAACAATATGAAAATCTGATAAGGTCACAAAAATATTATATCAGTGGCTTAACTTGAAGCTCATGGGCCCCGATGCAAAGGCTCCAATGGGGCCTCCAATTATTGCAAACCTTTATTAGCAATAGTTTTTTCTATAGGCCAAAGGGACTTTTAGGGCTCTCCTAGGCAAAAAGGCCCGGGTGCAATCACAACCCCTGCACATGTTGTAGTTACGCCCCAGCTTCAAGTTATTGTTGCAAAAAGGTTTTCTGTAACCTATTTTTTTAAGAGATGTACATGTTTCAGTGTCTGCTTGTGCAATTTGGCCTAGTTATTCTTAAATAAATAATGTAGTTATAAGCTGTCATGTTATGTTGTTTAACTGAGATTGTATTTACCTCATTTAAAGTTGGCCTGCCATTAGGTCAAAAGCAGCCAGGTTTTGCAGTTTTAATGCTGCTGGTCCCGAGAGTATTCCCTTTTTTTATTTATAAATCTGCCACATCATTCCCAAGATATTGGCCTTTTTATTTAGCACGATTTGTTTTCCAAAAAGTGCGTGGCTCACTAGCTAATAATGCAGAATAGACTTAAGACATGCACCCAGAGTATCATGTGAGTGATGCTGCCTTGGTAAAGACCACAAAATAGTACTTAAAATAAGATCCTTAGCTCTGGAATCTTATGTATCAGGCACTCTGAAAATGAAAATAGTGGATGCCCACAAAGCAAAAGAAGACTATAAGAAGATTGCAAAGCATTTCTGAAGTTGTCTTTTCCTCAGTTCGAAATGTAATTAAGAAATGGCAGTTAACAGGAATGGTGGAGGTTAATATAAAGTCTGGAAGACCTTAAAAATTTCAGCAAGAGCTGCTAAAAGGATTACTGGGGAGGCAAATCAGAAAACCCGCTTTACTGGAAAAAGAAGATTTCAAGACTCTGGAGTTGTGGTACATTGTTCTACTTTTCAGAGGGAGCTGCACAAATAGGGGCCTCATTGAAGAGTCATCAGAAGAAAACCTTTCCTGCATACGCATCCTAAAATTCAGCATCAGAAGAATGCAAAACAACATCTAAACAATCCCTATTTTCTAACCAAGATAAAGCCATCAACTGGGTGCTAATTTAAGGCTAGACAGGGTCCAATAATGATGCGCCTTCCCTGTCTGATAATACCAGCCCGCCACGTTCTGCTTTATCTGCACTGGTAATGCAAAAATAGAAGGGATCCCACGTCTTCAATAAATACTTAAAAAAATTATGTGAGCTCCCCCCATTTTGGATAATCAATGCCAACAAAGCAGAGCAGGACCCTGGTAGTAGGCTGGGATGGTCCATGGTTATTGGCCCATCCAAGCCCAAAAATACCAGCCTGCAGCCACACCAGAATTTGGCCTATCACATTAGATGTGCAAAATCTGGTGCTTTAATCGACTCTTTCTGGGTGCCCTGGTGAAGTGGTAATAAAGGTAATATATGTGGTTGATGATAGCTGTGATTTGTCAGCAATCACAGATGCCATCAAGCCCTGCGTTAGTAATGAAGAGGTGTGTATATAAGACCCCATTACTAAAATAAACACGAACACACAAAAATATTTTATTTGAAATAAAAAAAAACAGACACCCTCTTTCACTCATTTATGAAACCCTCAAAACACCCCCGCAGTTCTAATATAATCCACAATGACATCACACCATGATCCTTGGCTCTGCTACATTAATAGATCACGGTGAGCACTGACATTAGAAAATGGAACTGCTCAATGCAGCCTCCCAAACACACTATGGCAGTGTTGGAGCCACAGGCTGTGAGAAGCTGTGATGTCAGTGAGGTTACCGGAGTTCACAGTAGTCGGCTTTCACGCTGTCCTCTGCATGTGATCTGGGCAGCTATTATCGCTGGCTGGCATGAACTGTAGTGACCTCACTAACATCACCATAGGTCACATGGAGTTCCAAACAATCACAGCCATGCAAAAATTCTTGGCATAGCTGTGATGGAGACGGATGTGTCCACAGCCTGGGGGCTTGTTGATTTTCTACACTTTAGCCTTTAACCAAGCCTTATTTAGGTTCCTAACCCAAACAGTAACTTGCATTTCCAGTTAGAATTCCATGTTCAGGGATCGGCATTGTTCATCAGCTATCTGGTATGAACCCTGAACGTTACTGTTCGAGTTTGCCCATCCCTAGTTTCTACCTCCAAAGGTGCTTCTCAGTCTGGGCCTCAGTCATTACTCCTATATCATGGTATCTGACTTCAGTCTCCTGTCTCTTTGTTAGTTGCCACAAGTCACTCACGGCATATGGTCTTGATGGCCTTTCAGGTCATAGGTCCATTATAGTCACAAGCGGGGTCCTATATAAAGTCATACAAGAAACTGTCACTTACCATAGAGACTAAACTCTCCCATTGTAGGCTAGTTCTAACATTAGACTATTCCTTGCTCTGCAGTGTGTCAACTACCTATTCAAAAGTGTTAGACATTATATGTGACAACATTACAGTACATTACATTACAATATACATTATATATTACATACAAAGACACAGGACACAATTCACATAACAATACAATAGTCTGATTGGTATCTTCAGGGAGGAACACAACTGCAAGTCCACCTCCTTACCTAAGCTTCGCATGCCATAGTCCCTCATGTAATCCCATACCATCAGAGATGCAAGATTTGGACTGTGCACTCATTGCAATCTGAATGGTTCATCTTCTCTAAATTCTGCAGGACATGGTATATGTAGTCTCCATAAGGAATTTCACATTTTGACTCATCTGACCACAGAACAGGTATCCATTTTACCTCGGTTCATTTTAAATGAGCTTTGGCCTAAAAAGAGAGCAATGGATCTGGATTTTGTTGATATATGCCTTCTTTTTTTGCATGCTAGAGATTTAAATTGCATTTGTGGATTGCATAGTGAACTGTGCTAACAGACAATGATTTTTTTAAAGTATTTTTGAGCACATGCAGTGAGTTTCACAACTGCGTCCAAGCAGAAAATTGTCTTTTTTTAAAGCAGTGCTGCCTGAGGGCCCTTTGATCATGAACATTCAATATTGATCATAAGCCTTGTCATTTGTATATATACATTTCTTCAGTATCTCTGAATCCTTAGGTGATAAAGATATGGTGGGAAGAGATGAGCAGATGCTTAAATGTTTGGGTTCACCAGGTTCAGCAGGACTTTAAAAAAAAAGTCTGTTTCAGGACCTGGACCTGACCAAAACTTGACTCTGAACATCATACAAGTAAATAGGGACCCCAACTTAAAGAGGACCTGTCACCCCCCTGGTGCATGGCAAACTGGATGCAGCACTGAATGCAGCATGTCTGCTGCATTTAAAGAAGGGGTCCCCCATGTTTGTAGCCCCCCTGTAAGCTTTAGCAAAGACTTTAGAATCCTTACAGTTAAGAGTTGCCTGGGTGGGATCTTATTAAGAGGTCCTCACTTCTTGCAAAATCCTCCTTGCCTTCTCCTTGTGTGTTTCGCCCCCCCTTTGCATCTGCCACCGCCTCCTTTTCTTCTGGGTCTGCCCTCCTCTTCTGCTACTGGTGTCTCAAGGAGCAGGATCAGAAGAGGAAGACAGACACAGCAACAGAGGAGGCGGTAGCAGACACGTAAAGGGGGCGGAACACACAAGGAAAAGGAAGGGATAATTGTGCCAGCAGATAAGATCCCACCCAGGCAACCTCTTAACTGTAAGGTTTCTAAAGTCTTTTTTAAAGCTTACAGTGGGGCTAGAGCCATGGGGGACCCCTTCCCTGAATGCAGCATACATGCTGCCTTCAGTGCTGCATTTAGTTTGCCATGCACCAGGGGGGTGACAGGTCCTCTTTAAGTGCTGTAAAATGGTAGTAATAATAAATAGGGGGTTGCAAAATGAAAAAAGTAGGAGATTAAAGCAGTTACACGTACCAGTGTTTCCCCATAAGATAATATGCTGTCAGACTGTTTTTAGGCCCCTCATTAAACCTTATGAACACTTAATCCTTCCTCCATCCACCCTCTGCGCCTGGCGGTCATAATTGGTTGCAGTCGGTCTGCTGTCTGTGTAGTGTAAAAATAAATAAGTATAAAAAAAATTATGTTGCTTCTCCCCTATTTTCTAACCAGCCAAAGTAAAGCCATCAGTTGGGGGTTGAGGGGCCCTTATCCATGGCTCTTCCAACCCTAATATTGCCAGATCCCTGCTGTCTGCTTTATCTGCCCTGGATATCAAAATAGAGGGAAGTCCACTTCTTAAATAAATAAATAAATGAGTAAAAAAAAAATTATATGGGTGCCAGCCTATTTAAAAAACCAGTGCAGATAAAGCAGAAAGCAGCAGGGTCATATTATTAAGGGCGGACAGTCCAGGGTTGTTGACCAGACCCAACCAAACAATATAACCTCATGGCCACCCCAGAATTGGTGTATCACAATAGATGCGTCAATTCTGGTGCTTTACGCAGCTCTTCTCGATTGCCCTGGTGAGGTGGTAATCTGGGTAATATATTACTAATCCTGTAAATTAAAACAATATAATCCTTTATTTGAAATAAAAAACACACTTTCATCAATTTATCAACCCCTAAAACACCCCTGTGGTTCCGATGTAATCACAGAATGTCCCATGATTATCCTTGGCTCTGCTTCTTCTAGAGGCTGCAGCGAGGAGTGACATTACAAGATGTGACCACTCACAGCAGCCTCCTGAACTCACTGACGGCACCGTAGAAGCCGCGACTGTTTAAGTGATGACTTCAGTAATGTCACCAGATGTCAAAGCTAATCAGTTCCTACAGTGCTTTCTGTGACCACTAGTGAACATAATGGTTGTCTTATAGACACCTCCTCATTACTAATCCTATGCTTAATGGAAACTCAGATGTTTTGACAAATCCTAGCTGTCATTAACCTCATATACCACCCTGACTGCCACTGCACCTGGGCAATCAGGAAAAGCCAGGTAAAGCACCAAGATTGGTGCTTCTAATGTGATTCTGGGGTAGCTGCAGGTTGATATTCTTTGGCTTGGACGGGCCGATAACCATGGATCCTCCCACCCTGATAATATGAGCACGCTGCTGTCTGCTTCATCTGCACTGGTTATCAAAAAAAGGCAGAAATGCACAATGATTTATTATTTTTATTTATTTATTTATTGTATGGGCCTGTATTTTGATATCCAGTGCAGTTAAAGCCAACAGCAATGATCTGGTAATATTTGGATGGGGGAAGCCATGGATATTAATCCCTTCCCAGCCTGATATCAGCACCAGTTTTACATTGGCTGGTTACAAAATAGAGGGAATCCTATACAATGTTTTTTTATTATTTCTTTGTTTTTACATTAAATAGACTGACTGAAAGCAATTACAGACACCGACACAAAGGGTTGGGGGCAAGTATAGATATCTATCTGATAGAAACCAATCACAGAGTCTGTCACAGAGGGTGGACGGGGGAAGCAGTGGATATTATCAAGGTTTAATAAATAGGCCCACCAGAAAAAGTCTGACAAAATGTTGTTTTCCGGGGAAACACAGATATGTGTGATTTAATTTCTTTAATCCCTATTTTACTTCCTTTTGCAGCACCCAGCCATGCTGTCTTAGCTTCTGGGAAACATGGGAGACAGACAGCCCTTTATAAAGCTTTATTTGAGAAACAAAATTGAAGAGTAACATGGATTAGAATTCCGTTCTCGGGGTTTGGCACTGGACACTAGGTGTATGGAATGAACTTTACAGTTCAAGTTCACTGATCCTTAATGGTGGGATGTTCACAGTCTTTGCAATAATGTATTGCCAAAATATTTTGTGAAAATGTTTCACAATGCTTAGACACAATTTTTCACGGATTGGTAAATGTCTGACCATCTTCAACCCTCATCTCTATCATGTTCTTTTGATACAGCTGTGACTCAAATAAAAAAATTACCCTGCTACTGTTGTTTATATTAGCACCACTCACTTTCCCAGCCTTATGTTAACTTTTTTCAACTTTTTTGAAATGTGTTGCTGCCATCAATTTCTTATTTTTTTCAAATAAAATGTAAAAATGTCTAACTTTTACAGTGCTGTGCAAATTAATTGGGATAAAGCATTTTATTTGAGTAAAATCGTAAGTTGGTTACCAGTCAGTGATTCAAACCAGTTTTAACTGCTTTGAACAGGTGTGAGTGTACAACCTTGAGTAACAAAATGTGGTTTGACTAGTTTTAGTCAGAAAATAACAGCTAGCCGCCCCCTCAGCTTCAGTTGAGAGCTTGTTTCTATGAGGAGTGGTTTAGTGTACTTTTTCTCTCTGTGTGATTCGTGCCTCTAAAAATGGATGTTACTCCACGGAAGAGGTCTAGAATTATTACTCTTAATGAACATACAAGTCTGACTGTAAGAGAAACATCTTCCACCGTTGGTATTGGAAAATCTACCGTTTCAAGAATAATTCACACACAATGAAACTGGATTATTTTCTCCAAAACAAAAAGGGAAATGTGGAAGAAAAAGGAAAACGACACCAAGAACTGATAAAACACTTATCAGAAATAGTAAAATTAATGCAAGAAAAACTTGTTTTATCCCAATTAATTTGCACTGCACTTAACTTCAAATATGTGATGTAAGTTTTGTTAAGAATAATATGTGGCTTTAGGCTTTAAGAGATTTCGAAATCATTGCAATGTTGTTTTCTTTACTTTTTACACAGCCCAAAACTGTTAAACTTGCAGTGCTAAATCTGAATATATGAACACCATATTCAAAATCATCACAGCAGTATCTTTATGGCTAGGGTCACACATGCTAATCAGTTTTTTCCACTGGTTTCAATAACAAATCCATTTTTTTGGCTGTTTTCTGAGCCTCCTGTGCAGCTATGCATTTTTTGGACTTTGCCATTTTTTTTGCCAAAAAATGCTAGCAAAAACAGATCCGTTTTTTTACTACACCAAAAAAACGGATCCGTTTTCCCATAGGGACCCATGTTAAAAAAACTGATGTTTTTCTTACTGCACCCAAGAATGTTGCTTGCAGCGTTTTTTCGTTCCAGTAAAAAAATAAATAGCTTTGTTAATAATGCAGTCACACTTGATCCCAGGATCTATTTTTAGCATCAGTTTTTGGACTTAGAAAAATAAAGTTAAAAAACTGATGTCAATAACGGATCCAGGGCTTATGTGTGACCCTAGTCTATAGGATGTATTTATTCATATATTGGCCAGACCGTTCATAATAAGCATATTCTACCTATAATATGTCCCCCCATTTCCTTATAGACTGTAAGTTTGTAAGCCAGTGGTTCTTAACCTTGTTTGAGGTACCCAACCCACCAGTTTCATATGCACATTCACCGAACCCTTCTTTAGTGATAAATCTACATGCAGCCGTCGGGAGTGTGTTGACCTCCATGGCGGAGGCTCCACCGAAACCCTGAGACCGACACACCATACCCCTGGGGTTCGATCGAACCCCGGTTAAGAACCACTGTTGTAAGCATTGTGAGAAGGGCCCTCACACCTGTAGGTGGTGAACTATATGTTACTTTGTTATTATTGTGTGAACATGTCCTCGCTCAATTGTAAAGTTGGTGCTAAATAAATAAAATGTATATTATTAACCTGTATATGAAATAAAATATTATTTCTTAAGTAATGGAGCAAAAGATTGTTTATGTAATGGTACAGATTGGTTTAGGTTTGAAACACATACATGTCGATAGTGGTATTTTGGGTATAGATCGTACTAACAGATGCTTATTGAAGCATAATTGAAGTTTTACAAAACAAATGATCATTATTGTATAAGAAAAATAATGTTGGGGGTAATTCTGCAGGGGAAGAGGTATGTGGATGAGGAGAGTGGTGTACTGTGAATTATACACCAGCATGTTCCAAAGGTAACGTAGAAAAAAGTTATTTTTTACAGCCATGTTCTTTATTCTAATGTTTTACAAATTCAATTTAATTTTTGCTCTTCTATCTTGCATTGATGCTCAGTGCAAATGAAATATAATACAGTTACTTATATCCAGCCCTTTTCAGTAATATTATGAGAATTTCCTATTCTTGGAGGATGCTTCGGGAGGAAATGGTTTTTGGCATCTTCTTTGAATCCATCATTCAAAGAAAACTTTTAAATTGCAAGGTTTTCAAACTACAGAGACCTTTTTTTTTATCAGGAATGGTATATTAAAAAATCTGAAATGCCACACAAAAATATGCAAAGAGCAGTGAAATTATCTTTTTGACACATGTGTTGTATAAATTCTAGCACAGGAATGATGTCCGGATCTTGATGAAGTCTCTTGAGAAATGGATATATAAGTTGAAAGAGTCTCAATTCACTTAGCACCCGGGTGAGAGGTGAAGTCCATTTAATGTCTTCCAAGTCTTTTGAAATTCTAAAAAAAATGGTTAAGTTCTTGCTTAGGGTTTTAACTTTAGCAGCTTGCAATGTTGGTTCAGGATGATAGTATGTTTTAATTAAATTCACTGTGGCATATAAAACTTATGCCCCTCTATGTGCCAAAATGTATGTCTTTAGATACTTCTTAGGAATGTAGAATAATTTGCCAACATTTGTATTGGATCAGGAAATCCCATTGACACAGTGAGGCTGGAAACACATTGGCGTTTAAAAAAATCTGTCCGTTTGTCGTACAGGAGAGTCTGACGAGTGATATTTGTTTTTTGATGTGTGGCATGCGAGTGTTCGATTTTTTTCTCAGATAACATCCGAGTGGTGTCCGTGTGGATTTTTTTTCCTCAGCAGCTATTACTGTACAATCATTTACAGGAACATTTTACAGTGTTCTGAGCTACAGAATGATAATGTATCATTAAAAAAGGACGTCACTAGGATGGTCCTTGTTCTGTCCGTGTGCTGTCCGACATTTTATCGCACCCATTGACTTCCATCGGCGACTATCGCGGCATTGTGCAACTTTTTTCTTATCCAGATGAGAATATTTCCTATCTTGTACAGCACACCACTTTAATTTTTAAATCTTAACTTGCATCACTTTATTGATCAAAAATATTGACTAAGTACCCTATATTTCTTACATCTTTTCTCCACTACATTTATTTACTTACTGCCATGTGGTTACACATTATGTTTTTTTTTCACCAATGTTGTTTCAAATATTTTTATTGGGTTATATGAGGGTGTTTACAGGGTGTAAGACATTACAAGCGGTAATACAGAACAGGGTTGGAAACAAAAACATTGGGATAGACCGAAGGTTACATAGAGGAAGTTAACGTAGTATTAGGCAGTTGCCTATCACAAACAAGTAACATTTCGAGTAATGAAAAATTCCAATAACTTTGGAGGAAGTAACTGTCTTTGACATTAAAGTTTGACCAACAATGGTCTGTTCGAAGAAGGTACAAACTGTAGATATTATATACATCAAAAATATGAGATGAATTCAACTGATAAACCTATATTACAAGAGAAAATTTTACATTAAAACAACAAAGGAAAGAAAGAGAGAAAGCCTGAGATGATCAATACAGGGATATCCTAATATAATCAGTAGTGATGGGTATGTATCCGAGACATTGAGTCGTTGGTTTTTTTTTTCATTGAGGTTTAGGGGTTAGGAGGGTTGTTTGTCAACGGCCTTGGTCAGGTGTTTCAGGGATTGTGTAGAGATCCATAGTTCCCAATTGTAGGAGAATTTATTATACGTGATATCTCTAACTGCGTAAGTGAATTCAAAAGAGCAGTAATTAGAAATTCTGTCTGTTAATTCTGCGATGGTGGGAATTTTTGAGGTTTTCCATTTAGCGGCTATAAGTAGTTTAGCAGTGAGAATAATTTGGGATGTTCTGAATCTGAAAGTGTGGGGAATGTCTGATATGCCAATTGAGATGAGTACCAGTTGTGGGGAGAGAGTGAGTCTGAAATTGGTAGTTCTGAATATTAATTTTTTCACCAATGTTATGCAACATATATTTGTATTTTAAGTTAATTATGTGTTTGAATAACACATTACTTTCCGTGGGCGACAAAACTTTTGTCTTGCCAAAATCTGACCATTCTGTGTTCATTAAATGATCAATATTTCAGCGTTGATGCCAATTTATTTTCTTAACCTAAACCACATTTAGGAGGGTTTCAGCTTTCAAAAGAGTAATTTATAAAACCAATGGATGAACTTAACGTCAGGTTACAAGCTTTTATTTACATAACATCGATAAGCGACATAACTTTTGTCAGGGACTGCATTCCCTATAATTCATATATAAAAATTCCTAAGTGCAGAATCTTTGACAGATCCACATTGCTCGTACTGTACCTCTACTTATCTGGGATTTTGTCCAGGGGCAATTAACTCCAATGGGATTTGGGCTAATATTCTGAAAGTCTGGAAGATTTATTAAAAGTACAAGCGCTGATGTGGAGAGCCATTTAGGGCTAATTCAAAGGTAAAGGACAGTGTAGTGTATATTTACTTCTGTGAAATATCACAGACCGAGCAGCGCTGATCTACAGTACTACTCTTGCTGTATTGTCACTATTATTGACTGACGAAATAAACTATTTTTTATTATGTATAAATAAAAGTAATATTGTACTACTTTTGTAATCTAACTGGATTACATAAAACTCTCGAAAACAGTTGCCTGACGTGACGACCATCAGAGGGATGCGGGGTCTTGCAATCATGCCAACTGTTTAAGTGCCGACTGTACAAGTGCAGTTACACCGGGCAAGAGTCTAATGGTCATCTCTTCTCTCTTCATACAGGTATCTGAATCTGTAACTTCAATTCACTCATCTTTCCTGCATGTGTCTCTCCACAATGAGAGGTATCTGAATCTGTAACTTCAATTCACTCATCTTTCCTGCATGTGTCTCTCCACAATGAGAGGTATCTGAATCTGTAACTTCAATTCACTCATCTTTCCTGCATGTGTCTCTCCACAATGAGAGGTATCTGAATCTGTAACTTCAATCAACAATATACTTGTCTTTTAATAATGTAATATACTGAAATCATCTTACTGTGTGGGATGTGGGATGTTCAGAGGTCATCTTTGGTTTAAAAGTGTTTATGACCCAGGATGGCCAGAAACTCTTGTTTATTTGTCTTGCATTTATTACCTTCTGCTGTGCTGAGTTTCTTTGATTGATTGATTAACAAGTGTAATACACCCAGATCTAAGTAGAAACTCACTATATATGTAGAGCCAGCTAAAGGGGTGCAATCATGCGGGGTCTTGCAATCATGCCAACTGTTTAAGTGCCGGCTGTACAAGTGCAGTTACACCAGGCAGTTAAACGGGGCAGGAAACGGGTAAGTCATGAAAGACAAACAAACAGATATGCAATTTGTTCACTTGTACTACAATTATGTATTCACTATGTAAACCCCAGACTACTCATCACTACTGACCTCTCACCCACCACTACAGCTCTCCTTCCCACTGCATCTGACCCACGCTACTCTCATCCCCCGCTCACCATCCACAATGTATCCCCTCCTTTGCACTCTCACTCCCATCCTTCTCCATTTCCTGCTACCCCCGCTCATCCCTCCACCCAGCAACAAAGTACTTATCTCACCCTCCATTCTACCTAGCCACCTTACCCACTCCTCTGAACTATTCCTTCACTTTCAATCCTCCATCTCCAATCAGGCACGCCCACCACGTAAACTCTCATGCTCCCACCTGCCAACCCTCTCCCTGCTCCTCCTACTCGCTGGCGACATTTCCCCTAATCCCGGCCCCCCCCCGCCACATCCCCACAGTCACCTACACCCTACCCCCACGTCCCATCACCAACTCTCATAACCCCACCATCACCCACCCTCGCAACCTGACCAACCTTAGACCCACCCCCCCAGCCCCTGCTCTGCTAATCTCCCTGCCAGGCGCACTCTGGAACGCCCGCTCAGTCTGTAATAAGCTCACAGACATCCATGAACTCTTTATTTCTAATAAACTTTCATTCCTTGGCATCACAGAAACCTGGCTCACCCCCTCCGACACGGCCTCCCCTGCTGCACTATCCTACGGCGGATTCAATCTCTCCCACACACCCCGCCCCTCTGACAAACATGGCGGAGGTGTCGGCATACTCCTACCCGACACCTGCTCCTTCGCCCCTATTCCATTACCCCCTCTGTTACTCTCCCATCTTTCGAAGCCCACTCTGTCCGCATCTTCTCCCCCTGTAACCTCCAGCTAGCCGTCATCTACCGCCCCCCTGGATCCATCCCCACCTTTCTCGACCACTTCACCACCTGGCTACTTCATTTCCTCTCTACTGACATCCCCACCATCATTATGGGCGATTTCAATATCCCCATTGACACTGCCCACCCAACCGCCTCTCAACTTCTTTCCTTGACCTCCTCCTTCGGGCTCTCCCAATGGTCCTCCTTTGCCACCCACAAAGATGGCCACACGCTGGATCTCATCTTTACCCGTCTTTGCTCCCTTACTAATCTCACAAACTCAACCCTCACCCTGTCTGACCACAATCTGCTGACCTTCTCCTCCCTCACCTCCCCTACTACATCACCTCCTCTCCGCAAACTTGATCATCCCCGCAGAAACCTAAAACACATTGATCTACACTCACTCTCAGAATCCCTTCTCCCTCTCGCCAACATAACATCTATACGTGACACAGACACTGCCACCACCCTCTACAACACCACATTAACAAAGGCGCTTGACCTAGCAGCCCCCCTCACACACCACGCTGCACGCACTAATAGGCAACCCTGGCACACCACCCTCACTAAAGACCTGAGACGGGCATCCAGGGTCGCCGAGAGGCGATGGAAAAAATCACGTTCCACTGAGCATTTTGCGCTGTTCAAACAGTCCCTCATCGCCTTCAAGACTGCACTTGCCACCGCCAAACAAACCTTCTTCTTATCCCTAATAACCTCCCTGTCCCGCAATCCCAAGCAACTTTTCAAAACCTTCAATTCCTTACTCCGCCCGCCTGCTCCCCCTCCCTCTCCCCTTATCTCTGCAGAAGACTTTGCCTCCTTCTTCAAAGAAAAGATTGACAGAATCAGAGACAGCTTTGATCCACTGTCCCCACAGCTTCCCCTTTCACCTATACTGCCCTCTACTTCCATCAACTGCTTCCCCCCTATAACTGAAGACCAGCTCTCCTCCCTCCTGTCAAAATCACACCTCACCACCAGCGCCCAAGACCCGCTCCCATCCCACCTCATTCCCAACCTCACCTCCGTTATCATCCCAGCCCTAACTCATCTTTTCAACCTATCACTCACCACCGGCACCTTCCCCTCAGCCTTCAAACACGCCTTGATCACACCTATCCTCAAAAAATCCTCCCTTGACCCCACAACTGTCTCCAACTACCGCCCTATATCTCTCCTCCCTTTCGCCTCTAAACTACTTGAACAGCATGTCCACTCTGAGCTGTCCTCTCACCTCTCCTCCTGCTCCCTCTTTGACCGCCTGCAATCTGGCTTCCGACCCCTCCACTCCACTGAAACAGCCCTGACCAAAGTCACAAATGACCTACTGACTGCCAAAAGCAAGCGCCACTTCTCTGTTCTCCTCCTCCTCGACCTTTCAGCCGCCTTCGACACTGTTGACCACTCCCTTCTACTACAGATCCTGGAATCTCTTGGCATCACGGACCTTGCCCTCTCTTGGATCTCCTCATACTTAACGGACCGCACCTTCAGCGTCACCCACTCCCACACATCCTCCTCGCCCTACCCCCTATCTGTCGGGGTCCCCCAGGGCTCGGTTCTTGGACCATTACTGTTCTCAATCTACACTCTCGGCCTAGGGCAACTCATTGAGTCCCATGGCCTCCAATATCACCTCTACGCCGACGACACCCAAATCTACCTGTCTGGTCCTGACATCGCCTCCCTTCTATCCAAAATTCCACACTGCCTGTCCGCCATCTCATCCTTCTTCTCTGCTCGCTTCCTTAAGCTGAACATGGACAAAACAGAGTTCATAGTTTTCCCCCCCAAGACGCTCCCCCTCACTACCTGACCTATCCATCGTCGTCAACGACTGCTCTCTCTCTCCAGTCCCCCATGCCAAGTGCCTCGGGGTTATCCTTGACTCTTCCCTCTCCTTCAAGCCCCACATCCAGGCCCTCGCCACCTCCTGCCGTCTCCAGCTCAAAAACATCTATAGGATTCGCACTTTCCTTGACCCCGACACTGCTAAAACCCTTATTCACGCTCTCATCATCTCCCGCCTCGATTACTGCAACCTCCTGCTCACCGGCCTCCCCAATACCTCCCTTGAACCTCTCCAATCTATCTTGAACTCCGCTGCCCGCCTAATCCATCTGTCTCCCCGCTACTCCCCTGCCTCCCCCCTCTGCCAAGCCCTTCACTGGCTCCCTACTTCCCAGAGATCCCAGTTTAAAACATTAACCATGACATACAAAGCCATTCACAACCTGTCCCCTCCATACATCTCTGACATGGTCTCCCGATACCTACCCTCACGCAACCTGCGATCCTCCCAAGAGCTTCTCCTCTACTTCCCCCTCATCTCCTCCTCGCACAACCGCATACAGGATTTCTCCCGTGCTTCACCCAGACTCTGGAACTCACTGCCCCAACACATCAGACATTCTCCTACCCTGGGAACCTTCAAAAGAAGCCTGAAGACCCACCTCTTCCGCCAAGCCTACCACCTGCAATAAGACCCGGTCCACCACACCGCCTCATGACTGGAATTTCCCCCTCCCACTGTATCCCCACCCACCCCTCGTAGACTGTGAGCCTTTATGGACAGGATTTCTCCCCTCTTGTATCTGTATGACCGAATTGTCAACATTTATTGTTACTTGTATTGTTACTATGTTACTTGTCCTAGTCTGCCCTTTTTAGCATGTAAAGCGCCTTGGAATATAATGGCGCTATATAAATAAATAATAATAATAATAATAATAATAATAATAATAATGGTTGTCCAACGTTAATGGCACTAGCCACTTCATTAGGCAGGACCCTGAGTAGCTCTGACACCTTTTAACCTTTATACAGGGATCTGGATTAACAACAGGGTCCAGGAGATAACTGCCTATGGAAGACTAGCAATCCAGAGATAAGAATGATTGACAGGCAGGATCAAAGCCGGGAGATTAGGGATAGGCCAAAATCAAGGTCTAAAAAATAAGTCAGGAAGTCGGGTTAAAAACTGAGATAATGACAAAGTACAAAATCATGAGGAGAAGAAACGTTCAAAAAACTGTTTGAGGTAAAATCGAAAAAACACTAACTGCAATACAGGATTTAAACAGGGGAACAAAAGAAATTTTGTGGTACTTTCCAATAGGCTGAAATCCAGAAGGCAATGACCTCATGTGGATCAACCACACATTAATACTTCCAGACTGTGAAGCACTACAGGTCCCAACCACTCTAGCACTAGTCGATGAGTGGAGCCTGCACTCTCCAGAACTTCCTGCAAAGACTTCTAGCCTCACCAGAACCAACTACAGGGTGAAGGCAGTGATGACTAGTGATGGAAGCAGAAGTTGGACGATTAGGTTCTGGTGTGGATGTGACACCCGTACCATATTTGTAAAGGGTCCTACACCCTTTTGAGCAGAAGTGACACATTTTTTATTAGTCCCACCATCTGCTCAGTGCTCATGCTTCTTTAATCCTTTCACTCCCAAGCCTGTTTTCACCTGCATGACCAGGCCATTTTTTCAAAACTGACCAGGGTCACTGCTCCAGCCTCTTCCAAGTCTCGTCCGAGAGACTCGCATGTAGCTAGGAGAGTGTGTTTCCAGCCTATGGCTTAGTAAGGGCAACTTCACATAGGCATTTTTTTTGTATCTGGCGGAGATCCGTCTTTTTAAAAAAAAAGAAAAAACTGGAATGCAAATTGGATATGTTTTGTGCCCATTTATTTTCAATGGGCACTCCGGCTTGTGTGGTTACATCCGGTTGCATCCAGTGGTTGCTGAATCTGGCAGAAACAGTTTTTTTAATTAACAACAGAAATGCAACATGTATAAATTAGGGGGGTCATTGAAAAACTACCTCCAACTCCAACTGGATCTGGCACAATGCAGCATGAAATATAATGGTTGTCAATGGGTGCTGAATCCGGCTATGATGGATCTAGTCCAGAACATAGTTTTAGCCACTTCTAACACTCATTTCTGGAAAGATACATATAAAGCTTGCTTGTAAAAGTGCTTCTGAAATCTTCCCAAATTCTGACAACTTTGATTTTGACAATTCTGACAACTTCCATCCATCTGATTGCTGGAGTCCATCTGACTGCCTTCATTGAAAGTATATTTCCAAAAACACCATGTCCCTGTCGGAGTCTGTCCCCCTACTACTCATTGTTTTTTATTTTATAGCTCTACAAATCTGCTAGCCTGAGGTGTCTTCTTTTTTTCATCCATCTGACTGCTAGGGTCTTCCTTCCTCCATCCATCTGACTGCTGGGGACCATCTGACTAATGTAATTATATTTCCAAAAACACTGTATCCCTGACTGAGTCTGTCCCCATACTAATCATTGTTTTTTTTATTTTACAGCTCTACAAATCTGCTGGCCTGAGAAGTCTTCCTTCCTCCATCCATCTGACTCCTGGGGTTCACCTGACTTCCCGTGTGGAAAATATGTGGAGCTCCCCTGAATTCCACCCAAGGATCCAAGTAAGTAGCTCAAGATAAACATATGTGTCATATCATTTATTGATTTTACATGCAATTTTGAATACTAATGTTCTTAATATTGTGTTTGTAAATGAAAGTTCCTCTTAAATGGTAGAAAATCAACAGGAAATCAGAGTGGAGAGAGGCCAGCTGGGGGATCGTAGAGTGTAAGTATCTGTTCATCAAGAATCACACAACATAATGATTTCCACATAATGTAATAACAAAAGGGATATTTTTGTTTTAAAATAACACAGATGCACAGTTCAGGGTACTCCACACTTCTCCCAGGCTCATGGGTTTAAAGAGCATGGCGGGCAGCAAGATGTAAGTAGTTTAATTAAATACTGTGCAAAAATATGCTTTTTATTCCACCACTTCATTATAAAAAATATAAATAAAGGGAGCGCACATAGGGTGATATCGTATATACAGGTCACGGTCCCCCCAATCTGTTATGGCCCCTTTACACGCAGCTACAGGTGACAGGTTTTCCACAGGTAACTTACTGGTTGCAGTGAAATCATGGAGACATAGTTCCATTTGTACACAGCACCAAGATAGAACTATGTCTCCATGATTTCACTGCAACCAGTAAGTTACCTGTGGAAAACATGTCACCTGTAGCTGCGTGTAAAGGGGCCATTAGACTCACCTATTATGGTTGTGTGAGTCACAACAACTGATGGGGCACTCACAGGTGTATGGCCGTCGCTGGTGCCTCGCTGAATGAGCAGAAAATAATCCACAAGGAAGATAGGAGCCGGGCTTATCTTACTGCGCTGACCAGGAACCACACCATCCACAGAAGATAGATCTTAATATACTCTTTATTTAGCCTATGCGTTTCGTGGCTTGCCTAACCACTTCATCAGGGCATGCGTAGGCTAAATAAAGAGTCTGTTAAGATCTATCTTCTGTGGACGGTGTGGTTCCTGGTCAGCGCGGTAAGATAAACCCGACTCCTATTTTCCTTGTGGATTATTTACCACTTCATTATGTAATAGTATGTATACTTATAATTTTTTTTTTAAGGTTTCACAAAACTCGATCAGTGCACACCAGGAAGATGAGCAGGATGTCGATGACTTCATTGACAGTGACTTCCAAATCAACTTGGTGGAATCTCTGCCTGCTTTGTGGAACCAGTTCAACCACTGTCAATCTGATGCCAGCCACACCCAATGGATCTGGAAGGAACTCACCTAGTTGTGTGGTGAGCTCCTTGAACCCCCAGGTGCTTCACAGAATTTTAGAACGATGAGCCGTGAAGGATAATAGAAAAAAATTGCACCAAGCAATGTGTTGTGCAATTTCTCCTGAGTACGTTGATACTCAATATGTAGTGGAAAACTACTGTTTGGGCGCACGGCAAATTGTTAGCAGACACCTTGTCGTGATTGTCATCTTCATCAGGTGGGGGTTACAAGGGTGGGGGAAGAATTGACATACATACCCACATACATATGGGAATATATGTCAATTCTTCTCCTGCCCTTGTAACCCCCACCTGATGAAGACGGCAATACGCCGTCAAAACGCGTAGTGGATTAAACGATGAGTAAACTTCCCACAGTGTGGTGGTCCATACATTAGCGCTTTGGGTCACAAATTGCTTTTTATTATTCACAAAATTGTGGTTGACAGCACTTTTGTGCACACCTAAAAAGATGTGCACAAGATGGATACTGCCGAACCACAGTTCAGATGGGAATTCCCAATGACTCCATGTGCCTCATTACAATGAATTTTACATTGGAAAATTTGTCTGAATAATGATTTTTACTGATTTATACATAATCTCCGATGTGAGTGCTCAGCATAAAGTGCAAGATAAGAGTGAGGTGAGCCTTACTGTGATCTTTGGGAGCCTGAATATAAATCAAGCAACATTTACAGAATTAGTTTTATTACTATTTGTACACCGTTCACCTTGCAGTCTAAGTGATAAGGCAGCTACCGTATATGCTCGTGTATAAGCCGAGTTTTTCAGCACAAAAAATGTGCTGAAAAGTCCCCCCTTGGCTTATACACGAGTATATACGGTAGCCCCAGCTGTATACAGCCCCCCCCGTGGTAACCAGGGCCCCCCTTGCTGCACACCTGTAAAGTAAGATGTCAGTATACTTATCGCTGCCGCCGCCGCAGCTCCGCTGCTTGGTCACCTCGCTGCTCCGGGTCTTCATGCTTCCTTCTCTGGCGCACAGGAAATGACGTCATTGTTCGAGCGCCGGAGAACGAAGCATGAAGACCCGGAGCAGCGCGGTGACCGAGCAGCGGACCGGCGGCGGCAGCAGCGATAAGTATACTGACATCTCACTTTACAGGTGTGCAGCAAGGGGGGCCCTGGATACCACGGGGGGCTGTATACAGCTGGGGCTGCTGTATACAGCTGGGGCTCCTGTATACTACTGATAGGGGGGAGGTCTGTATACCTCTGGGGCTGCTGCTGTATATACCCCTGGGGCTGCTGCTGTATATACCCCTGGGGCTGCTGCTGTATATACCCCTGGGGCTGCTGCTGTATATACCCCCTGGGTCTGCTGCTGTATATACCCCCTGGGGCTGCTGCTGTATATACCCCTGGGGCTGCTGCTGTATATACCCCTGGGGCTGCTGCTGTATATACCCCTGGGGCTGCTGCTGTATATACCCCTGGGGCTGCTGCTGTATATACCACTGAGGCTGCTGTATACTACTACTGGGGCTGCTGTATACTACCTCTGGGGCTTCTGTATACTACCACTGGGGCTGCTGTATATACCTCTGGGGCTGCTGTATATACCTCTGGGGCTGCTGTATACTACCACTGGGACTGCTGCTGTATATACCACTGGGGAGGCTGCTGTAACACTGCTGGGGCCTGTATGTACCACTGGGGAGGCTGCTGTATACCACACTGCTGGGGGCTGTATACTACCACTGGGGAGGCCTGTATACCACTGCGGGGGCCTGTATACCACACTGCTGGGGGCTGTATACCTGTGCTGGGGTCCACCCTCGGCTTATACACGAGTCAATAGGTTTTCCCAGATTTTGGGGGCAAAAGTAGGGGGTCGGCTTATACACGGGTCGGCTTATACACGAGTATATACGGTATATTCATCTGGACAGTACAATCACAGATATACCAGATATATATATATATATATATATATATATATATATATATATATATATATATTTATATATATATATGTATAGAGAGAGAGAGAGAGAGATTTTTTTTGAAACCTATAGTTTTTCATATTTTCCTGCTGATAGAGTCATGTGAATGCTTGTTTTTTATGTGATGAGTTGAAGCTTTTACTGGTAACATCTTGTGCCACATCATGTTTTTGATCACTTTCTATTTTGCTTTTGTGAGGCACAATCAAGCAGCAGAAATTTAGGTTTTTTATTTTTACTCCTCCATGTTGTAAAAGTAATAAGACAGCTGCATTCTTTCAGTCAGTATAATTACAACGATACCACATTTATATAGTTTTATTTAGGTTTTGTCGCGTTTTTATTAATTTGCTAACCGCTATGTGGTGGTTTGATTTTTGTTGGACAAGATGATGTTTCTAGTGATGTCACATTTATTTACATAGCACTTCTTGATCGTGTTTTATTCCACTTTTTTGGTGGTGTGATGAAAAAACAGTGTTTTGCCATTTTTTTTATTTATAGGGTTTTCACTTAAGGGATTAACTAGTGTCACAGTTTTATAGAGAGGATTGCTCCGGCTACAGTGATACTAAATATGTTAATTTATTTGTTTATTTTGTTTTACATAAAAATATGTATTTATTGGCATTATTCTTATTCCATCATTTTTTGCTGGAGGTTTTTTTTTAATATTGATAACTTCTTTTTAACTTATGAAAAACAAAAGAAATACAGGGGGCGCATTATCAATGTTACCAGCGGGGTATAATAATATGCGTGTTCACTAACCTATTATTGTTGTGCAATCCCCGCACAACAATGGTGTAGATTTTGGAAGCGGTCGGGGTCTCCTTTCTCCTATTAAAAGTTTTTTGCGGTGGTGTGGAGACAAGATGAATCAGCTCCGTCCCGGGAGTCTCGGCGTCCCCGCTCGCTTCCTTCTGTAACCCCGCCTGCTGCCGCCCCACGTAACCGGGCGCACTAACGCAGGCAGGTCCTGTGTTTCTCTCCTAGTAAAGGATTTAGCTTGGTCCGCAGGTCCTCAAGTATCAACGAGCTGCTCCAGCCGTGTTCTCTATGCGAGATGATAAATGTGAATTCAAAAGCACGGTCTCCTGTAGGGCGCTCTAATTAAGGCCAGGGACTCTGCTTGTGGAAAGTTCTTTTATCAGAAATCCTCCATCTGCCACGACATGTTTCGATGGTGTAGTACCGTCTTTCTCAAGTGGAATGGAGGTATAATGACAATTAAAACAATATATTGAGCAACTGAGTATCTAATTGGACAACAATTATCTAAATAAAAACGCCCTCTTTTTTAACCTTTTGTGTCTCACACCCGAGGGTCCTGATAAAAAAAAAAAAATATATAAAAAAAAAAAAAAAAAAAAATATATATATAAAAAATAAATAAATAAAAATCATAAACAACTCCTTCTTCATTAAATAATTATAGTGTTCCATCATCATATACTCTTATATACTCCTCAAAAACCATGATGCCATATAAAATAATCTCTATAAAAAACACATTAAATACAATTTTACAGATAAAAGATTATGTATGTATATATAATCTTAAAAATAATATTATATTAAATTATACAAAAATATCAATAAAAATATATTAATAAATATATTAAAATGTTATTAAATATTCTTGAATAAAAATCAATATCAATAAGGACGTCCAAAATTATGTCTAAAAATGAATCAATATGTACGTGTGACAAAACTTGGATTGGAAATTGGATATAAAACCACAGATATTATACATGACAAAAAGATCCTATTTTATTTCCTGGACACTTTTTCTATTGTTAGGTTGAGGCCCTCTGGGTACAGAGTCCCCAATCTAAAAATTCAATAACTTTCTTTCTTCACAAGTCTACTTAGTCTCCCCTGACCCCCTTCAGGTATTTGATCAATTATAGTAAGACTCATCTTACTGGGGTCTCTTTGATGATACGTATCGTAATGTCGGGAGACACTATGTTGTTGAAACCCTGATCTAATATTTTGTCTGTGTTTGTTTAGATGATTGTGGGTTGCCTGTATCGTCCTCCCCACATACTGCAACCCACAAGGGCATTCCAATAAGTAAACTATATAGGAAGATTGACATGTCAATCTGTGTCTTATCTCAAAGATCTCATTAGTTGTATTTGATCTAAATTGTTTCATTTCATCCTGTATTATATTGCAACACATGCATTTTCCACTTTTACATGAATAGCATCCCCAATTCTCAACAATCGGGGGAGCTGTAGCTACTGGTTTCTCAAACTTCTCTTTAATGTCACTAGGGGCTATTAAATTCTTTAAATTTTTATTTTTCCTAAAGACAATGGTTGGTTTCTCTGGCATTTTTGACCCCAAGAGAGGGTCTCCTCTTACAACAAACCAATATTTTCCTAGAATGGATCTTAGTAAGGTTCTAGATTGACAGTAGGTAGTCACAAAACTCCATTTCCTTTTGTCATCATTATTATCTATCAACTTTCTCTTATCTGCCATCTTACTAAGACAATTATCTTGGGTCAAAATCTTGGTCTTAGCAAAGGCATCCTTCAGAATTTCTGTGGGATAACCCTTTTCTTTAAACCTATATTTTAAGATGGCAGACTCTGACATGAAATCTATATCCCTGGAACAATTTTTACGTATACGCCAATATTGTCCATAAGGTATATTTTTCTATCTAGATTTTAGTAGTGGGCACCTACCTAGTTGGTTGAATAATATACCTTATAGACAATATTGGCGTATACGTAAAAATTGTTCCAGCAAATAAAATAGGATCTTTTTGTCATGTATAATATCTGTGGTTTTATATCCAATTTCCAATCCAAGTTTTGTCACACGTACATATTGATTCATTTTTAGACATAATTTTGGACGTCCTTATTGATATTGATTTTTATTCAAGAATATTTAATAACATTTTTATATATTTATTAATATATTTTTATTGATATTTTTGTATAATTTAATATAATATTATTTTTAAGATTATATATACATACATAATCTTTTATCTGTAAAATTGTATTTAATGTGTTTTTTATCGAGATTTTTTTATATGGCATTATGGTTTTTGAGGAGTATATAAGAGTACATGATGATGGAACACTATAATTATTTAATGAAGAAGGAGTTGTTTATGATTTTATTTATTTATTTTTTTTTTTATATATATTTTTTTTTTTTAATTTTTTTAATTTTTTTAATTTTAATTTTTATTTTATATATATATATTTTTTTTTTATCAGGACCCTTGGGTGTGAGATACAAAAGGTTAAAAAAGAGGGTGTTTTTATTCAGATACTCAGTTGCTCTATATATTGTTTTAATTGTCATTATACCTCCATTCCACTTGAGAAAGACGGTACTACACCGTCGAAACATGTCGTGGCGGATGGAGGATTTCTAATAAAAGGACTTTCCACAAGCAGAGTCCCTGGCCTTAATTAGAGCGCCCTACAGGAGACCGTGC
This sequence comes from Allobates femoralis, assembly GCA_033576535.1. Taxonomy (NCBI): domain Eukaryota; kingdom Metazoa; phylum Chordata; class Amphibia; order Anura; family Aromobatidae; genus Allobates; species Allobates femoralis. Next base: position 297,227,588 of record JARQOC010000004.1, on the reverse strand, counting down.
TTTTGAATTCACTTTCTTTTTAACTTAGTCCCTTAATGTGACATCACCTTATACTACCCTCATTACTCCTATAATCCACTAAAATGCACCAACATTGCAATAGATTGTATGCTGGACTGACACTGCACCTAGCACACCATTCATATGGCATAGTATGCAAGGCTTTCCATAGATTGGGTCCCCATGATCACATCATGGGGGCCCTGATCACTTTAGAGTTGAGCGTGCTGTACCTTTTTCCTCTCCCAGCCACCTAAATGCTTTGATTGCTATTGACCGCAGCATTTTTGGGGTAAAAGTCCGGGAGTGTAACAGTCACTGCTGGCAGTGAGTGGCGGGTTTCAGCTATCACATCAGCCAGATACCCAGCAGCAATCAAACTAGTCAAGCTTCTGTGCCCACAAAATTGCCATGCTTTACCTATACATTATTCAGGAACTTCTTTCCTTCCAAGGTGTATAGTAGTGATGGGCGAATCCTAAATTACTCGGAATCGCTTGACTCTAGTGAGTCCGAGCACAGGACTCGCTACTCGTTGCGAATCTAGCGAGTCCAATGTTAATGAATGGGGAAGCGAGTAATAGCGAGTAGTGTGAGATTTACAAATCGCAGATGTGTCTCGGAAGCTTCAGCCTGAAGCAATCCTAGTTTTGCCATTTATTTGCATTGGACTCGTTTACTTTGCAAGTAATCGCTGGGAAACTCGCACAGATAAGAGTCCTGTCTGCTCTGTGTGCTGGCTGCCACAGCTCCAGGGTCCTAGAGCCCGCCTGCTGCCTGATGTAGCAGTGCTGAAATTGATCTCAGTCTGCTTATTCCCTGTGCATAGACATCTATATCTATGCACAGGGATGAGCAGAGAGGACATCGCGTTTTGGACTGCGTCGGACGGAAGATGATTTTTTTAATTAAAGATGGAGTCCCTAATGGCTTTTTTTTTTATTTCTAATAAAAATTTTCTCTGTGTTGTGTTTTTTTTAAAACAATTTAATAGAAATTCATGGCAGTCATGTCTAATATTGGCGTGACCGCCATAAATTTCGGGCTTAGGGCCAGCTGATAAAACAAAGCTGGCCCTAACCTCTTTATTACCCAGCGTGCCACCGCCACCAGGGCCGCTTTAAGAGCGGGGTTCAGCGCCAGAGGATGGCGCTTCAATGAACGCGCCATCTTCTGGGGCGGCTGCGGGCTGCAATTTGCAGCGGGGGTGCCCAGAAAGCTTGGGCATCCCTGCGCTGCGGATTCCAGCCCCCAGCTGCTTAGCTGTACCTGGCTAGACATAGAAATTGCGCGGAGCCCCACGCATTTTTTTTTAATTATTTCATGAAATTCTGAGATTCTGACTCTGAGACTCTGACTCTGACTCTGAGACTCTGACTCTGAGACTCTGACTCTGAGACTCTGACTCTGACTCTGAGACTCTGACTCTGACTCTGAGACTCTGACTCTGAGACTCTGACTCTGAGATTCTGACTCTGAGATTCTGACTCTGAGACTCTGACTCTGAGACTCTGACTCTGAGATTCTGACTCTGAGATTCTGACTCTGAGATTCTGACTCTGAGACTCTGACTCTGAGACTCTGACTCTGACTCTGAGACTCTGACTCTGACTCTGAGACTCTGACTCTGAGAATCTGACTCTGAGAATCTGACTCTGAGAATCTGACTCTGGCTCTGAGGGTGAGACTCTGAATCTGAGACTTTGACTCTGAGACTCTGACTCTGACTCTGAGACTCTGACTCTGAGACTCTGAGACTCTGACTCTGAGACTCTGACTCTGACTCTGAGACTCTGACTCTGAGACTCTGACTCTGAGACTCTGATTCTGACTCTGAGACTCTGACTCTGAGACTCTGACTCTGACTCTGAGACTCTGACTCTGAGACTCTGACTCCGAGACTCTGAGACTCTGACTCTGACTCTGACTCTGAGACTCTGACTCTGACTCTGAGACTCTGACTCTGACTCTGAGACTCTGACTCTGAGACTCTGACTCTGAGACTCTGACTCTGAGACTCTGACTCTGAGACTCTGACTCTGAGACTCTGACTCTGACTCTGAGACTCTGACTCTGAGACTCTGACTCTGAGACTCTGACTCTGACTCTGAGACTCTGAGACTCTGAGACTCTGAGACTCTGACTCTGACTCTGAGACTCTGACTCTGACTCTGAGAATTTGACTCTGAGAATCTGACTCTGGCTCTGAGGGTGAGACTCTGAATCTGAGACTTTGACTCTGAGACTCTGACTCTGACTCTGAGACTCTGACTCTGAGACTCTGAGACTCTGTCTCTGAGACTCTGACTCTGAGACTCTGACTCTGAGACTCTGACTCTGAGACTCTGACTCTGAGACTCTGAAACTCTGTGACTCTGAGACTCTGACTCTGAGACTCTGAGTCTGACTCTGAGACTCTGACTCTGACTCTGAGACTCTGACTCTGAGACTCTGACTCTGAGTCAGACTCTGACTCTGACTCTGAGACTCTGACTCTGAGACTCTGACTCTGAGTCAGACTCTGACTCTGACTCTGAGACTCTGACTCTGAGACTCTGAGACTCTGACTCTCTGACTCTGAGACTCTGACTTTGAAATTCATGAAATAATTTTAAAAAAATGCGTCGGGCTCCGCGCAATTTCTATGTCTAGCCAGGTACAGCTAAGCAGCTGGGGGCTGGAATCTGCAGCGCAGGGATGCCCAAGCTTTCTGGGCACCCCCCGCTGCAAATTGCAGCCCGCAGCTGCCCCAGAAGATGGCGCGTTCATTGAAGCGCCATCCTCTGGCGCTGAACCCCGCTCTTCCAGCGGCCCTGGTGGCGGTGGCACGCTGGGTAATAAAGGGGTTAATACCAGCTTTGTTATACAAGCTGGTATTAAGCCCGAGATTCTTAATGTCAGGCCACGTTTGACCCAGCCACTAAGAATCTCCAATAAAGGGTTAAAAAAACACAACACAGAGAAAATTTTTTATTTGAAATAAAAAAAAAAGCCATTAGGGACTCCATCTTTAATTTAAAAAATCCTCTTCCGTCCGACGTAGTCCAAAACGCGATGTCCTCTCTGCTACATCCCCTGTGCATAGATATAGATGTCTATGCACAGGGAATATGAGCAGACTGAGAACAATCTCAGCTCTGCTACATCATGTCTGTGAGCAGGCGGGCTCTAGGACCCTGGAGCTGCACAGAGAAGACAGCTGGACTCGGCTCGCAATGTAACAGCAGTTACTTTGCGAGTTTCCCTGCTATCACTGGCACAGTAGCCAGTCTAATTGCAAGTCAAAGACAATCCTAGTTTTGTCAGCGTTTGCCATTGATTTGTATTGGACTCGTGCGAGTAAATGCTGGGAAACTCGCAGAGTACCGAGTCCTGCGAGTCCCTTACTACTCGCCGAGTAACGAGTCCTAGCGAGTAGATTCGCCCATCCCTAGTGTATAGGTACATCAATAGTTCTAAAGGGGTTAAAGAAATCTTGCCTAAATAGTATGTACTAATTGATATGCTTACTGTAAATTCTGAAGGTAGAGTGCATAACACAAGGCTTCTTCGAAGGTTTAGCAGTACTTCAACTTCACTTGGAGCTTTCCTTTAAAGAAAATCTGTCAGGTCAAAAATCCATATGTACAATTATTTAAAGAAGGATGGCTCAATACGGATAAGAGGGTGCCCAGAAATATAATTAACACTTTCAATATATGGTTCTGGCACACCAAAAAAGAACACAAGAATCAATAGTATTTCATAAGTCGCACTTTTATTGGAGGAGCAATTGCACAGTAGTCATGTTGCAAAAATAAAACGTTTCGACCGTATGGTCTTCTTCAGTTATTATAACTATAAAACAAAAACAAAACATATCGTGATACATGTCATTACAATGATTACATAAACAAAATATTTCACAATCCTGACCTCCCCTTATACATAAATGTTTGACCTCCTCCAGACAATGTAAATAATGCATAAACAATAATGTACAATAGTAGAATATCAAAAATAAAGGGATAAGGAAGTTACCTTTCAAAAAGTGCAAAGATAAACTTAATGCTAATAGGTATCAGAACTCTTAGGTTCATAAATCTATGAATAAAACAAAAGACATTTCATTATTCACAATAGTCATCGTAACAGAGAAAAGACCCCTTCCAAGGAATCCGTGGAATTGCTATGATATCATGCATAACCTTATGTAATAATCTCATATGTATCAACATTTTATCAAAGAATATTTCAAATGCAATATTAATAGGTGAGTATAATAATACAGAAACAATGAAACCTATAAAGTTATCTCCTAGTAAGGTTTACCTTTATAAAAATTCGGACAGAAATTACCTGCTCCTTCAGGTAATGAGGCACTCAATCACAATTGGGAAGCTGTTTAAATGTTGAAAGCTACCACGACCTGTATAAATAAATTATACTATATACCAATCTCAATAAAGTCATTATTGTCTGGGCATACGAGAGACCATAATCTACAATTATTATGTGACTTGTGTAAAGTGTAAATGTTGCTTTCCTTATACTGTTCACTGTGTCCTCAGTACTATATATAAAAATGAAACAACAACATAATAGTTGATACTAGTCAAGCAGTAAACCACCTTCAGTGTATCCTAACCTTAAAGAAATACTGAATGTAAATTATAACATATAAAGCATACATTATGCTGTAATGAAAACCAGGAGCCTAATCAAATCAAAAGAAAGATCACTATAACAGAAGTATTCAAGTCATCAGACAGCTTTCATGTCTGAAACCCGGTTACAATACGCACTCGTGAGGAAACATGCATATAATGGCCGCAGGTGGTGTTAGTACCGGAATGTCGGCTTTTTAAGCCGTATGTGCAATGTGGAAATGATGTATAGAGAGCGACGCATCTGCTTCCGGATTGTGGAACGCAGAAGCGTTGCATCTGGAACGCAAGCCAGAGAATGCGCAGAACCGCCGCCGGCAGTATAACCAGCACATGCGCAGTGTCAGTCAAGGAAAATTAGGCGGCGAAGCTGCTTGTAAGGTCTGTAACAAGCAGAAATGTGGGAACAACTTTCAAAAAACCTAGGAGAAAAATATAAAGAACCAGTTAAGACTGTGTAGAAGCTCCTGTACTATACCAGACAATAGACTAGCAATATGATATAAGGTGAACACATATAGTTACAATCTGAAAATCTCTTAAAGAGACAGGACACAAATAAAGAATTTTTAAAAAAAAAACAGTCAAAGTGCAAACAACATTAAAAAACAGTCCCCTCTGTGAATAGAATGCCAAAATTAGAACATCGTGATGACACCCATATTACGAAAGGCTACAGTCACAGTTTATAATCAATGGATATTATTCAGAATTTAACCTCGTATTCCCTGTTGAGGCCAAGTGGTTCGAGAGTTTGTAATTGGTGTATCCAGTATCCTCACGCTCTTTAGGTTTTTGCACATGATCACCGCCACGGCGTGCGAGGGGCACATGGTCTATTAACTGAAATCTCAATTGAGAGATATTATGTCCCCTAGACACATAGTGAAAGGGAATGGGAAGTAAAGTGTTATGGCAACGTATCGTAGACTTATGCTTACTAATGTGGTCTCGGATATGCTGGGTGGTTTCCCCAACACATCCGAGACCGCAGGGACACTTAATTAGGTATACTACAAAGGAAGAACTACATGTAAAAAAATCGTGAATAGGGAAAAGTTTGCCCGTGCTAGGATGCAAAAAAGGACTACCCTTAATTATATGAGAGCACTGTAAGCATCCCAAGCAGGGAAAATTTCCAAGCTTGGGAGTGCTTAGGAATCTCTCTATGCTCCTGGGTTTAGCACTCCCTAGATCAGCCTTCACCAATTTATCTTTCAAATTATTTGCCCGCTTATAGCAAAACAAAGGGAGATTTACAAATTCCTTAATAGTAGGGTAGGATTTAGATTATAACGGCCAATGTTCCCTAATAATGTTCTTGATTAAGCATTGAAAAGGATGGTAAGTACTGACAAATGGTATACGTGGAAAAACCTGTGTCCATCTTGTAATATACGGTGTCCGTGGTTCAGTTAGTCTCTGTGGATAGCCACGGGCCATGAATTTATTAGTCATCTCTTTGCGTCGTAGTGACCTAACCTCAGGATTCGAGACTATACACTGAATCCTCATGTGCTGAGAATGCGCTAAAGAACTTTTTATATGAGGAGGATGGCAACAATGAAATTCCAATAGACTATTTCTGTCCGTGGGTTTAGTGTATAAATCCACGTCCAGATGTCCATATTCATTAAATGACAAAAGGATGTCTAGAAAATTAATCTTCCCTGTGCTGTAGTTATAGTAAATGTTAGGCCAGGGACCAAGGTATTAATTTTTTGGAAAAAATCCATGAGGGATGGTAATGACCCTGTCCATATAAAAAAAATATAATCTATAAAGCGTTTCCAAACCAAACACTTAGATAACACAATTGGATCACTCCTGATAAATCTATGTTCAAAGAACCCCATGAAAATATTGGCATAAGGGGTTCCACATTAGAACCCATGGCGGTCCCCCTACGCTGCAAGAAATGCTGGTCTTGAAACAAGAAAAAAATATTCTGTAATACAAATCCTAGAAACTCCAAACAGAATTGTTTTTTGAGAATACTGAACTCCGTGAATTTGTCTAAAAACCATTTAGTGGCCTCTAGGCCCTGTTCGTGATTAATGGAAGTATATAAATTGTTCACGTCTAATGTAACTAAGATGCTACCGGAAGGAATAGGGCCCAGCTGTCGGACTATGTCGAGAAAATCAGAAGTGTCCTAAATGTAAGATGGTATTATAGGAATCAAGTGTGACAAGATTCTGTCTAATGTAATAAATAGCTATCGGTGATAGCAAAGAATCAGTGGAAGCCACTATAGGATGCCCAGTAGGCCGAGTTAAATTTTTATGAATTTTGGGGAGCACATAAAAGATTGGCATAATAGGGTTATCCGCTATAAGAAAATCTGCTTGTTTTTTATCTACAGTACCTTTCTTTAAGAAATATTCCACTTTTTCTTTAATCAGACTTCTAATAGTTGGTGTGGGATCTCTAGGAATGGGAGTATAAGTACTGGTGTGACTCAGCTGACGCGTGATCTCATCTGTGTAATAACTGCGGTCCATAATAACAATTGCTCCCCCCTTATCAGCAGGCTTGATGACTATTTGCTTATTGTCCTGTAGGTGTTTAATAGCGTGTATCTCACTTGCTGTCAGATTATTTCTAGAATAAAAGTTACCCCTTTCAACCTTTTGTAATAGATTCTTAATATCAGCAGATACTAAATCCACATAGTCCTCAAAGCCATGTTGGTTCCTAGGTGGACTAAAGGAGCTCGGTACACGAATATTAAGGGTAGATAATGAGAAAGAGGGGTTGGGGGGGCGGAGTAGAGGTGGTTATGGAGGTGGGGACTCCATGATCTACAATCGGGTCTCTGTTCAGATGTACTTTGGTCTAAGAGCTCTATAGAATTTACGGAGCTCCTGATCTAATAAAAAGGAATTAAATTTAGGAGTCAGACCAAAAGACAATCCCTTTTGTAAGACACTTAAGTCAGCAGGAGAGATAGAATGAGAAGAATTATTATAGAGTAAGTCCATGCTCCTACCTGGGCTCGTGGTTGAAATGGGAATCTGCCGCTTCCCCGACCTCTTATCCCTCCTCGTCCGCCTCTGAATCCCTGCCTGTAGCCCAAAAAATGAGGTTGATATACAAGAAAAGGTGGATAACCCAATTCGCTATCTAGGCTACTTCCAGAGCCATGTATGTCATATCTGGGTCGTGGCCAAAAAGTGCAACTTATCAGAAATACTATAGATTATTGTGTTCTATTTGGTGTGCCAGAACCATATATTAAAAAATCCATATGTAACTGCTATCATTTTCTATCCCCTTTTTCTGCACTCTCTCAATTTATGTACTTCTATTATTTATGATTCCCTTCTATTCTCTGTAAACCTCAAAATAAAAGTTTATTTCCATCTGTCAATCAAAGTGAGCTCTGTGCTGCCCACTCCCCAAGGAATGCATATTAATGCATCACTACACAGCCATGCCCCCTCTATTCTGTTCTATTCTCTGTGACTACATACACTCAGAAAGGAGGGGGGAGGAGATGTGTGCTTTTTCTTTTAGCTCTGCAGCTCTTCATGTCATTGTGTGTATCTGAGGCATGTGTGTAGTGTGTGTAGTCTGAGATATTTCTATGTGATTATAAGAACATTTGATCATTTGGTCAGTAGATACACACTTTACATGTCTGCAGGAAAACCAATGTTCATATAATAGAAATCTTATAGATACCACATGATGCAGGACAAAACACTTCTCCACTCACCAGCACAGAGCATAGAGGGGAAGGACACAACACCATCTTAGGTGTGTGAGAATATTTAAATAATTCTTATACAGCAGCAGAACTAATCATCTGTAAAAGTAATGGAGAGGACTAATGCACCAGCTGCCTGCAGGGTGTGAAAATGCTTATGACAAGTAAACTACAATGGTACAATAATCATTTTGCATGTTTTTAAAAAGTCTGTCCTGGCGCTTTTTAAGGGTAGTATTAATATCATACTGAAAAATGACCTGACAGAGTCTCTTTAACTCTAGACAGGAGCTATTAGCAGAGGTGATGTAATGCAGATGCTAAAATATTAGCTAAAATATTAGCTTTACACTCAATACATTGGCTAAGGATATAAATAATTTTCTCTTTGGTCATGTTGAAATCTAGAATTGTCCACTCATTTGTGAGGGGTCATAACAGTTATGTCTAAAACCCTTGACAGTTTCTTCCATTGGTGATAGGTGATTCATTTATATTTACAGTAGATTTTTACAAGCTTCATACTGGGTCAGGTTGTGTAGTTATCTATATTTTTCTTTTATTTGCTGCTATAAATTCCTGAGTCATTCCCTTAAACTTCTTTCCACTTCAATAGAAAAGATTATCTTAAAGGCAGGATTTATAACAAGATCATACATTTGCTCAAGGGATGCAGACATTAGGGACACTTATGTGACAAATTAGCAAATGCCATTTAAGAAGACTTGGAATTTTCTCACTTTGGTGACAATAAAGATTATTTCCTCCAGCTAATAAATAAATGAAATTGTGCTAGGTAAAATCTTCAATACCCACATAAAAAATCTATAGAAGTGATTAACGCTTCCATATACGACTGGAGCAAGGCGACATTCATAAAGTGTTGGGGAACTTTGCAGCTTAGAAAGTGTTAAGATTTTTAACGGATCAGTAAAGAGCGGGGTCAATAATATCAAACAGGGCAAATTAGATAACAAAGCTCTGATGACAGGTGATTCTGCTTCCACAGCTGTAGTAAATACTGTTGCCAGTGCACAAAAAAACAGCATGCTCTGTGACATTTCCCTCCTATGCCGTCTGCTGAAAAGGTTACATCTTATGGCAAAGTAATTTATTGCAATAATTAATTTTCTGATCTTTATATTTTCAAGAGACAGGTTTCCATATTAGAGAAAACAGAGCAATACATTTTAAACAGTCATCTACTCTATAATTGCCGTAGGCAAAATCGT
>JARQOC010000004.1:297206401-297217898 GCA_033576535.1 Allobates femoralis | reverse complement strand
GGGCTCACGCTTTTATGTATTTTTGCATATTTAAAAAGACAGGTTTTTTGGAAGTATACAAGTCAAATAGATAAAACATAGTAAGTCATTGTTTTTATGATACATTCCCCTTATATTCAAAGACTTTAACTGCCCCCTACCCTGTTTTAAACTTTGTGAATAGCTGCTATCATTAGGTTAAAAACAACGTTATTAAAGGAGTTTTCAAAAAAGCAAAAACCTACATGTTTCCAACAAGAATTAAATAAAACTCTTCCTGGGTTGGTTAGTTATTATGGCCCTGTGCTACTGACCAAATGATGTGTAAATTACCCTGCCGACTATTAAGTTTAGTGTAGGCCGGGTTTGGGGGGTACTCGGGTGCAGGCGGAAAGAGGTTAATGGGGAACGGGGATGGGGGGTCGCGCCTGACCCGTGCCTGGGTTTTTTTTAAAAAAGGGGGTGTATTACAGGGGCTTTTTACAAGTTTGTTGTGTGACTCCACCTGTGTTTTGGTGATTTGCACCGCGCCGCCAAGTCCGCCGGAGGTAGATGGTTTATCGGGCTGAGGGGTTTTGTCCTCCACAGGGGGACTGGGACCTCCGGGCGTTTCCCCTGTAAGGAAAAAGTTCGTGCAAAAAAAGCAGGCTGGCCCAAATCCTGTTCCCTCCGGGTATTTTTATGGCATTTGTATTGGTTTTGCATAAAAAATTTTTACGTGAAGTTTTCCCTGTGGTGGAGGCGGTAGCTGAAGGGTTGGCTGCGGGCCCAGATCTTAGGTGGTAGGGTGGACCCTTGGTGTGTCCCCTTTGTGCTCTACCTCATCTTTTCCCTTTCGCTTCCCGTGGTGGTGAAGTCTGGTTCCAAAAAAGCTAACCCTGACCTGAGTCCTCTTCCTTTGCTCCCGTGGGTTTACCTTGTGGCGCCGCTGAACCATAAGCGGTGCCTGGTCCCCTCTTTCGGTCACTGGGTGCCCGGAAAAAGTGTAGATTTATGGGTCTCCGGATTTTTTGTGGTCCTAAAAATATCCCCCAGGTGGGGTGCTCGGTAAACAGATGGGTGAACCCCCCTTTAGTTCCTCTTCCCCTTTAAGCTGTTTCGGCTGGGATTTTCCTTCCCCGCTAGCCTGTCTTAGAGCCCCCTTTTCTGATCCGACTTACTGTCTGCTGACTTCCTTGTTCCCCCCGGGTTTTTATTCCCTCCAGGGTAAACTCCCACCGGTGATTTTTTTGTGGGGTGTGGTTATTTTGGGTGCCACCCCCCATCCTATGATCCCTTGCAGGGAATTGCACCTTTTTATGGGTGCAGTACCCTCGTGATGCCCGGGTTGACGGGTCGCCCCACTAGTTACTGTTTAGTAAACATCCCCCAGAACGTACTGTTGAACACAACTATTTTTTTATTGTTAAATAATGATTTTTGCGGAACTGTTTTTTTTAACCCTTTTCCCCCCCTTTTTCGTTGTAAACTCATGAAAGTCGTGACTTCCTGATTTTTTACATTTTACAAAGTTGGGGGGACGCGGCATTGGTGTTCTGATTCTTTCACAGAAAACCCCCGGGGTTCAGTCGGGGGGGGGTGGATTCCCCCAACCCGCCCTCACAATCAATATGATTGGCTGTTTGAACAGTAAAACTCGTGATCTTACCCAGCATGGAAATGGCTGTCTGCCCTTTCACGGTTGAGTGCTGGGGGGGGGTGGGATCGCCCCCTCCACACTGGTGGGGGGTGATCCCGTGGTGATATGGTGGCGGTGCAGGTCCACTGTGCACGCCCACCTGCTTCGGCCCAGGGTTTTTTGCGCCGATCCCCTGCATGGGATCAGGGTGCCCGGGTAAATTTATAGGGGGCATTTGGGACCTAGCGGACCGTGACCCGGGCTTGCAATCGTTCTCTGCAGCCCGGTTCCTCCAGAGGGGATTGGGCTGCAGAGAAGCCCCGGGGGGAAAGCAGGGGGCGGGGGACTACACCCCGCCCGCCGGGCCTGTTTCCCCGGGTTTGTCACCCCTAGTGCTGTGATCTTCGATAAAGCATTTGGGGGCTGGAGGGAACCGCCAGCACTCACCTTTCCTGTGGTGATGGGCTCATTGTAAGTAATTCGATGAAGACCCATGGTAACCCCCAAGTTGACCCAAGCCTCAGCATCAGTGATCTCTGGACTTGGCTTGCACAGTATGCAAAACTGTTGGCAATGTTTGCCATACATGCATATCCCCAGGACTCAAGGATACAACAGGGAAAGTATCCTCTTTTTGTGTTTTGGGGGGCATGGTAGGATTATATGGCAGTGATCTCCCATACAACATCACTCTTCCCCCAGAACGCAGCAAGAGGAACTTGACCCCTTGTTGAAGTCCCGGGGGTAATGGTGTAGTGCACAAAATGGAAATTCATTGCCTACGTCACTATCCCCATCCCCCCAGAGCTACAGCAAGAGGTACTTGACCCCTTGTTGTGCCCTCTGAGGTCCTGGTGAGATCTGCCATACAGTGCACATTGCCGGGACCCCAAAAACAAAAACAAGAGGTTACTTGTCCCTTGTTTGTTTTGGGGGTTGGTGATGTGCATTTGTATGGCAGATCATTGCCATACGGGCCCCTTCGCCGGGCCCCGGGGACTACAAAAAGGAATCAAGTATCCATTTGCGCAGTCGATGGGGTCATGTGATTTTTTATGGCAACTTCCCCATCATGACAATTGCCATGCCCCAGAATAGATGTATATGGGGCCCTTTGAAAAAACTGGCCAAATCGGTGGCCGTAGAAATGACGTAGTTTATGACGTGACGCCATCTGTTGGCCAATCGCTCCCGGGCCCATTGTTTGGCGGGTTGTGAAAGGTCCTTGTCCACGAGCGGAGGTGGGTTTTCCGGTCCGGGCAGGCGTGGCAGGTGGTAAAAAATTTATTTTTTTTTTTAACAACTTTTACTACTTTTAGGCTATTTTCCCCCGTTTTATGATCACTGCAAAAGTATTCGTACTCGTATACTCACAAGAGTATTAGCGGCACGAAAAACAAGGCCCCCGCTCACCCCTACATTTGGTTTGTTTTTGCCATGTGGGCCCCCTTAAAGGGGCTTAAAGTGTGATGTGGTCCCAAGAAAATGGTTTTGTCTTTTGATGAAAATGGAAAAATTCTGATAAATGTTAAAATTCAAAAAAGAAAAAAAATATTTTCCAAATTGTGCTGATGTAAAGTTGACTTGGGAAATGTTGTTTATTATTTTTTTGTGTCACATAGCTCCTGGTTTAACAGAATGAAAATTTAAAAAAATTAGAAATAGCAAAACCCAATTTTGTTATTTTAACAAATAAAGCAAAATTTATTGACCTAAATTTAACAACATGAAGCCCAATTTCACGAAAAAACAATTTTTTGAATCGCTAGGATGTTGAAGTTTCCCAGAGTTATTATAAAAAAAAAAAAAAAAAAAAAAAATGTGTGGGGTTTAAAAATTTGAAAAAGGTTAGTGAAAACTTGCAAAAGAACGTGTAGGAACCCGAAGTCCTATTTAAAGGGGCACTGGTAGAATTTTCCAAAAATGGGCCAGGTCAAGTAGGTAAAACGGCTGGGAGGGAAAAGGGGTTAATATTGGATTCTATGGGAAAATGGATCCGTTAATTGATTTCATTTATTTCCATTTTAAAACGATTTCCCGTACAAAGTTCGATCCCTTCAAATGAAAAAAAAAACTCAAAATAAATATAAATAGCAATCACTCCCCCGGGGAAAAAGGGAAGCTTATGCGGGGAGCCGTTACATTCAAGCTGCCAAACAACCCCCAAGGTTCGGCAGCGCGGGGGCCCCCAAAAACCGCCCAAACCCCCGTGGGGTGGGGGACAAAAAATTCCCCTGTAAATTTTTCCCCACTTATTGGGGGAACCCCCGGGAGGGGGCCCCTGGACTAAGCCCCCGGGTGATACCCCAGCAGTCCCCAGTCGGGTCCCGATCCCCCGCCGGGGGGGCCCCAAAATAACCCCATTGAAAAACAAAAAACCCCTTTGCTTTTTTTAGCAAGGGTGGTTTTAAAAAAAAAAATTTTTCGGGTTTTTTGGGCAAACATTTTTTAAAATTACTTCCCCCCTTTTGGGGGCTTCACGCCTAAGTGTATTGAAAAACCCCAACCCCCTTGTTGGGGAAACCCCCCTTAAATTTCAAAAAAAGGGTGGTCATCCCCCAAACCAAAACCCCTGAGATCCCCAGGTCTATATGGACCCCCCTTAATGTGCTTTGGCCCTTTTTGGTTTTTAAAATTTCCCTAGAGTGGTCTTGCGAACCCCAACCCCCCCTTTGGGTTTTTTGGGGTAAGGGTGGTTTTTCAGACCCTTAAAAAAGGTCAATCCCTTGTTTCCCCCCCCCCCCGGGCCCTTAGGGGGAGGAACTCACCCCATTTGTACTTTTGCACATTTTAACCCAGGGGGGGGAAAAACCCCCATTCCTAGACGGGGACTCTTTCTAAAAAAGGTTGTTTCCCTCGGGCCGTAAGGGCGCTGAAAACCAAAGGGCCCAAAAGGATTGGGGGAACTTTCTAGTGTTTCCTTTCATACACCCTAGACTGTTGAGGGCTTGCTCAATGCAGATTCCCCTGTCTGCTGAGCTAGGGCCCCTTTTTCCCATATATACTCACAGGCCCCCCCCAGTGTTTAGACTAAAAACTCTTTTGGGGAGGGGTGCATTCATGTTTTGGGCCCCAGGGGGGAAAAGGGGATGTCTATAAAGAACACCTAATCCCCCTGGTCAACACTTTCCCCTTTGGTTAGGGAACCCCCCATTTAAATATTGCGCTTGAAGTGCACAAATGGACTTTCCCGATCCCCCAAAAGGGGTTTTGCCCGACTTAGAAAGAAGCATTTTCCTGTCCTGTTTTTTTTTTTTTTTGCCTCGGTTTTTTTTGGGAAAAATTTTCCATTCAGTAAATATTGAACCCTCTAGATTAGCCCCAAAACCCCCGGTCAATGCCCTTTTACCGTTGCTGTGTTTCACTAAAAAAAACCCGGGGGCCCCACCTCTGAATGAGGGGGGAGTTTTCACCCCTTTTTTTTTTTTTATGTAAAAAACATGGGGAATGTTTCAGTGTGCCTTCATTGTTTGCCCTCTAGGGATTAGTAAGGGTAAAGAGTTAATAATAGTGTAACTTTATTCAAGGGTAGGAAAATCCGTACGGCCCCAAGCCTTGCAAAGGTACGAGTTTTTGGGGGGGGTTTTATAACCTTTTTCTCGTGCCACCCCAGTATTTTTCAGGGTCCCCTTCCCCCACTAGAATGTTTAAAACCAAGGAATATTCCTTGTTCTGGGAAGGGACTCAAATTCCAGGTTGGTTAAACCTTTTTTCCCGCCAAAGATCCCAAAGAAACCCGTGTGAATTTTTGTCCACAAAACCATGGCTTTTTTTAGGTTTCCCACGTTCCTGTGAGAAAACTAATTCCTTAACTTCCCTGGGCGAGAGTATAAGACTTCTCAAAAAATATCATGCCCCGGAAGGTTTTTCTGACAACAGAAGGGGGTTTCCAGCCATCAAAAATGGCCGTAATTGCCCATCTAAAACGGTAGTAAATAGAAAAAAAGGGTTTCAGGGATTGGGCGCTAAAAAACCCCACGGGTTGGTGATTAGATTACCGATTTTTATTGCCAAAGCAGGGGCCAGTTCCCCAAAGGGTTTCGAGCACAGAGCTCTTTCTAAATGGATCAAGTTTCCACTTGAGAAAGAGATTGGGTCAAAGCGTTGTGGTTTACTGGCCCCGCGTTCGGCAAAAAAAATTGGGTAACTAATCCCAACCTTTTCTTTAGCGCTCCAATCCTCGACACCGCTTTTTTTTTTATTTGTAATCCCCTTCCCCTTTTTGGGGAGTGCGGGGGTGAGTGTTTAAAGATCCCATCCCGGCGACATATAAAGACCCCCCTTGAAGATCAAGATAAAGGTGGAGCGGGCGGAAGCCGTGCAGGAGTCTGCCCTTGGGGGGAGAGTGAAGGGCCCCCCTCCTCTCCAGGGAACTAAGGGCCGACCACCAGGCCCGGGATTGAGGAGGGGGATTATTGGGCCCCCTTGTCCTCAGTGATCCACATTAACCCATTTTTGGTTTGGGGGTGGCAAAACCCCGTAAAGGGTTTAGTCAAACATTAAAAACCGGGTTTAATTTCCCTCCAGTTCGTTGGCGAAATCTTTTTTTTTCTTTTAATTCACAAACGGGTAGTGGTGAGATTCGACGAGGGACTTTCAGTTTAAAATGGCCTTTAAAATTTTGGTTCCTTTAAGCCATATTTCAGATCCAAGGTCTGTAAGAGTAATCTCTAAATGTTCTAGAAGGAAATATTCAATAGGGAAGTCATCCAGAATATGGAACAGCACGTGTTCCCTGAAGACAAAGTCTTGACTCTTTTGCTATACCCAATCTGGTCGATTTCAATCAACTTGCCTGATGGTTACCCCCCCAGACACAGGAGGGGTATATTCCCAATTGGGACAGGTTCCAGATCGGGCAGAAGAATAATCGCCTACTAGAATCTTCTGCCTAGAAGGAAAAAGAAAGTACTTGACTCCTGTGCCTTCCTTGGGGACATAAGATGAAGGCAACAGCAAATCACTGATTTTACACCCTTCGTATCCCAACCCTGCAAACAGCAAATGAAAACCAAACATCAATAAACTGTGTAAAACCTTTTCAATACCAAATCTATGCCAGGCACATATTATAACCTCAGTTTCAGGGTTCGATTTGTCTTGCTGTTTGATAAATTTTGACAAACTTGTCCTCCATAGTAAAAGGCCTTGGCACTTTAGAAGTGGAGGAACTCAGTATTTGAGCACTTACAGATTTCATGTCTCTATTTTGACAACAATGCGTAATGGAAGAGCTATGCATACATACATTTGCACCTTCAGAGAGATGTGTAAAGGTATAAAGGAATGTTGAAACACCCCTCCAGATTGTAAAGCAACAGTGCTAACCACTGAGACACCTAGATGCCTTTATTGGATTTGATTTAACTAGAGCACTTTAATGCAACAATGCAAGACACTGAACCCATGTGCAAAGTCAGCCATAGTCCACCCTGTATGCTTCCCAAAAAGCTAAAGGGATATCTCCATGGAGTAGGGAAAAATCTACATAACCATAGAAGTATGAAGATATTTCAGAAAATTCTCAAGTCCCAAGGACACTTTGGCCACAATCATTGGAACTTATTTCAACAGAGGGAAGATGAGGTACTCCCAATGTGTCTCTAAGAATTTCCAGTCATTTCCGGCAGCATGTGTATGCGCCATTGTGAGGGGTTCTAGACAGCTGCTTAAAGCCATGGTTCTGATGACAATTTGCCAGGCCCCAAGCTGAGCATAAGCTGAGTTCCCCTTTAGAGCCACAGCCAGCAGAGATCAATTTTATGCCATGAGGAGACGATATAACAGAGATGTCACAGAGAAAAATTTTTCGAGACTCAAATATCTGAGTAGATATTAATAAGAGTTACCTCTCTAGTACGACGCCTGGCTTTTGCTGATGGTTTAAAATCAAAGAAAGCTCCACCCAGGTAAAGGGCCTCTCTGCCCCCTTCTCAAAACCCTTTGAATAAGTTTGCAATCTGAAACACTTGCAACTGAAACTAACATTTCTTTTTTTTTAAACTCAAGCAATGCTTTGGGATAAAGCACATTGCTCCTAAAATTCAAAGTCTCCCCAGGCAGCACATCTCAGCTGATTAAATAAAATTCATTACAGGGGGCTGTAGAGAGACTCAGGAGCTGAATGATCCCACACAAAAAATGAGGAGCATACACTTCCCCACCCATTCCAGACCTGGTGCTAACCCTGACTTGGATAACAGCAAATGGTGCAGTGGATGATTCAGTTTAGAATGGCCAAACTACTGGAGATCTGCCACACTGTGCTCCATAACAGGCGCGAGGTGGGTTTGAGGATACTGGCAGCTGCCATTTAAAACAATGGCGCACGCATGGCACCGGGGAGTAAGTTAGCATGACGAATGGAAATATGGCGCTGAACACTTGGCACTGACCTGAGCAAAAAAAAAACAAATCACAGCAAGCTGCCAGTAAATCTGCAAAACAGCCAATAAACACCACGCAGGTAAAGATGGTTGGGGGAGGGGAAAAAAAAGAGTCCTGCATTGGCAAGGGACAAAGTAAAAACTGGTGATCTCAGGAGCCCCCCCCCTCCTTTTGCTGGGGGGAGGAAAGGGGAGGTACCTGCAAAAACACATTAAAAGTCCCATGGCACACAAGGGCATGGTAACCCCATATTGTGCTGTGTGGACAAAGGGGGAAATTTTCTATTTTGTCCTTCATCTATCCTTTCAGCCCGCACAGATTTTTTTCACTATTGTATCCAGTTCTATATATTCAATAAGGTATGTCTTAAACTACCATTAATTCTTTCATTACATATCTTTACAATACAATATAATAAAATTGAGCAGCTTTAGGACAATAGGTGTGAGGTTCTAAAACTCTTTGATTTAGGATGTTTTTAAACTCCTTAAGGACCAGCAGATTTTAGTTTTTGTGCTTTTCATTTTTTTCTTCCCCTTCTTTAGGCTGGCTTCACACCAGGGCAATATCTGATCCGGGGCTGTCCGGTGTAAACCAGACAGCCCTGGACCGGTTTTGGCCCATAGTATCCCTATGGGGCCTGATGGAGCCGGATGGCAGCTATCTGCCATTTGGTTTCCATCTCCCCTGGAAGAATAGGGAGAATTCTGATTTTTTCCTGGACACAAAAACGTTGCTTGCAATGTTTTTGTGTCCGGGGAGAAAAATCTCCCCAAATTGGCATCTCCAGATCCTCCCGGTTTCCCCCCGGATCCCCCGGATCAAGGGCAATCCCTTAACATGGGAGCCTATGGGGCCGGATCCAGGAGGATCTGGGAACTGGACACCTGGGTACACACCGCTGTTATTTCAGGACCAACGGCTAGCCCCCTGTGAGCTGCGTCCTAAATCATCAGCAGCGGCAGCTGCATCAAGGCTGCACACCGACCGGAGGGCATAGTAGCCCCCGGTTCTGTGTGTGATCTGGTCCGGGGCTGTCAGGCCATGGGCTGTCAGGCTGTGAAGCCAGCCTAAGAGCAATACCTTTTTTTTCCCCAACAATAGAGGGTGTGTGAGAGATTGGTTTTTGTGGGATGAGTTGCACTTTGAAAAAACAATGAAAAATGGGGAAAACATTCAAAGGCTTGCAAAATAGTAAAAAAAAGGGGCAATTAGCACTCATTTTTTTTTTTTTACAGCATTCATTTTACAGTAAAAATCCCCTGGCAATTAGTTTTTCCCGTCAGTAAAAATTTACGCAGAAATCACATACGTGTTGGCCAAAAGTATTGACACCCCTGAGATTCTGTCAGATTTGCCCCCAGTTTTACCCGAAAATGATTGCAATCACAATTCTTTGGTATTATTATCTTCATTTTATTTGTCTTCAATGAAAAAAACACAAAAAGAATTGTCCTAAAGCCAAATTGGATGTAAATCCAAAACCAAAAAAAAAAAGGGGGTGGACAAAAGTATTGGCACTGTTAGAAAAATCATGTGATGCTTCTCTAATTTGTTTTAATTAACAGCACCTGTAACTTACCTGTGGCACCTAACAGGTGTTGGCAATAACTTAAAACACACTTGCAGCCAGTTGAATGGATTAAAGTTGACCACCTCTGTCCCTGTGTCCTTGTGTGTACCACATTGAGCATGGAGTAAAGAAAAAGACCAAAAAACTGTCTGAGGACTTGAGAAACCAAATTGAGGAAGCAGGCAATCTCAAGGCTACAAGTCCTCCCCAAAGACCTGAATATTCCTGTGTTACCCTGGGGCAGTGTCATCAAGAAGTTTAAAGCCCATGCACTGTGGCTAATCTCCCTAGATGTGGACGGAAAAAAAAATTGACAAGAGATTTCAACGCAAGATTGTGCGGATGGTGGATAAAGAACCTTGTCTAACATCCAAACAAATTCAAGCCTCCCTGCAGTCCGAGGGTAAAATTTCAACCACTACTATCCTCGGGTCTGATGAAAAGGGACTGTTTGGTAGGAAGACCCCCGGAAGACCCCCATTCTTACCCCGAGACATAAAAAAAGCCAGGCTGGAGTTGGCCCAAAACTTACCTGAGAAAGCCTAAAAAGTTTTGGAAAATTTCTCTCTTTTTGGGGGGAAAAGGCATCAACATAAAGTTTACAGGAGAAAGAAAAAGGCATTCAAAGAAAAGAACACGGGGCCCTACAGTCAAACATTGGCGCTTATGTTTTTGGGTTGCTTTGCTGCCTCTGGCATGGACTGCTTGACCGTTTGCATGGCATTATGAATTGAAGACTGCGAACAAATTTTGCAGCATAAAAGTAGGGCCCAGTGTGAGAAAGCTGGGTTTTCCCTCAGGGTCATGGGTCTTCCAGCAGGGGCAATGACCCAAAACACACTTCAAAAATCACTAGAAAATGGTTTGAGAGAAAGCACTGGAGACTTCTAAGGTGGGCCAGCAATGAGTCCAGACCTAATCCCATAGAACACCTGTGGAGAGATCTAAAAATGGCAGTTTGGAGATGGCACCCTTCAAATATCAGGGACTGGGGGCAGTTTGCCAAAGAAAAATGGTTGTGCAACCCAAATATTAGGCTGAGGGTGCCAATACTTTTGTCTGGTCCATTTTTGGAGTTTTTTGTGAAATGATAATGTTTTGCTTTTTGCTTCATTCTCTATTGTGTTTTTTCATTGAAGACAAAATTTAAAAGAAATAATAATACCAAAGAATTTGTGATTGCAATCATTTTTAGGAAGAAACTGAGTATTATCTGATAGAATTGCAGGGGTGTCAATACTTTTGGCCAACACTGTATACCTAGTTTTTGTTATTTTTAAAAGTTGACTTTGATAACAGATTTTTTTATTGAAAATACGTATTTTTGGCTTATAAAATGCACTTTTGTTCCCCCAAATTTTGGGGCAAAGTGGGGGGGTGTTTTTTAATCTGAATATACAGATTATATGCTGCAGGGGAGGGTTGGGGGAGCTCTGGAGCATGTCTGGGGGGCTATGGCAGGCTGGCTGCAGGCTGCAGGAGGGAGCAGGAGGTCATGTGCTCAAGCTCATTAGCCTCATATATTTTTGCACTGCACTCCCTGTCCATCACCTCGTGCTGAAACCGCGCCAAGTGATGGACATATTACAGGTGCTTGCATCCCCCCCCCACTTGTGATGACACATGGCCTCCCTGGCTGGATATGGTCCCCCCCCTGCTGCTGCCCATACTAAAAAAAAAAAACACTTTACTTAGCTCTCCCGCGCTGTGCCTGTGCCTCCCTGCTTGCCGCTGCACACACTTCCTGATTCTCGAGGAAGCGGTCTGTGATAGGCACGCCGGGGCATGTGATGTCACTCTGCTGTGCTGATCACATGACTGGCTTCCCGAGAATTAGGAAGTGCATGCAGCGACAAGCAGGGGAGACCCCGTCTGGAGAGGGTAAGTAAAGAGTTTTTATATTTTTTGTGTGGGCAGCAGTAGGGGGGGCCATATCCAGC
>JARQOC010000004.1:297163023-297206301 GCA_033576535.1 Allobates femoralis | reverse complement strand
GTGGGGAGCTGTGTCATCTTTGCTGCATCATCAACTGCCCCAACTGCTGCAGCGTTTCCCTGCGTGCTCGGGATAAGCGCACACTATGCAGCCTGCTGTATGAACTGGTTACCTCGATACACATCAGGTAGCCAGGGACAGCGTCTGCAGAAAGCGCCCGCACACACGCACCTACGCTTCTCTTTCAAAACCTAAGTATTTAGCGCAGAAGCGCTAAATACTGAGAGCGCAGGTGTTGCATGTGGGAAGTTACCAGTTTTTGATCAAAAGTGTACAGGACCATTTTGCACTGTGTGTGTGTGTGTGTGCGCATGTGTGTGCTTGCACGTGAGATTTCTTCATACACAAAGAAATATGAGTCACTAGAATTAAAGTCAAATCCATGCAGCACACCTTATTTGGTAAATGGCTTACAGACTTTTTTTTTAATCAAAAACTGTTAACTAAGTTTTGTTCTGATATAAGTCTATGATGCTTTATTTTATCTTAAACATTAAATATGACAGCGCACAGGATATAATAGAATAATAAAATGTACAAAGTAATGTATTTTTCAATGTTAAAAAGCTTATGGGAAATCTGCAGGATATGGAAACTGTGATGCATTTTGCAGATGCACAGATTTTCTACCCATTCCATAAAGAATTGTGTGGGATTTATTTTCTCACTTAAATAGAAATCAATATTTACGACAATTATTTTATCATTTCTACTGTTTCAGGAATAGAAAAAGTACTTACAAACCAACATGACACAAATTAAACATGTGCAAATATTTTCAAGTGGAATTGAAGTCTGCTTGAATATTAATAAAATCCTCATTCGGCAAAATGTTGACTTTTTGTCATTTGCTTTTAAAGCAAATTCATCATAATAGTTGTTGGCTGCCATTTTGCTGAACCTTAAAGGGACATCTAAAGGTTAAAAAAAACTGATGTTCTCCATACCACTTACCTCTCTGGGCCTTCTGCTTCTAACCATTTCTCATTTGATCAGCGTTGCCTCTTTTTATTACCATCTCGAGTGCTAAATCTCCTATTCATATTAGGGCAGAGACACACTGTGAAAGATTGCATCTCGCATGAGTCACCTGGCCCAACACCAGCCTCTCTGAATGAGAGCTTGCAGCTCCAGTAAAACACAATCAGCTCCATGCTCCCATTAAGGCTGGGGTCACATTTGGCTAGGCAATTGCATTCACCGCATCTAGATCCCGATGCGGTAAACGCAACTGCCTTCACACACATTTTTAAGGAAAATTATGTGTAGAAAACCGCAATCCGGTAATCAAATTGCTCCGTATGTGTAATCCGGAGCAATGCAGTTACCGTCTACTTTGTTCATCCCTGCTGCCACAGGGATGAACAAAGTGTTAACTCTTTCATAAAACATGAAATATTATTATTACTTGTGTGCAACATGTCTATAGGGGGTGCCCACCCCCCCTAGAGACATGCTGCCCACTCCTGTGGCCATGTCAGGGGTTAATACCCCATTTACAGTAAGCCGGCTATTGTCGTCTTTCTACAATTTTATCAATGAAGCCACGGTTCCTGACAGTTGCGCAGATACTGTACGTAATGTATGTATAGTATCTGCCGCTGTCCAGGGTCCTGTAGGCATTTACATTAGATCTATGAGCAGCACACCACCATAGATCTAATGTAAATGCCTACACGACCTCGGACAGCGGCAGATACTATACGTACATTACGTACAGTATCTGCACAACTTTCAGGAGCCGCGGATGTTATAAAGGGCTCCTATGTGCTGCGGTTCCTGATCCGGTTTTGAGGATTTTTGATGCTCAAATCCGGATCACTATCTGCATAGCCCTGCCGCATGTGTGACCCTAGCCAAAGAGAGGCAGGGGCCAGGTGACTCATGTGAGATACATGCGAGACACTTGCATGCACCTTGCATAAGTGTGTCTCTGCCCTTAGCCTGAGACTTTCAGCTCTGATGAGGTCTGGAACGTTTCCGCACATGTGTACCTAAGGTCACAGACTTATGACATCATGACAATTTAGGAACAAACTGTGAGAGATTAAAGAGGACCTGTCACCAAACCAGGCATGGTGATCTAATTACAGCACTGGATGCAGCATGTCTGCAGCATGCAGGCAAGGGGTCACCCAGCACTTGAGCAGCCCTGTACCCCGAGATAATACACTTAGAAAACTTAAATGCTACAGCCACTAAGGAGGTGGCTAGGGGCTGCAGCCAAGGGCAGATTCACACCCCCTGTATGTGTAATCTGCCCACCGCTGCCAATCATTCTCCCCCTGTCTGCAGCATTTAAACAGAGTTTTTTTTTCTCTCCCGTTTAGCGGGGCTAACGGACTTTCTGGGAGAGAGAAAAAAAACTCTGTTTAAATGCTGCAGACAGGGAGAGAATGATTGGCAGCGGTGGGCAGATTACACATGCAGGGGGTGTGAATCTGCCCTTGGCTGCAGCCTCTAGCCACCTCCTTAGTGGCTGGAGCATGTAAGTTTTCTAAGTGTATAATCTCAGGGTACAGGGCTGCTCAAGTGCTGGGGGACCCCTTGTCTGCATGCTGCAGACATGCTGCATCCAGTGCTGTAATTACATCACCATGCCTGGTTTGGTGACAGGTCCTCTTTAAGAAAGTGAAAATAGGGTCTTATTTTTATAACATGTGAAAAGCAAATAAATGTCGCTGCTCACCTCGGCTGGTTGGTTGACACATAACCAGTTTGCATAGGCCAGCTTCACACCACAGTAGCATCCGATCCGGGGCTGTTCAGTGTAAACCAGACTGCCTTGGACCGGATTTTGGCCCCATAGTATCCTATGGGGACGGATGGAGCCGAATGGCAGCACTCTTCCAGAAGAATCCAGGAGAAGTCATAGTTTTCCCCTGGACACAAAAACGTTGCTTGCAACGTTTTTGTGTCCAGGGAGAAAAATCTCCCCAAATTGACGTCTCCCGGATCCTCCCGGACTCTTCCAGATCCGGGAGGATCTGGGAACTTGACACTTGCGGCTGCATGCCGCTGTTATTTCAGGACCGCGGCTGGCTCCCCGCGAGCCACGGTCCTGAATCATCAGCAGCGGCAGCTGTGTCTGGCTGCCCACCGGAGTGAAGGGCATATTTGCCCTCCAGTTCTGTGTGCTGCTTCAGTCAGGGGTTGTCAGGTTCATCTCTGACAGCCCCGGATCGGACGCTGCCGTGGTGTGAAGCCAGCCATAGCATGTAACGGCTGCTACAGGATCCAGAATCTATGTATACTGCATGGTAGCCAAAATAAATCCAAAGGAAGTATGTGTATATGATCCTCGCTGCCATGGAATGAAGGAATCACAAGGGTATATCAAGAATTGGTGGCTTCATTTGACTCGTTTCGGAGCATTATCCTCGCTCCATCTGGTAATCTGGTTGGTTTCCTGAAGAAGTAGAAAGGATAACGCTCTGAAATGCAACAAATAAAGCCACCAATTCTTGATATACCCTTGTTATTCCTTCATCTCACGGCAGCGCAGATCATATACACTGTGTTCAGAATTATTAGGCAAATTAGTATTTTGATCACATGATACTTTTTATACACGTTGTCCTACTCCAAGCTGTATAGGCTTGAGAGCCAACTTCCAATTAAGTAAATCAGGTGATGTGCAACTCTGTAATGAGGAGTGGTGTGGTGTAATGATATTAACAACCTATATAAGGTGTGCTTAATTATTAGGCAACTTCCTTTCCTTTGGCAAAATGGGTCAGAAGAGAGATTTGACGGGCTCTGAAAAGTCCAAAATTGTGAGATGTCTTGCAGAGGGATGAAGCAGTCTTGAAATTGCCAAACATTTGAAGCATGATCACAGAACAATCAAGCGTTTCATGGCATATAGCCAACAGGGTCGCAAGAAGCGTGTTGGGTAAAAAAGGCGCAAAATAACTGCCGATGAATTGAGGCAAATCAAGTGTGAAGCTGCCAAGAGGCCATTTGCCACCAGTTTAGCAATATTTAAAAGCTGCAATGTTACTGGAGTATCAAAAAGCACACGGTGTGCCATACTCAAGGACATGGCCAAGGTAAGAAAGACTGGAAAACGACCACCTTTGAACAAGAAACACAAGATAAAAGATAAAAGCGTCAAGACTGGGCCAAGAGATAACTTAAGACTGATTTTTCAAAGGTTTTATGGACTGATGAAATGAGAGTGACTCTTGATTGGCCAGATAAATGGGCCAGAGGCTGGATCAGTAAAGGGCAGAGAGCTCCACTCTGACTCAGACGCCAGCAAGGTGGAGGTGGGGTACTGGTATGGGCTGGTATCATCAAAGGTGAACTTGTGGGACCATTTCGGGTTGAGACCAACTGCCACTTTCTGGAAGACAATTTCTTCAAACAGTGGTACAGGAAGAAGTCGGTATCGTTCAAGAAAAACATGATTTTCATGCAGTACAATGCTCCATCACATGCATCCAACTACTCCACAGCGTGGCTGGCCAGTAAAGGTCTAAAAGAAGAAAAAATAATAACATGGCCCCCTTGTTCACCTGATCTGAACCCCATAGAGAACCTGTGGTCCCTCATAAAATGTGAGATCTACAGGGAGGGAAAACAGAACACCTCTCGGAACAGTGTCTGGGAGGCTGTGGTGGCTGCTGCACGCAATGTTGATTGTAAACAGATCAAGCAACTGACAGAATCTATGGATGGAAGGCTGTTGAGTGTCATAATAAAGAAAGGTAGCTATATTGGTCACTAATTTTTTTGGGTTTTGTTTTTGCATGTCAGAAAAGTTTTTTTCTAAATTTTGTGCAGCTATATTGGTTTACCTGGTGAAAATAAACAAGTGAGATGGGAATAGATTTGGTTTTTATTAAGTTGCCTAATAATTCTGCACAGTAATAGTTACCTGCACAAATAGATATCCTCCTAAGATAGCCAAATCTAAAAAAAACCCACTCCAACTTCCAAAAATATTAAGCTTTGATATTTGAGTCTTTTGGGTTGATTGAGAACATGGTTGTTGATCAATATTAAAAATAATCCTCTACAATACAACTTGGCCAATAATTCTGCACACAGTGTACACATATTTCCTTTGGAATTATCATGACAACTTAAGCTCAAGTGCGATTATGGAAAACTGTACCCGGCCTGCTATCAAGAGGGCAACAGATTCATCGTCGGCATTGGTGAGAAGAAGATGTCGTGTGGACTGGGAATTGATGGTGAGGAGTGATGGGCCAAAGAGGTGAGCAATAAGGTGACTATAAGTATACTTTTTTTACAGTTATTTATGCTTTGGGATTTAATGAGGCACTAGGGAATAATAAGGAACATTCATTTTGCAAATATTAACTTGCAATAAATCAAATTTCTTATGAAAATCCGCCCAAACAAGTCAATTAGAATTTTGCATGATCCTTTAATCTGCAACACAAATCGATTAATTAATACAGATGGATAAACAAACTCTACGGGAAGGGATCACTCAAATCCTAAACTTTCAAATTGAACTAGTGGTAACTTCTCACTTGCCTAGAATAAATATATTTTACATGTCAATATTTTTTCTTACATTTCTTTTAATAACATTTTAAATCACAGTACAACACCATCTTCTGTTTTGTGCTGATATTTACTAGGAGAATATCCATGCTTCAGGAGATAAAACATCAAGTCAAATCTTCAATTTTGTTCAGAGCTGCAGGTTGAAAATATGAGCCGCAAAGACGAGATTTATTTAGTGAATTTCTGGCCATCAATATCATTATACACTGCCAAATCACGGCTATCCCGAGGCTGTGAAAATCTCAGTCACCAACTCTTTGTATTGTTACAGCATCATGCATTGTTATACAAAAAGAATGTCTGATTCTTTCTAGCCCCGGGCGAGACTCATTGCAGAGGTTGTTCATTCCCTGCCCCACTTTCAGTTTGTTTTATCATGCAGAGCTTAAAGCCCTCCTTCTAATTTATTTATTGGTCTGAACACCAAGGAAGCTTTTTATTGTGATCTACGGCCATAGTTGCTTTTGAAACAGTTTTTAACCTCAGCATTGTGCTGAATCTAGCAGGCATAATACATCAGGGACCAAGGAATACTAACCTCGCCGTAGAGTGATTAAAGCCAGACAGCTTTGTAGAAAAAGTAAATATATAAATGAAAGAACAGTGCCTTAGTCAATTTTAATGTTTAACATTGGATTGAAGCAGCTTTTTGGGGGTCAGGCTGGTTTAGCCAATATATAGACAGATATAGATAAGTGAAAACATTGGGGATTGCTCAGCTTCTTCAAGCATTATGTCAGGAAAAGCAATTAACATATTATTTAGCAGGTTGTCTCTAAGCTATTTGCAGTTACAATATGTGTCAAGGAAATTACTAAAAAGCAAAGTAAGTGACTTATATGCCGTAGTTCTACAACACTGCCTATTATTGCTGCTCCGTTTCACAATGGTTATATCATTTTCTGTATACCGGTAGATATTGTTTCCAGTTTAAGAACCAGAACACTTTGAATTTTAATTAGGCCTTTTAATCATCCTCCTACGTAAATCAGCTGTAAACGATTACCTAAGAAATAATATTCTAAAAACAATTTCTAGCTACCTCAAAAATGTATACTCCACTGAACGTTACATTTTAGCATTAGTAATGTTGGAGGCACATCAAGATTGAGTAATAAACATAATCACAAATCCAATGTGCTTTCTTTCTCATTACATTACATATAAAACTTGGCAACAGAGTTTGGAGGAATAAATCTTATTGCCTACGGTTAACACCTTGCATGTACAGATTTGGATAATATTAAGTTCACGTTTAGCATGTTGCATACCATAATGCAGCAAACCGTACCATTGACATTTTCCATGACTTCAGTTATGCATTTGGTTTGCTGTGTCGTCGTATGGAATATGTTAAATGTAAGGTGTTGATACCAGTAAGCGTTGATACCAGTTGTGGGTCTCATAACTGGATAAGGTGAGCAGTTAGGAATATCAATCTTTCCAGTTACTTGGGAGATTCGACCAATTGCACCCTTGTCTACACCATTTTAGATAAATGTAAGGTGTATCACATCTGTGCAAATCTGGTTGGTAACTAATATCCAAAACAAAGCGTAACCGCTGTTAAATTTTTAATTAATAATAATAAAGTAGAGCAATTGATTTTAATCAATTTTGTATTATAGTTCATTAAAAAATTCTGTCTGGTTACTATTCATAATCCCTCCACAAGGTGTCTTCAGTGGACTGTGAGTAAAGCTGTTTTGTGCCAGGGCCATCTTCAAAGTGAATACGGACATGTAAAGAGATAATGGAGAGGGGGCATGGCTTACCCTGCTGACAGCAGCTCACAAGGAGACAATGTATCACATTACAGCACAGAGCTGAGCAATGTCAGGACGTTAACGCTTTACAAGCTTCACTCTTCTGTCTCCACAGATCAACTCTGATAACCCCTTGTCTGCTGGCTCCCCATATAGCTCATTATCAACCTTCTGTCCCACACACTGCTGGCCACTCCCACAAGGACAGAAAATGCAGCTTTTTAAAGAGCACAGAAAAATGTGATAAAATCAGTCATATGGCACAAAAAATCATTGTCTTAGCTGCTAAGTTACCCATCATCATTAACAATCAGTGCAGTTTTTCTTTTTTTTTCCAATGAAATTACATTTACACTTTAACATTTCAAAGTCCCTTAAAATCATTTATTTTGAAATTGGTTATTTGAAACAAAATTAACAGAGCTCCAATTTAAAAAAAAAACGTTACTCCTAGGCGATTTTCCATTTTCCCTTTTTTTCTTTACTTTCAAGAGCCATAACATTTTTATGTCTACATATAAGGGCTTGCTTGTTTGCAGGACAAGTTGTACTTTTGAATTAAATCATTTATTTTACAATATAGTGTACAGGAAAACAGGAAAATAAATTAAAGTGAAGTGAAATTGCAAAAAAAAATGCAATTACAAAATTGTTTTTTGTTTATCATGTTCACTATATGGTAAAACCGATGCGTCAGTAGGATGCCACGGGTTTGTATGAGGTTTTAGATTCCAAACATGTATACTTTTGTGGTGAAAAAAATTCTGAAGTTTTTAAGGAAAAATAATTTCACTTTTGTTGCCATAGTGTCGTCATTTTTTGGAATCTGGGGCTGTGTGATGACAATTTTTTTGCATCTTGAGCTGCCATTTCTAATTACACCATGTTTGGGTGGATATGCTGTTTAGATCACCTGTTATTGCATTTTACTGCAATGTTGCAGTGACCAAAAAAAGTAATTTTTGCATTTGGACTTTTTTCCGTTATATAGTTTATTCCATTATATAGTTTACAGATCTGATTATTTGATTTTATATTTTTATATATCGATTATTTCTGAACATGGCAATACCAAATACGTGGATTGATTTTTTTAAATAGTTTTATTTTCAATATAGCAAAAGAGAAAAGAAAAATTTCAGCTCACCCATTCAGAGGATCCTCTACGGCAACTTGTGTACTTCAAACAGGGCCGGCTCCAGGTTTCTGTGGGCCTCGGGCGAAAAGGTCTCAGTGGGCCCCCTTTAAGTACATATCGCGGACTATATATATATATATATATATATATATATATATATATATATATATATATATAGCCGCACACTTACCGCAAGCCCCATAGACAATGCATGGGGCTTGCCGCAAACATGCAGCAAGTGCAGCCGCTAGACGGAAAATGCGGCAGATGCAGGGTTTTTTTTACCGCAACTGCCACATTTTTAAAAAAACTCCTATGTGAAGGCAGCCTTAGGGCCCTTTCACATCAGCGGTATTTTCAAATCGCGGCAGATGCGGTGAAAAAACCGCATCTGCCGCGATTACCGCATAACCGCAACACTTGCGGCAAGCCCCATGCAATGTCTATGGGGCTTGCGGTAAGGGTGCGGCAGGTGTGGCAAGTGCGGTTTCGGCACTTGCGGCAGGTGCAAGCAGCGTTTTTTTTCGCGGCCGCACCTGCCGCAAGTGCCGAAACCGCACTTGCCGCACCCTTACCGCAAGCCCCATAGACATTGCATGGGGCTTGCCGCAAGTGTGCCGCAAGTGTCGCGGATATGCGGTAATCGCGGCAGATGCGGTTTTTTCACCGCATCTGCCGCGATTTGAAAATACCGCTGATGTGAAAGGGCCCTTACAGGAACAGTGACTGCTGAAACCAGCAAGAGCTGTTTCTGACAGTGAGTATATTACACATTGTTAGGAGCGGGCTAAAATGCGATTGCGTTCCCTTGCGCTTTTTAAAAATACCCTTCAAATGCAAAATGTTGCATTTTTGTGCGTCTGAGGATGCTTGGTATATACACAAGCATTCTCAAGCACACAAATAATGCAAGCAGCTCAATGGAGCCGCACTGCCATATGGTGGCACCGCAGCTTAGCGGAATGTCTGGCCGTCCAGATCTCTCTTTCTCCTCACCTTTCTTCCTGCCGCTCCGGTCTCCTCCGGTCGCTCTGCACATATCAGCACAGTGATGACTACATCGTGCCCCTCCATACTGAGCTGCAGAATGCAGACAGCGGCAGAAGAGACTCTGGAGAAGAATGCTGCTGGCAAAGGCGGCTGGGGCTATAGGAGCGGAATCAGCGGGGGGCTACCACTGGTACACATACTTCGTACACATGCGGCTCTGCTTCGTACACCTCATACACACGCGGCTCTGCACCGTACACCTCGTACACATTCGGCTCTGCTCCATACACCTCTTACACATTCGGCTCTGCTCCGTACACCTCGTACGCACGGCTCCGCTTCGTACACCTCGTACACACACGGCTCCGCTCCGTACACCTCGTACACACATGGCTCTGCTCCGTACACCTCGTACACACTCGGCTCTGTATACCTCGTACACACGCGGCTCTGCTCCGTACACCTCGTACACACGCGGCTCTGCTCCGTACACCTCGTACACACGCGGCTCTTCTCCGTACACCTCGTACACACATGGCTCTGCTCCGTACACCTCATACACACATGGCTCTGCTCCGTACACCTTGTACACACATGGCTCTGCTCCGTACACCTCGTACACACACGGCTCTGCTCCGTACACCTCGTACACACATGGCTCTGCTCTGTACACCTAGTACCCACTCGGCTCTGCTCCCTACACCTCGTACACACATGGCTCTGCTCCGTACACCTAGTACACACATGGCTCTGCTCCGTACACCTCGTACACACATGGCTCCGCTTCGTACACCTCGTACACACACGGCTCCGCTCCGTACACCTCGTACACACATGGCTCTGCTCCGTACACCTCGTACACACTCGGCTCTGTATACCTCGTACACACGCGGCTCTGCTCCGTACACCTCGTACACACGCGGCTCTGCTCCGTACACCTCGTACACACGCAGCTCTGCTCCGTACACATCATACACACAGGGCTCTGCTCCGTACACATCATACACACAGGGCTCCGCTCCGTACACCTCGTACACACATGGCTCTGCTCCGTACACCTCTTACACATTCGGCTCTGCTCCGTACACCTCGTACGCACGGCTCCGCTTCGTACACCTCGTACACACACGGCTCCGCTCCGTACACCTCGTACACACATGGCTCTGCTCCGTACACCTCGTACACACTCGGCTCTGTATACCTCGTACGCACGCGGCTCTGCTCCGTACACCTCGTACACACTCGGCTCTGCTCCGTACACCTCGTACACACGCGGCTCTGCTCCGTACACCTCGTACACACATGGCTCTGCTCCGTACACCTCGTACACACATGGCTCTGCTCCGTACACCTCGTACACACATGGCTCTGCTCCGTACACCTCGTACACACACGGCTCTGCTCCGTACACCTCGTACACACATGGCTCTGCTCTGTACACCTAGTACCCACTCGGCTCTGCTCCGTACACCTCGTACACATATGGCTCTGCTCCGTACACCTAGTACACACATAGCTCTGCTCCGTACACCTCGTACACACATGGCTCCGCTTCGTACACCTCGTACACACACGGCTCCGCTCCGTACACCTCGTACACACATGGCTCTGCTCCGTACACCTTGTACACACTCGGCTCTGTATACCTCGTACACACGCGGCTCTGCTCCGTACACCTCGTACACACGCGGCTCTGCTCCGTACACCTCGTACACACGCGGCTCTGCTCCGTACACATCATACACACGCGGCTCTGCTCCGTACACATCATACACACAGGGCTCTGCTCCGTACACATCATACACACAGGGCTCCGCTCCGTACACCTCGTACACACATGGCTCTGCTCCGTACACCTCGTACACACATGGCTCCGCTCCATGCACCTAGTACACACTCGCCTCTGCTACATTCACACTGTAAATGCCTCCTGACCACACACAAACTTCACATTATTTGAGCATCATTCATGGTGGCCAGCACAGTCCTGGATACACTGAGGAGCTGATCATGTGATCCCTGACTCCTCCCCTCCATTTGACATCATCACAGGTCCTGTAAGCACAGAGTGTGTGCAGCTCTGTTGGCTCCCGTGGAGGGGGGAGGAGGGAGACCTCGGTGCTGCAGGAGCCTGAAAATGACCCCCCAGCTGCCCCTGGATATGGCTCTGGCTGTGGGGGCAGTGCTCAGGGGCCCCTGAGGCTAGGGTCACACTTGCATTGTGACCCTAGCCTTATGCAAGTATTGTATGTTGCAGCGCATAGCGTTTAATGCTATGCGCTGGAGGCAGCCCATAGAAACCCGACGTTTACCTTGACAACCACTGGTTGTCAATGTAAACGTCGGGTTTCTATGGGCTCAGTTGCTGGCAGCGCATAGCGTTAAACGCTCTGCGCTGCAGCAGACGATACTTGCGTCAGGCCAGGGTCACAACACAAGTGTGACCCTAGCCCTCAGGGCCCGGTGGGCCCCCTCCAAGCAGTCGGGCCCCGGCACTTGCCCGGGTACGCCGGGTGCTGACGCCGGCCCTGACTTCAAAGCAATGTGCTGGAAAACCAGATAATAGGCATGGGCACCACAGCATGGTTAATCCTTCTAAAACTCTCTTCTGTGCCATCCTCAGTAGGGAAACAGGTTGTACTGCAGACACTGCAGTAGCCCTCTCGGTGTAGAAATGGTCTCCTGGCTGCTTGTTCAGTATTAGACCATAACCCAGTGTATCTTAGTTGGGATTACTTTATTCCTCAGAGATGTAAGGAAATGCTCCATGCAACTTCATCCAGCTCTGCTCATTAATTTCCTTTATCTGAGGAAAACCTATGTGTCCACACACAGCGCACAGAGCTGCCCGGGTCCAGGCAGCAATATGTAATCAAGAATGGTGGATCCCACACTCGAAAAAGCAAGTGTTCTTTTTAAATTCAAAAAAAATTATTGAATACATATTTAAAGATTTTAGTGTGCAGGTGGCCAGAACTAGGCATTAGTAAGCTGCATGTAGCATAGACAATCCTATGCATTTCAGCATAAAGCCTTACTTTAAAAAAAAAAACCACTTGCTTTTTCGAGCGCTGGATCCACAATTCCTGATTTTATTTTCAATAGGGCAAAAAATGGGTGATTTGAACATTTATGTTTTTTTATTTGTTTTAATTTTTAAGACTTTTTTTTTACTTTTTCTTTATTTTACACTGCCTATAGGGCACCTTAGCAACGCGGAGCCCAATCGCTTGTGCTATGTAGATAAATGCTCCTGCATCCCTCTGCACAGCACAAATGATTACTTTCTGCCCGAAACATCACTCGGGCATTGCCGGCGGGGAGTTACCCAGGGTTGTCAAAGTAATGGATTGAGGACCCAAGATTGCATCACTGGGCCACTGATGCCAATGTGGAACAGCGTGATCTCCACCGCAGTGCTTTAAATCCCCCTGTCAGTAATGGACAGTGTGTTCTAAAAGGTTAACATTGCCGACTGGATCACTGATCCAGTCGGTGCTGTTATTTACATGTCAACTGATTAGATCAGCTGACATCTGTGGGGGATAATGTGAGCTTAGCGCGTGAGCTCACCTCAAAGGGAGGGAGGTGGCCAAGGGTGTATTTATACGGTGTTTATTATTTAAGAGTGAGTGATTATGATTATGATTAGTAGCGCATTTACGCTGCATCTAATACACTCTGTTCTTCAGTACAAGTACAGCGGATAGATTTTTTTTTGCATTATAAACTGACATGCAGTGTGGCTTCCAAGCCTACTGTAATTATGCTGATGTCCGGGTTGTGTCCTTTTGTTTGTTATAGTATGCCAATTTATTATTGCAGAGGCACTACTGTTCTGAGTGGGAGAACATAGTAAAGATATGCTGCACCCAGAATCCTGAATATGGGCACAGGACATTCTTGTCTTTGCAAGAGAAAACAGGCTGCATCCAGAGTGCAGCATGTGATGATTGTGAGCACTTACCTTAAAAATAATCTGGCAGCAGGATTTTATCCAAATCTATTATGCTGTAATTATTTATATGTGCATGTAGTTCTTTTAAAGAAATGTCAAGAAATACTTTTACCTAGACAGTCCATTTCTTCATTCCTGAGAAATCTGTAGTTGAAATTACATGCTAATGAGGCAGTAGATCTGAAGTCTCCAGCATTATGCCCGCTAAGTATTTTTTTTCTACTGCTTGACTGATGGCTTCTTTGTCAAAAGTCACAAAGCACAGAGGAGGCTCAGTCAAGCAGGAGGAGGTAACATTGGGCAAGGAGTAGAGCTGGAGTGACAGAGGCTTCAGATATGTAATATATCTTAAGCATCATTTGCATATACGGTAATTTCAAATTCTGATTTCTCAGTAATGGTACCTTTACACGCCGCTACCGAAGGTTAGAAACCACTGGGTGTCGGAGACAATTGTACCTTGTACCTTCAAAACACCGCGAGGTTGCGGCATGTAATTCAGGTTGTTGCCACCGGTCACTTTGGATACCTGTCTTTCAGTCATGCTCTAAAACAAGCAGGTATAAACCCTATGGTAGCGGCGTGTAATAGGGGCACAGGTACGGTTTTTTAGTTAACTGGGGCGTGCTTGAGCGTCATGTATACCACGCCCCATCAGCTATCATTGGTGGGGCCTACAGTGTACCCATTGGCTGTCCCTGTACATGGCGGCATATTTAACGAGATGAGCAGTCACTACACATTTGCTATAGCGTCATGTATTAGCCAGCCTCCCTGTGCTGGCTGGCCAATCACGATGTTATTGCTTTGTCCAATCACCGTACGAGCGTCTCGTAATTCACAACGCTGGCACGCCTATGTGTTGTCCCTGCTGCCCCAGGTCCTCCCATATTCCCTCGTGGTAAATTAGGGAAGGTGCTCTACAGAAGGTAACCTGCGGCACCCGTCGGTGCTTCCAGGGATCGAAAAAACCTACTGTGGAGCATCTTGTAGCGGCATGTAATTGCGGTATCAGGTACCGTTAGGAACCGTTGGAACGCGCGCGTGCACGTGCGACACCCGGTGGTTTCTAACCTTCGATAGAAGCGTGTAAAGGTACCATAACAGAGACTTGCTTGTAAATGTATTACTAGGACTTGTCTTTCAAAGAACCACATAAACATATAAATAATTTTATATGTGAAATCCTGCTGACAGATTGATCTTAAGTACACAAACAATTTTTGTTTTTGCTATTTTGCATCTTCCATACTTTGTTGCAAGAGCCATAACTTTATTTTTCCAGTGACATAGCTGTATAAGAGGTTGTTTTTTTTTTTTTGCAGGCTTGTAGTTTTAAAGGACACCATTCATTTTACCATATCTACTATATCATCTCCTAATCGTGTCTGTCTGATGCCGAAATTGCGCGCCAGAGGCGGCCACCAATGAGCGAGGAGCATGCAAAACAGCCGCGCGCATTCAAAATTTGCCGGGATACACGCATCCGCCCATGGCCATTGGCCATAGACGGTGGCCCCAGCGCGTGCGAGGCAGCCGGTCATCTTGCGGCTGACCTCTGTGCAGCAGTAGCTCAGCCGTGGCCACCTGCCGCACCGAGGTCCATAACCAGCCAGTCGGGAGGTGACCGGCATCAGCTGGTCATCTCCCGGCTGCTTGCATCAGTAGTGCCGCGGCAACCAATCAGAAAAGTAGCGGGGCTTGGCACATGGTTTGAATGTCGCGTCTCTCATTGGTCACCGCGGCCGACCAATCAGAGGAGTGGCGCGCGCCAAGGCGCCATATTTTAAATACTTTAAAAATAATTTTATATATGGCGCAACGGTGCGCGCCGCTATTCTGAATGGTCAGCGGTAAACGTGGCGACCTATCAGAGGAGTGGCATTCAAACCCCACGCCGCTCCTCTGATTGGCCACCGCGTTCAGCAGCGACCAATCAGAATAGCGGCGCGTGCCGTGGCGCCATATTTAAAATTCACTGAGTACAGTGTATTTAAAATATGGCGCGCGGTTTGAATGCCGCTCCTCTGGTCGCCGCGTTCAGCGCCGACCAATTAGAATAGCGGTGCGCGCCATGGGGCCTTTTTTAAAATACACTGTACTCAGTGAATTTTAAATATGGCGCCATGGTGTGCGACGCTATTCTGATTGGTCGCTGCTGAACGCGGCGGCCGATCAACATAGCGGTGCACGCCATCGCGCCATATTTGAAATACACTAAGTGCCGCATGTTGTATTTCAAATATGGTTCCATGGCGCGCGCCGCTACTCAGATTGGTCGCTGCTGAACGCGGCGGCCAATCAGAATAGTGGCGTGCGTCAGGGTGTGCCATATTTGAAATAAAATACACTGAGCGCTGCTCATTGTATTTCAAAGAAATTTTTTTTTTTTTTTATTTATTTTTTTTTATTCTACAATACCCGATGCGAATCAGGCCACCATCTAGTAATGTAATAAAACAGTATAAAACAACTGTGAAATGTGGAGTGAAATTATGAAAAAATAAATTCTGTCATTGTTTTTTTGTTTCATTTTTACAGTGCCCATTGTTTATTAAAAACTATGTGGCAATATGATTCTACAGCTCAGTTTAATTATGAGGATACCACACATGCAAGATTTTTAGTTCAACCAGATAAAGAAGAGGGTTTTTGACCTGAATCACATTGGATGTCACACAATAACCCATACTGCAAAATTTGACATTTCACAAAAAACACAGTATGCATGTTAATACAAGGCATCAAAAACTTTTTTTATATTTTTATAAGGTGATAAAGTGCACAAAGAA
This sequence comes from Allobates femoralis, assembly GCA_033576535.1. Classification (NCBI taxonomy): domain Eukaryota; kingdom Metazoa; phylum Chordata; class Amphibia; order Anura; family Aromobatidae; genus Allobates; species Allobates femoralis. Next base: position 297,190,113 of record JARQOC010000004.1, on the reverse strand, counting down.
CATGAAAAAGGACCAATAAAATATCCCAAATTATGAGGTAGTATACTCCCTGTAAATTTTGCTAGATCGGGTAATAATGGGTTAATATTGGAGGAATTTCACCTGTCAGGGGCTATTTTGGCTTTTTGCATACACTATATTAAGCATAATGGTAAATGCTCCATTACAGTTAGAACACCAGTACAGCCAGCAAACATAAAACCTTACCCAGATTATATCTAGCTACTTGGAGAGGATTCACAGGTCTTGTTAGCAAGACTGCTTGCACTTAATGTGCTCAGATCAAGCAGCCCGCTCACAAATAATCATTTGAAATACATCACTCTGTTTGTAATGACTCTAGATACAGGGTGCGCCATTTATATGGCTGCACCTAAATAAAATGGGAATGGTTAGTGATATCAACTTTCTGTTTGTGGCACATTAGTATATGGGAGGGGGAAACGTTTCCAGATGGGTGGTGACCATGGTGGCCATTTTGGATCCAACGTTATTTTTTCAATGAAAAGAGGGTCATGTGACACATCAAACTTATTGAGAATTTCATAAGAAAAACAATGGTGTGCTTGGTTTTAACAAAACTTTATTCTTTCATGAGTTATTTACAAGTTTATGACCACTTATAAAATGTGTTCAAAGTGCTGCCCATTGTGTTGGATTGTCAATGCAACCCTCTTCTCCCACTCTTGACACACTGATAGCAACATCACAGAAGAAATGCTAGCACAGTCTTCAATTCTTCACAGCATAGACAATTGCCTTCAGATGAGTGATGAGACAAACTTTTTTGTGAATGGTGAAGTTAAACAAACAAAACCACCGCTATTGGACTGACAGTAACCCACAGTGGATAGATCCCTCCAAGAAGCATTATCTTAGCTGCTATGTGACCCATCATTAACAACCAGGCCAGTATTGTTAATTTTATTTTTCAATTAAATGAAATTTACACGTTAAAGTTACTTAAACTTTTGTTATTTAGATAAAAAAAACTTTTGTTATTTATGTCCTCCAGACATAGAAAGTCAATGCATTTTTGTAATATAATTCATTACATAATTTTGCTTCATTCTCTCTCAATCACTATATAGTGCTGTTGCATATGACCAACCTATGTAGTTTCTAACCATGTTTTATTAGTGGTTACCAAAGATGTCTACTAAGATTGGCTTCACACCACGATTTTTTGGTTCCGGGGCTGTCCCGATCCGATTTTGCCCTTATTGTATATGGTGCCGGATGGGGCCGGATGTCAGTTATTTGCCATCCGGTTTGTGTCTGTACTGCTGTATCCGGGTTTTTTTGTTTTTTGCCCTGGACACAAAATCGAAGCATGCAGCATTTTTTGTGTCCAGGGCAAAAATCGAACAAAACCAGATCCTCCCGGATCCTCCCTGATCTGGAGCAATTCGGCGCCCAAAACATGGGAGCCTATGGACACCGGATCACGCTGCATCTGGCAGAAGAAAAATTCGGTTCACGGACGCCAGGTGCTGAACAAGCAGCGGCTCTGAAATTCAAGCCGTGGTCGTTCAGCACCTGGACAGCGCAGCTGAAAGAACCACGGCTGAAATTTGAGCACCACGGCTAGCTCACCTCCAACCACTATGCTGAAATTTCAGCACTGGAAAGTGGCAGCCGCAGAATCCGGCACAAAACAGGATTGGATGGCATATTTGCTCTCAGGGGCTGTCCGATTCTGTTCTGTGCATCCTGCAAAACACCGGACAGAACCTGACAGGGAAAAATCGTGGTGTGTAGCCAGCCTTAGAACCCAGCAACTGAGTGAATGAGTTCCACCGACATTTGGTTTGCAAACTGAGGCAATCCAATTGATTGATTGCTATTCACACATAGTGCGGTCTTGAATATAATCTAAGAGTTATGCATCAAATGGCTAAGCTGCCATTGTATACAGTGAGAGTTGTATATTGGTTACCTGCAAATTTGTGTGAATTTATTTCTTAATATCTTATCAATTTATCCTGCTTCATAAACTACAACTGGCTCTATAGTTACAGACATTTTAAACTGTTCACTTCTTATACACATCCAAGCACGAATGAAGCCATAATTATCATGGAAGACGTATTATTGATTAGTTCTGCTCTGTTTAGAAACGGCCAGGTTAAATAATAATGAATGCAGCAGCATGAAATCAGTACTTTTTGAGCCTTGTTTTTAGAATGTACAGCAAGATGTGTCAATTAGCCTATCGACTATATAACATATATTGGTATACTGTATGTAACTAAATTAGTACATTGGTATGCAAACATTTAGCTCTTCCAAGCATTTTATGTAACTGCCTTTTGGTTTTATTATCTTTTTCCTCCATGTACAGGTTCATCTTAATGAATAAAAATATCATCCAAAAGTTAATTTATTTCACTAGTTCAATACATAAGGTGAAATACATGAAGTATTTTTCGGACTATAAGATGCATTATTTCCCCCAAAATGTTAAAGGAAAGTGGGGGGGTGTCTTATAGTCTGAATATTAAACTGTGTTCCAAATTATTATGCAAATTGGTTTTAAGTGTCATAGGGTTTTATTTTATTTTTTTTCAATGAAACCCATTGATGGTGTTGTGTCTCAGGGTTCTTTGGATCATTGAAATCAAACTCAGATATCTGTGATAATTAGTTTGGCAGGGGAGACCAATAAATGGAAAACTGGGTGTTCCACAATATTACGCAGGCCACAGTTTTCAAGTAACATGTGAAAGAATAAGGATATCTCTGCGGCCGAAAAGCAACAAATAGTGCAATGCCTTGGACAAGGGATAAAAACATTTGATATTGCAACAAAACTTAAGTGTGATCATCGTATTGTGAAGAGATTTGTGGGTGATTCTGAGCACAGATGTGTTCGTGCAGATAAAGGCAGAATGAGGAAGGTTTCTGCCAGGCAAGTTCATCAGATTAAGAGAGCAGCTGCTAAAAAGGCCTTACAAACCAACAAACAGATATTTGAAGCTACTGGTGCCTCTGGAGTCCCTCAAACCTCAAGGTGTAGGATCTTTCAAAGGCTTGCTGTGGTGCATAAACCTACTATTCGGCCACCCCTAAACAGTGCTCAAAAGCAGAAACAGTTGCAGTGGGTCCAGATATACATGAAGACTAATTTTCAAACAGTCTTGTTTACTGATGAGTGCTGAGTAGGGATGGGCTAGTCTACTCGCTAGGACTCGTTACTCGGCGAGTAGTAAGGGACTCGCAGGACTCGGTACTCTGCGAGTTTCCCAGCGATTACTCGAACAGTAACGAGTCCAGTGCAAATCAATGGCAATCCTAGTTTTGTCAGAGACTCTGACAAAACTAGGATTGCCATTGACTTGCATTGGACTCGTTACTGTGCAAGTAATCGCAGGGAAACTCGCACAGTAACGAGTCCAGCTGTCTGCTCTGTGCCGGGCTGGGGTCCTGCAGGCTGCCGCAGCTCCAGGGTCCTAGAGCCCGCCTGCTCTCCCTGTGTACAGACATGAATGTCTGTGCACAGAGATGATGTAGCAGAGCTGAGATTGTTCTCAGTCTGCTCATTCCCTGTGCATAGACATCTATATCTATGCACAGGGATGTAGCAGAGAGGACATCGCGTTTTGGACTACGTCGGACGGAAGAGGATTTTTTTAATTAAAGATGGAGTCCCTAATGGCTTGTTTTAAAAATTTCTAATAAAAATTTTCTCTGTGTTGTGTTTTTTTTAACCCTTTATTGGAGATTCTTAGTGGCCGGGTCAAACGTGGCCTGACATTAAGAATCTCGGGCTTAATACCAGCTTGTATAACAAAGCTGGTATTAACCCCTTTATTACCCAGCATGCCACCGCCACCAGGGCCACTGGAAGAGCGGGGTTCAGCGCCAGAGGATGGCGCTTCAATGAACGCGCCATCTCCTGGGGCGGCTGCGGGCTGCAATTTGCAGCGGGGGGTGCTCAGAAAGCTTGGGCCTCCCTGTGCTGCGGGTTCCAGCCCCCAGCTGCTTAGCTGTACCTGGCTAGACATAGAAATTGTGCAGAGCCCCACGCATTTGTTTTTAATTATTTCATGAAATTCATGAAATAATAAAAAAAAGGGCTCCCCTATATTCTTGTGTCCGGCCAGGTACAAATATTCACCTGGGGGTTGGGGGCAGCCCGTCGCTGCCTGCTGGATCTGGCTGGTTCCAGAAATACGGCGCCCATGGTCCAGGGGTTAATAAAGATTCAGTCCCTTTTATTTACATTGTTTTATGGATTTGTCAGAAAAAAATTTCACGTGGGCTTCGCCGTATTTCTGGAACCAGCCGGATCCAGCAGGCAGCGACGGGCTGCCCACAACCCCCAAGTGCCTATTTGTACCTGGCCGGACACAAGAATATAGGCGAGCCCTCTTTTTTTATTATTTCATGAATTTCATGAAATAATAAAAAAAAAAAACCTTGGGGCTTCGCGCAATTTCTATGTCTAGCCAAGTACAGCTAAGCAGCTGGGGGCTGGAATCCGAAGCGCAGGGAGGCCCAAGCTTTCTGGGCACCCCTCGCTGCAAATTGCAGCCCACAGCCGCCCCAGAAGATGGCGCGTTCATTGAAGCGCCATCCTCTGGAGCTGAACCCCGCTCTTCCAGCGGCCCTGGTGGCGGTGGCACGCTGGGTAATAAAGGGGTTAATTCCAGCTTTGTTATACAAGCCTGGTATTAAGCCCGAGATTCTTAATGTCAGGCCAGGTTTGACCCGGCCACTAAGAATCTCTAATAAAGGGTTAAAAAAAACACCACACAGAGAAAAATTATTTATTAAAAATAAAGACAAAGACACCATTAGGGACTCCAACTTTATTACCACCACATATCCCTCCAAAGACCCAGGTCTTCTCTCTTCTTTCTTCTCTCTTCTGTCTTCCTTCCTCTTCTTGTTGCAGCGCCGGTAAGCAGAGAGTTAACTGTGCTGTGACAGCGGGAGCCTATTAAACATGATTTAGCTATTGTAGCAGATAGAGCCTGAAGCTTCCGAGACACATCTGCGATTTGTAAATCGCACATTGCTCGCTAATACTCGCTTCCCCATTCATTAACATTGGACTCGCTAGATTCGCAACGAGTAGCGAGTCCCGGGCTCGGACTCGCTAGAGTCAAGCGATTCCGAGTAATTTAGGACTCGCCCATCACTAGTGCTGAGCAACCCTGGATGGTCCAGATGGATGTAGTAGTGGATGGTTGGTGGATGCCACCATGTCCCAACAAAGGCTGCGACGTCAGCAAGGAGGTGGAGGAGTCATGTTTTAGGCTGGAATCATTGGGAAACAGCTGGTAGGCCCCTTTAAGGTTCCTGAAGGAATGAAAATGACCTCTGCAACGTACGTAGAGTTTCCAACTGAGAACTTTCTTCCATGGTTCAAAAAGCAAAAACGTGCCTTTAGGAGCAAAATCATCCTCATGCATGTCAACGCACCATCTCATGCTACAAAGAATACCTCTGTGCCATTGGCTGCTATGGGCAAAAAAGGAGATAAACCCATAGTGTGGCCACCATCTCCCCCTGACCTCAACCCTATAGAGGACCTTAGGAGTATAATCAAGCAAAAGATCTATGAGGGTGGGAGGTAGTTCACATCAAAACAGTAGCTCTGGGAGGCTATTTTGACATCATCCAAAGAAATACAAGCAGAAACTCTCCAGAAACTCACAATATCAATGGATGCTAGAATTGTGAAGGTGGTATCAAAGTAGGGTTCCTATGTTAACATGTAACTTGGCCTGTTGGAGTTAAATAGCTTTTTATTTCAGTGAACGTGACCTGTTAATGCTGCAAATTCAACAAATGAGCATTTTCAGTTCGATCAAACATATCAAATGTTTACAAACTCTACTGTGCGTAATAATTTGGAACAGTGCTTTTAGAGTTTTTTTAAATTTGAAAATTATACTGTTATCATAGGGAGATTTCTTCAATAAAATTTGATGTATACTCTAATGGATGATGACTTTTATTACACTGACTGTCACTTGCACCAACCATTTAGAAAAATCAGAGAAAAAGAACATTTGCATAATAATTTGGAACACAGTGTATACTGTAGCATACTGGGTTGCTTGGGAGGGGGAGACAGCAGTGGAGTGTGGTCAGAAGTGGCAGGGAATGGTCCTTGCTGAAGAATCCAGTGGCTGTAGTAACCACGTGTGCCAGCTCATTAACGACATGAATATTCACTTGTTCCCCACGCCCACCTCTCTGCTCTAAAGACAGCGCTGAGAGATGGGCATGGGGAGCAGGGAATATCGGCACACATGGTTACTCCCCAGTTTCCAGCAGCTGCTGGAGAGCTCATGCTTGCACTATTGAGATCAGTGGAGCAGGGTACAGCTAAGGCAAGTGAATCAGCACTGCGCTTGGGCTCAATCACTACCATGAAGACAGAGGTAGAGAAGAGCAGATTTGTACCTAATGACAGGTACCTTGTCACAGTGTGCCTTGCTCACTTTAATGTCTCCTCCTGGTATGCCTTGGCACCATGCAGAAATCCAGGAAGCGCTTGGTCTTCAGTTCAAGAGCTGCAGTCTATGGAGAGCAGGGCTGGAGGGAGTATCACACAGCACAGTGCCCATCCCCCCTTGCCCAGCCTCTTCAGATCAAGTGCTGCCACGATGTATTGTAATTAGGAGGCAGGGCTACAGCATCATTTAACAGCACAGTGCACGGCCCCCTCCGTGGCCCTCCCTCTCACAGTACATCACATCAAAACTTGATTGGCAGATTGGCCACTTCCTAGATTTTAGCATGGCAACAGGGCAAAGCAGGACACACTAAAGTGAGTACACATTACTCTAGTTGTAAAAGTTATTTATATGTAACATTAACCCCTAAAAACTAAAGTAAAAAAAAAACATTACCAATACTGTACTGAACTATAACTCCAAGCATGCCACAGGATCTACAGGACATGCTGGGAGTTATTGTCCTTACAGGAGTTGCCACTACATTGACAAAGCCCATTTCATTCCCCTTGTTGGCCCTTGTAAAGGCCACGTTACACACACAGATATCTGTTCAGGTATTGGTCACAGATCTCTGGTTGCAGTGAAATCATGGACACATTTTTCCATTTGTACACAGCCACAAAATGGAACAATGTGTCCATGATTTCACTGCAACCAGAGATCTGTGACCAATATCTGAACAGATATCTGTGTGTGTAACGTGGTCTTAAGAGTAATAAAGACCATACTTACCACAAACGCTGCGGCAGCTCCAGCATTGTCAGAGGTTGCATACTCGAGGCCATTGGTATGACACTTGTCATCTCCCCACCATCAGACTCTGGGGCAAGAAGTCAGCAGTGAAGCTTACATACTGTTCCTGTGTCCAAGGGAGACAGATGACAGTCCTGACTGGTTGCAGGGCATGAGTGTCATATCAAAATAATTTTTTGCTTCAAATATTTTTTTTTCTAGTTTCCACCTCTAAAATCTAGGTGTGTCTTATAGTCCGAAAATTATGGTATATTATATAGAGTCATTACAAACAGAGTAATCTGATTAAAATGTTTATTTCTGTAAATGTTGATGATTATGGCTTACAACCAATGAAAACCCAGGTCATTATCTCAGAAAATTAAAGTAGGATGAGGGGTCTGAGAGATAAAATATTACCTAAATATGTATCAGAGGCTTCACCCTTTGTGATTGTGAGAGTCACAACCACTATAAAAGCATATCATGGCTTCTGCAGTCCCCAGCATGGTGCATATACAGTGGGGCCAAAAGTATTGACACCCCTGCAAGTCTGTCAGATAATACTCAGTTTCTTCCTGAAAATGATTGCAATCACAAATTCTTTGGTATTATTATCTTCATTTATTTTGTCTTCAATGAAAAAAAACACAAAAAGAATTGTCCTAAAGCCAAATTGGATATAGTTCCACACCAAACGTAAAAAAGGGGGTGGACAAAAGTATTGGCACTGTTAGAAAAATCATGTGATGCTTCTCTAATTTGTGTAATTAACAGCACCTGTAACTTACCTGTGGCACCTAACAGGTGTTGGCAATAACTAAATCACACTTGCAGCCTGTTGACATGAATTAAAGTTGACTCAACCACTGTCCTGTGTCCTTGTGTGTACCACATTGAGCATGGAGAAAAGAAAGAAGACCAAAGAACTGTCTGAGGACTTGAGAAACCAAATTGTGAGGAAGCATGAGCAATCTCAAGGCTACAAGTCCATCTCCAAAGACCTGAATGTTCCTGTGTCCACCGTGCGCAGTGTCATCAAGAAGTTTAAAGAGGACCTGTCACCAAACCAGGCATGGTGATCTAATTACAGCACTGGATGCAGCATGTCTGCAGCATGCAGGCAGGGGGTCCCGCAGCACTTGAGCAGCCCTGTACCCCGGGATAATACACTTAGAAAACTTACATGCTCCAGCCACTAAGGAGGTGGCTAGGGGCTGTAGCCAAGGGCAGATTCACACCCTCTGCATGTGTAATCTGCCCACCGCTGCCAATCATTCTCTCCCTCTTCAGCAGCATTTAAACAGAGTTTTTTTTTTCTCTCCCAGAAAGTCTGTTTAGCCCCGCTCCTGAGGGGCAGAGCCAAACGACAAGTTCTGAAAAAAAACCTTTCACCAGAAAGTGAGGAGGCGAAGCGCAAAAGAGTCGGGGAGGATGCTGTGGGAACGCGGGCGTGGTAAGTATACCTCTGGGGCACAGAAGGATACCGGCAGTCGGATGAGACCTGATCCCCTGCACCCCGGGGAGGAGTTCCGCCGACTGCAGGGTTACATCAGACTTCATAATGTCTTGCACACAGTCAATGCACACAGTGCAAGAGGCTGCAAAGAAACTCCAAAACATGTTTGAACATCCACCATATTTGACTGTATGTACTGTGTCCTTTTCTTTGTGCATATAGGGGGCGCTTATAGTCCCATCCTGGAGTACACCATTGAAGTAAATTCAAAATTGTACAATTTAAATATAAACTGATATTGGTCATGATAATGTTGGTGTATTATGGCTACCTACTGGCAAGTATAGTTTACTGCTTCCTTGACAGCTCTGGGTTAGAAGAGGTTATTTTCTTAGGCTAGGGTCACACTTGCGTTTTTTTTATGCTTTTTTGGAGACTTGCATTTTTAAAAAAGCAAGTAAAAACGCACCCACAGGCCCCCAAGTTAAAAAAGGCATGCCCTAATAGCAAAAACGCATGCCTTAATAGCAGTGCATTGCATTTTTGGCATGAGTTTTTGCACTTATGTGAGTAGCTGACATCAAAAACGTATGCAAAAACGCATGGTACATTAGTACCATTTAGTACCATTCAAAAACGCATGCGTTTTCCATAGGGGCCCATGTTAAAAAAACGCATGCGTTTTTAAAACAGCACCAAAAACCTCTGCTTGCACTATATTTTGGTGCTGATTTAAAAATGCATGCAATAACGCAGGGTGCCATCAGACACCTTAAAAAAACGCATGCTGAAATGAAAAAAGCATGCAGAAACGCATGCTTTTTTTTAAGGCACTAAAAAAACTCATGCCAAGTGTGTCCCTAGGCTAAGATAGATAGTACACCCCTTAAAGGGAACCAACCACCTCAGATCACCCTAATACACAGTTAGTACATGTCCCTGCACCCTAAGAATACCTTTCCAGCACTGTTTTTGTGTAAAATCTTGCATTAGTATAACTGATATAAAGAGTTTATAAACTTACTAGCCTGGAGACATCTGGGCGTATCCCTCCTTCTGTTATACTTCAGGGCTGTGCATTCATTGCATGGCTGTGCTCCCCCTCCCTCTGTGCAGAGGAGATAATGATCACGCCCATCAGGGCAGGGCAGCAGGCACGAAGGGAGGGGGAGCACAGACATGCAATGCACAGCCCTGAAGTATAACAGAAGGAGGGATACGCCCAGATGTCCCCAGGCTAGTAAGTTTATAAACTCTTTATATTAGTTATACTAATGCAAGATTTTACACAAAAACAGTGCTGGAAAGGTATCCTTAGGGTGCAGGGACATGTACTGACTGTGTATTAGGGTGATCTGAGGTGCTTGGTTCCCTTTAAGGGTGCAACCAAAAGCTGTGCTTGGGGAAGGCATGGAGAGAACGAAACCCCAGGAGAATAGTTTGGTTGGACCCTTTGGGACAAATTCAGGCCCAGGGCCAGGGGTGGACTGGCCCGGCGGGAGATCGGGAGATCCCCCGGGGGGCCCCGACACCCTTTGGCCATGCCCACTAAGCCCCGCCCCCAAACCCACCCTGGGCCCTGTAGTGAGATGTGTGAGGCCCCCCCTCCGGTACAATCACTAATTATATCGGCGCACTGTCGATATGATTAGTGATTGTTGTTGCTCTAGCAGCAGCAAAGCACGGAGAAAGCACTCCGTGCCTTCCCTGCTGTTGCGGTGCCGCTCAGCCTCCTCTGCGCAGTGCGACATTGCCGATGCGTGCGCAGATGGAGACAGCCTCTGGCTCAGCCTGCGATGGCTGTCTGCCTCCATCCAGGCTGTGCAGGTGCCAGCAGCGTCGCACTGCGGAGGAGGGTACCTCCATTGCCCCAGCAGGCCTGCAGCAGCTCTCTGTCGCACAAAGTTAAGTGATTCTGAATATGAAAGGCGAGGGTGAGCGTGGGTGACCGGTGGAGTGCAGAGGACGTGGGGGGGGGGGGGGTGCAGAGGACGAGAGGGGTGTGCAGAGGATGTGGGGGGTGTGCAGAGGATGTGGGGGGTGCAGAGGACGTGGGGGGTGTGCAGAGGATGTCAAGGGGGGTGCAGAGGACGTGGAGGGGGTGTGCAGTGGACGTGGATGGGGGGGGTGTGCAGAGGATGTGGATGGTGTGTGCAGAGGCCGTGGAGGGGGTGTGTGCAGAGGACGTGGAGGGGGTGCAGAGGATGTGAAGGGTGTGTGCAGAAGATGTGGAGGTTGTGTGCAGAGGACGTGGAGGGGGGGTGCAGAGGACATGAGGGGTGTGCAGAGGATATCAAGGGGGGTGCAGAGGACGTAGGGGGGGTGTGCAGTGGACGTGGGGGGGTGTGCAGAGGAAGTGGAGGGGGTGCAGAGGATGTGGAGGGTGTGTGCAGAGGACGTGGAGGGGGGTGTGCAGAGAACATGGAGGGGGTGCAGAGGACGTGGAGGGGGTGTGCAGAGGACGTGGAGGGGGTGTGCAGAGGACATGGAGGGGGTGTGCAGAGGATGTGGAGGGGGTGTGTAGAGGACGTGGTTGGTGTGCAGAGGACGTGGGGGGTGTGCAGAGGACGAGGGGGGTGTGCAGAGGACGAGGGGGGTGTGCAGAGGACGTGGGGGGTGTGCAGAGGACGAGGGGGGTGTGCAGAGGACGTGGAGGGGGGGTGCAGAGAATATGGGGGTGTGCAGAGGATGTCAAGAGGGGTGCAGAGGACGTGGAGGGGTGTTGCAGTGGACGTGGAGGGGGGGTGTGCAGAGGAAGTGGAGGGGGTGCAGAGGATGTGGAGGGTGTGTGCAGAGGACGTGGAGGGGGGGTGTGCAGAGGACGTGGAGGGGGTGTGCAGAGGACGTGGAGGGGGTGTGCAGAGGACGTGGAGGGTGTGTGCAGAATATGTGGGGGGGTGCAGAGGACGTGGAGGGGGGTGCAGAGGACATGGGGGGTGTGCAGAGGATGTCAAGGGGGGTGCAGAGGACGTGGGGGTGTGTGCAGTGGACGTGGGGGGTGTGCAGAGGAAGTGGAGGGGGTGCAGAGGATGTGGAGGGTGTGTGCAGAGGACGTGGAGGGGGGGTGTGCAGAGGACATGGAGGGGGTGTGCAGAGGACGTGGAGGGGGGTGTGCAGAGGACGTGGAGGGGGGTGTGCAGAGGACGTGGAGGGGTGTATGCAGAGGACGTGGAGGGGTGTGTGCAGAGGACGTGGGAGGGGTGTGTGCAGAGGACGCGGAGCGGTGAGTGCAGAGGACATGGTGGAGTGTGTGCAAAGGACATGGTGGTGTGCAGAGGACATGGATCAAGGGTGTGCAGAGGACATGGAGGGGTGTGTGCAGAGGACATGGTGGAGTGTGGGCAGAGGACATGGAGGGAGGGTGTGCAGAGGACATGGTGGTGCACAGCACGGAGCTGAGGACATGGTGGTACACTGTCTGTGCATAGCACGGAGCTGAGGTCATGGTGTTACACTGTCTGTGCACTGCAGTGTAATAAGAGGATGACCGCGAGACAGGCAGCGACATTGCATCAGAGAGCCCCTGACCTCAGAATAGAAGATCCTCAAATCCTGGTATTGTGACATAATATAAGAATAATATTTTTTGTATTTATATTACACTATGCACTCCACAGCACTTTACATACATCATCACTGTCCCCATTGGGGCTCACAATGTAAACCTCCTATCAGTATGTCTCTGTAGTGTGGTTGGACGAACCTTTTATATGTACTACATGATGAAATGTGGGAGGAGAAGCTACATGAAGCTTGGGGGGATGGCTGTGACTAGGGGGAAGATTGTCCGTGACAGGAGGAGGGGCCGAAATGGGGAGAGGAGCTGTGATGGGGGGGGGGTACCGCTGACAGTGCCTAGGGCAGCAGGAACTCCAAATACGGCCCTGGCACTATGTGGTGGTAATATATGATCTGGTCACGGTGTGGTGGTATTTCTGATTTCTATCTGGTATTATTGGTCTTGGTAGAGTGGATTGTGGTCGGTCATTTGTTTTATCTGATATTAATAAGGGGAAACATCTTTATTTCCAAAACATATTAAATACTTGGATGTTTAAGCCTTCCCTGTCCTGTGACACAGCAGCAGAGATGCAGTTACAGAGGTTCGCCAGAGAAAGCAAGTTGAGCATTTGGTGAGATTTTCACCTCCGTATTTATAAGACAAAACCAGGAGAGGGTGAGAAATGCATAAAAATTACCTTTGATTGCTCCACTCCTGGTTTTGTCTTACAAATACTGAGGGAAAAATATCACCAAATGCTCAAAGCTCCACATTCTTCTGATGGTGCGGATTCCACCAATAAATAAGTGATCACCTTCCTAACCTGTGCATCGCCGATAACTTGTTTTCACCAAAAAATCCCTTTAATGCAAACTCCAGTAATGATACATCACAGTAATGGTGAGCGCACAGTGATGTGCAGGAGCCACCTGGGTTTTATAGTCCACGCTACACTATAATAGGTATAACGGATAACAGGTATTTTTATATAGCTGAAGAATGGGTGGGCCCGGGTGGGTGGGCCCGGGTGGGTGGGCCCCTGGAGTCAATTTTCCTGGTGGGCCCCAGACACCCCAGTCCGGCGCTGCCCAGGACATGTGGTTGTCCAGTTACAGAACAACCAGACTATAGAGCCAGATAATCACAACCCTCTAGGTTTGAGTACATGGGAATTGCCGCAAGTAGCATCTGCCTTACACCTGTTAAACTTTAGGAACTTCCTTATTTCTGAAAGCACCTTGCATGAACAATGGTTTACATGCATTTTGATGGCTCGCTTCTTTCCAACGAGTAAGGTTACGTCATGCACCGTTACTGTCAATTTACTAGCAGACTGCTTTTCTGTCAATTAAGCTTCTACTGAAATTTTCAAGCCTTAGGGCCGCTTTACACACACCAACTTCTGTGACCAACTTCTGAACAGATCTCTGGTTGCAGTGAAATCCTGGACACATTGTTCCATTTTGTGGCTGTGTACAATGTAATCCTGAGCAATTCGGTTACCGGATAGTTTGCTCATCCCTGCTGCCGCAGGGATGAGCAACCTGTTCTATTTTTAGTGAAAGTGTACATTTAATAAATAAATGGGCAGCGCTGCCCATTGATCTACTGTTTAAGGCTTCAGGACCTCAGACAGCAGCGCATATGCTATAGCAATAGCAATAGTATGCGCGCCGCTCTAAAGAGCCCGGCACTTCCATTCATAAAACTGTACAACAGCTGACAGAAGTCAGCTGTTGTACATGACAGATTACAGCAGTAGATGCCCACCTGAGTGGGTGGAAGGTCTCAAGGTGGACTGGGCACCCCCTAGAGACATTAAACAAACATTTATTTATTAAATGTACTCTTTCACTAAACACAGAGCACTTTTCTTATCCCAGCGGCAGCCGGGATAAGCAAAGTATATGCGGGAACTGCATTGCTCAGGATTACACATCCTGAGCAATCCGGTTCCCGCATTGCAGATTACAGAACCGCTCCGAAAACAGCAGCCTGCATAATTTTTCACGCAGGCTGCAGAGCCGGAGATGGAAACCGGATTGCTTGTGAAGCAATCCGGTGTTTATCATAGGCTCCTATGAGGAGCGTTTCCTGCTCCGGTTTTGAGCTTTTTGAAAGATCAAACCCGGATCAGTTTAAAAAAAAAAAAAAAAGCAGATGTGACCATAGCCAATGTGTATTTGAGTATGTAGCATACTCACTGGACTACAATGCTGCATAATGATATTAGATGCACATTGTTGGAGATAGAAAAGCACTTCTTACTATATGTTGTAAGCTCAGTACACATTTTTTACACAAAAAAGCAGTTATTAGCTTTTTTTCCAAAACATTTTTTTACCGATTTTGTAATATTCACATACATAGATGATTCAATAACAAACTATGAAAAACAGACAACAATATTGTAGAGCAAATAAATATATAAATGCATATAAAAAAGGGTCCAGAAGATCTAGTAGCATGGTTTACTTGACTGGGGTAGCCTGACCATTCTGAGATCTGATGTGTTTGGCACAAGTTGAATGAAGAAGAGTGCAGAGTACAATATGAAGGATTATATGCTGAGGCAAGTTTAAGGGTAGTATAAAAAGTGCAAAGATGAGAAGGATGCAAGGGGTGGTGGTGTCTTCATATATCTGACAGTATCTTCTGGAGACACAAGAAGGAATGTTTGATGGGTGAGGTGCTATAGAAGTGGTTTTGGGAACCTATTTGCATTACATACTGTATGTGTCTTTTGGAGCTGGAATGCTAAAATAAAACTGCACAAAAGGAAACATAACACTGGTCAACATGGTTTTTTCACAAGAACATTTTCTGGAGATTGTAATAGAATTTCACCTTCTGAATTCAAATATGTTTTTTTTCGAATTTTTCCATCAGCCACAGATTTTTACACATTTTTAATTTTGGCATCTTTTACATTTTTATGGTTTGCCATCCAATAATTTAACTAAATTAATTAGTGTTGTAATCAGTATATGATCAGTTGAATGAGGTCTTCTGTTATGTGAAAAGGAAAAGACAAAATTACAACATTATGCAAGTAAGTGACAGCTCTGACTACGACCTTAGGCTAGGGTCACACCTGCGTTCAGCATTGCGTTCAGGGGTATCCGTCTAAAACTTAGACATTTTCAGCATTAGTGCAGTGTTACTGGAAAGGTAACAGTGTGTTAACACTTTTAATGCCGTCCTATGGCAGACGGAACACAAACGCATTGCAAACGCTGCCTTCACACAGGCGGAGTTTCAAATCTTGCTCTTTTTCCAAGCGCATTACATGATGTGAGAGATGCACGGACACTGCATTGACAGCATTAAGGGTACCTTTACACGCTGCTACTGGATGGTGGCAACAAGCGGATACTTCACGTGCACGAGCACGCACAAACGGTTACAAACGGTAATCGCACCACCTTTACACGCCGCAACAAGGTGCGCTACAGTAGGTTACATCTATCTCTAGATACACCGCCTGGTGTCTCAAGTTACCTTCTGCCGAGCACCTTACCTCATATACACACCGCTACAACAAGCTAATATGGGCAGACCTGGTGCAGCAGGGACAACACATAGGCGTGCCACAATTGTGGATTACGAGACGTCCGTACGCTGATAGGACAAAGCAATAACATCATGATTGGCCAGGCATCGCAGGAGGCTGATTAATACATGACGCTCGAGCAATTGTGTAGTGTGACTGGTCAGCTCCTTAAATATGCCGCCCTATGCAGCAACAACCAATCGTAACGCAGGAGCTTCCTCCAATGATCGCTGAAGGTGGGTGGTTTCCCGGAGGCTGTGTCACACCCCAGGTACATACCAGGTACATAGCATGGTGTAGTAACAACCCTTCTGTTCCTTCTTTACACGCCGATACAGGTCGCTACAATCGCCTGGGTAGCCACCTGTTTCAGGGCAGTGCTCGGAAACAGGTGCCGCTACTGCCGGGTGGCTACAACCGTCTTCACACGCCGCTACCATGGGTTGAATTGCCGGTGCAAGATACATTTCTCTCATGTACCCGGTTGTTGCCACCATCCAGTAGCGGCGTGTAAAGGTACCCTAACACAGCTTTCCGTAAATTCTGAAAATGTGTAAAAGTTAGACAGAACCTGCTGAACGTAATGCATAACGCTAGTCTGACCCTAGCCTTACTCACACTGAAGAGGAAGCATACAGCAATGCGAGAAGAGATCCTACTTTTGAAGCAAGATGTTCATCAGATCCTCATTTCTTATCTCAGGAAGATCAGAATGACCTTATCCATGATTAAGATTTGTCCAAACAACTATCAAAGCTTTTAAGGTCCAGACTCAAAGGATGGAATTTCCCCCATGAAGAATTGACAATATGTAATTTTCGTAGCCAAGAAAGTCATTTTAAAAATGATTTCTCTTAAGAAAGAGACATTATTTTATTTAATAATGTTTGTTCTGTTTTGGAGGTTGTGAGGTAGCGACCCAGGGAACCCGCTTGCAGCATAATGGAATGACATCACCAACTATATTTTTAACGTATAACATAATACCATAGTTTATTACACTCCATAAACTATAGGTAACACCCACCATACACTTTACATTTCACATAACAGAACCCCATATGTACATGTGAGATTACATCTTATATACATTATACATTTTACACTTTAGAATCACTTTATTCCTCCATATTCATCAGAACTTCAAGTCGTCACCCACCGACCCTTGCAGACCTCAGCCTGGTTCTAATGATGGCTACCACCATCTAGCACCTGACAGGGATCTTTCCCCACCCTACTGTAGTGATCCTCAACCTACACCTAAGGAGTCTCAACCCACACCACCAGTAATGCTTATCAACGGGATCCTGCTCGACATACTAGTCAGCCCCACGTTACTTCACACATCATACATGGCACTTTTACATAAGCCATCAACACTTCATACATTGCACTTTTACATAAGCCATCAACACATCCATCACGTATCTATTGTATCACACAGGATAGTTTTGCATACACCCTTATGACACACACTTATCACCGGGACCATCTAATGACTATCACAGTTAGTCCCAAAGTCGGCTATCCTTATGACTGCCAGGCCTTAAGCCGTTCTCGGTCTCCATCACCAACCATATGACCGCCTATCTCTTGAGCCATCCTCGGTCTCTCATATTGCACATATGACTGCCTGGCCCTTGAGCCATCCTCGGTCCTGGACACTGGCTGGCATGCACACATCAGGTGCCACCAGCATGGAGCTGGCAGGCAACCCTTCACATCCCCCTCTGGGGACGGATCAGCTGCAGCACATCCTCACATGTCAGTGGTCTGGACAACACTGATTCCCATCTCCAGTCTGACTCACACACAGACACCTGGCAGGTTCTTAACGTGGCTGCCACACTCACCTGACACACCTATCTGGGCTGTTTGCAATCAACACACCTTGCACTCTCTTGGCCACTCATTCGGCTCATCAACCTTTCAGATCTTACAGCACTCAGCTGTTAACCCACTATGTACCGGACAGGTTCCACACAGCACACACACACAGTAATACAAGCTGATGTGAACATGATCCTGCTCTGAAAACCCGTGTGATGCACCCGGCCAGGGGTCACATCACCACATACCTCCCCCCTCTGTTCAAGCCCGTGGGGGTTGAACACAATCTCAACATACATGTCATAGAGTCTTTAGAAAATCCGGATGTGGTGCTGACTTGGCATCTTCGTGACCCCACCGAGCCACCGGTAAGATGCTTGGGTTCGATGACTTTGTCTTCATTACCCCACCATCTACCACCATCTAGCACCCTGATAGGGATCTTTCCCCATCCTACTGTAGTGATCCTCAACCTACCCCTAGGGAGTCTCAACCCACACCACCAGTAACGCTTATCAACGGGATCCTGCTCGACATACTAGTAAGCCCCACGTTACTTCACACATCATACATGGCACTTTTACATAAGCCATCAACACATCATACATGGCACTTTCACATAAGTCATCAACACATCATACATGGCACTTTTACATAAGCCATCAACACATCCATCATGTATCTATTCAATAGGAGGTTATCCAATTCTATGGTGGCCGCGCTCCCCGTGGTAATGATTTTAAGAACTTCTTGTCCACAAAAAATTTTATTACTCAAAACATGTGAGAATATAAAAAATGGATACAACGCGTTTCGGTGGAGACAACCGCCTTCCTCAGGTATCCTTAGATACCTGAGGAAGGCGGTTGTCTCCGCCGAAACGCGTTGTATCCGTTTTTTATATTCTCACATGTTTTGAGTAATAACATTTTTTGTGGACAAGAAGTTCTTAAAATCATTACCACGGGGAGCGCGGCCACCATAGAATTGGATAACCTCCTATTGAACCTTTATGCCTGTGGGAATCCGTGGCAGGATACAACACAGGATCAATTCAAGGCAAGCAGCAGACCCGGATAAATATCCAAAGCGTGAGGAGGCTTTGGAAAAACCATATGCTTGAAGTTTTATGGCAAGAGGTGAGTGCATAAAACTTCATTAAAGGGCACCAAAGAGTTACATTGGTAACGCGCTGAGATTGGCGCCGCATGTTTGTTTTTTATATATACCCTACAGGGAATCACCTTACATCATGTATCTATTATATCACCCAGGGTAGTTTTCCATACACCCTTATGATACACACTTATCTCCGGGACCATCTCACGGCTATCACAGTCAGTCCCAAAGTCGGCTATCCTTATGTCCGCCAGGCCCTTGAGCCGTCCTCGGTCTCCATCAATAACCATATGACCACCTGGCCCTTGAGCCATCCCCAGTCTCTCATATCGCACATATGACCGCCTGGCCCTTGAGCCGTCCTCGGTCCTGGACACCGGCTGGAATGCACGCACCAGGTGCCAACGGCATGGAGCTGGTAGGTTCCCTTCACATCCTCCACTGGGGACGGATCAGCTCCAGCACATCCTCACATGTCAGTGGTCTGGACAACACTGATTCCCATCTCCAGTCTGACTCACACAGACACCAGGCAGGTTCTTAATGTGGCTGCAACACCCACCTGACAAACCAACCTGGGCTGTTTGCAATCAACACACCTTGCACTCTCTTGGCCACTCATTCGGCACATCAACCTTTCAGATCTTACAGCACTCAACTGTTAACCCACTGTGAACTGGACAGGTTCCACACAGCACACACACACAGTAAAACAGGCTAATGTGAACATGATCCTGCTCTGATAACCCGTGTGATGCACCCGGCCAGGGGTCACATCACCACAAGGCCCTTGCACTTCAACACCGGACAGGTGAAGGGTGATTGTTCATAGACTCATCAAAAGTTAGTGTAAAGGCCGATCTTTTGCAAAATTGTAATAACCACCCACTTGTTGTACATGCTGTATCTAGTGGAGATCAATTGAAAACTACATCCGACTACATTCGGTTTCTACTGTAAAACCGGATACAGATGGAGTTCATAGTACTGGTATTATAACTGATCCATCAGCTGGATTCAGAATAATATCGGTGTGGTATCATCCGGCTACATCAGGAATTGAAACTGTATAGATACACTTTTTTACTTAATCTCCAGACCTTTTTTCTTCACATTAAGATGGAAAATGGCTCTTTCACTGGAGGATTTCTGTTTCTACGTGGATGTCTCTTTTAAAAAGGCATGTTTCAGAGCTGTGACACAGGATAAGGTACAAAGAAGATTGGAACAGAAATGGCGGCGGCATTGGTTGCATTCTATTACTTCTCAAAAAGAGACACGTGGTGTATTCTCTACTTTGTATCTGGAGCTACAAAGAGACCCTGATAAGTGTTATGACTATGAGTAAATGAGTGCTGCAAGCTTTGTTGACTTGGTGGAATGCATCTGAGGATTTAGTAGCAGAAAGGACGTGTTACTGCAAAGAGGTTTCTTCTGAGGAGCGTCTGATTCTAGTATTTAGGTACACTAATTTTATTGTAACACATCTTTGTTATTTAAATGTTAGCACTATTGATAATGTCTACCAACTAATTTTTTTTCTGTTGCACTTATTCCTTGCTACAGGAAAAACAATATCATCGTTGTACTTCCAGTTCAGGCTTGGAATTTTGTCCATCTTAGGAATTATAAAGGATACCTGCTGGGATTTGAGGGAAGGTTTACAGCAAGAATTCATCCCCGATCGCAGAAGAGAACACTGAATTAAAATTACAGAAAAATTTCAGGAGATCTCTCAATTTCAAAACTGCTTAGATGCTGTTGATGAGAAACATATACAGAATATGAAACCTGGACTAACTGGATCTGATTATTTCAATTATAAAATGTACTTTATCATTGTTTTAATAGCAATTGCAAGTGCCCAATACTGTTTCATAGCAGTGGACATGGGCGCATATGGGTGCTCAAATAACTCACAGTTCTTCAAAGTTTCTGCAATGGGATGTCATTTTTTATGGCAACAATTTCTCATATCCACACCTAAGACCTCTTCCCAACACAGAAGGACCACCAATGCCATTAGTTCTCGTTGGAGAGGAAGCTTTCCAGATGTGTGTAAACCTGCTGCAGCCACACTCCAGTCATTGATTAAGTGCAACAAAATGTATTTTCAATTACAGACCAACAAGGCCCAGAAGAACTGTTGAGTAATCCTTTGAACTTCTAAGCACAAAATGGAGAATTTGGCCACTGCCATTAATCTAAAAACTGCGACTGTGGATGAAGTTGTGAAAGCTTGTGTTGTTCTCCATAACTGCTTATTGAACAAAGAATGACTTCCCTTAAACCTGGATGAACTGTTGGAAAGCCGGTTGGAAGATTATAAAAATATTAGTTTGAGAACAAAGGCAGCTGCTGCACAAATGAGGGATCAGATTGCAGATAATTTTGTTTCTGAGGGGGCCGATTGCCATGGCAGGAGCAAATGGTGTAATCTTTTAGTGTGTCCTTCAATAAAGATGAAGCAATTTCAATTTCCCTCCCTGTATCCTTCCTCCGCCCTTATTTATTCAAAAATAAAGTTTAAATGCCTATTAAGTATCATAGTTATGGCTGTTAACGTTGCATTGCCCCCTTTCCCTTTTTGTGTGTGTCCCTTAATAAAGCTCCAAGCCTGTTATTCTTCCTATTCCTTCTACAATGTATACTGTAATACGGGTTTCCTGATATATCTATGCATCATGTGCAGGGCATTGCAGCATCCATGGTTTTGGCCACTGCACTAAGTAAGAAACAAATGAGTCCTGCACACAGAGAACAAGTCTGTAAGAACATGTTCACACCGCCAACATATTTGGAGACCAAAAAGCTAAATGCGACCAAAAACAACAGTACACTGCAGTAAAAGTATTAAATGCAAGTGCTAAAAAATAGTATAACAAATACAGGGTACTTAGTCTATCCGTTTTTTTGCGCAAAAAAAGTTATATCAAGCTACGTCACTAACTTCAAAGTGTACCCATCTCTGACGCGGTCCTAACTGTTGTATTAAAAAACCTGACTAGTGTGTATACTTACCAGTGAGCAGGAGCCAGCAAGACCTGTGTCTGAGATGGACTGAAGGCGACGGGGCTCTATGTGTGCAGGGCCCAGAGAGGGGCGGGAACTCAATCTCTTGCAAAGCAAGAGGCAACTTAATTAGAAACAAATGAGTCCTGCACACAGAGAACAAGTCTGTAAGAACATGTTCACACCGCCAACATATTTGGAGACCAAAAAGCTAAATGCGACCAAAAACCACAGTACACTGCAGTAAAAGTATTAAATGCAAGTGCTAAAAAATAGTATAACAAATACAGGGTACTTAGTCTATCTGTTTTTTTGCGCAAAAAAGTTATATCAAGCCACGTCACTAACTTCAAAGTGTACCCATCTCTGATGCGGTCCTAACTGTTGTATTAAAAAACCTGACTAGTGTGTATACTTACCAGTGAGCAGGAGCCAGCAAGACCTGTGTCTGAGATGGACTGAAGGCGACGGGGCTCTATGTGTGCAGGGCCCAGAGAGGGGCGGGAACTCAATCTCTTGCAAAGCAAGAGGCAACTTAATTAGAAACAAATGAGTCCTGCACACAGAGAACAAGTCTGTAAGAACATGTTCACACCGCCAACATATTTGGAGACCAAAAAGCGAAATGCGACCAAAAACAACAGTACACTGCAGTAAAAGTATTAAATGCAAGTGCTAAAAAATAGTATAACAAATACAGGGTACTTAGTCTATCCGTTTTTTTGCGCAAAAAAAGTTATATCAAGCCACGTCACTAACTTCAAAGTGTACCCATCTCTGACGCGGTCCTAACTGTTGTATTAAAAAACCTGACTAGTGTGTATACTTACCAGTGAGCAGGAGCCAGCAAGACCTGTGTCTGAGATGGACTGAAGGCGACGGGGCTCTATGTGTGCAGGGCCCAGAGAGGGGCGGGAACTCAATCTCTTGCAATGCAAGAGGCAACTTAATTAGAAACAAATGAGTCCTGCACACAGAGAACAAGTCTGTAAGAACATGTTCACACCGCCAACATATTTGGAGACCAAAAAGCTAAATGCGACCAAAAACAACAGTACACTGCAGTAAAAGTATTAAATGCAAGTGCTAAAAAATAGTATAACAAATACAGGGTACTTAGTCTATCCGTTTTTTTGCGCAAAAAAAGTTATATCAAGCCACGTCACTAACTTCAAAGTGTACCCATCTCTGACGCGGTCCTAACTGTTGTATTAAAAAACCTGACTAGTGTGTATACTTACCAGTGAGCAGGAGCCAGCAAGACCTGTGTCTGAGATGGACTGAAGGCGACGGGGCTCTATGTGTGCAGGGCCCAGAGAGGGGCGGGAACTCAATCTCTTGCAAAGCAAGAGGCAACTTAATTAGAAACAAATGAGTCCTGCACACAGAGAACAAGTCTGTAAGAACATGTTCACACCGCCAACATATTTGGAGACCAAAAAGCTAAATGCGACCAAAAACAACTGCACTAAGTAAGTGGTTAAAAACACATATACCAAGGTATTGCAAAACCTTGAAGATAAGATGTAGATACAGTACATCAAACAAACCATACTACATTTGTAATTAGAGGTATATGGTTATTTATTACAGTTTTTTTCACAGTTGAATACACCTTTACAACTATGCAAAATTGTTAGCGTTGTGTAGTGCAATAAATTACATTAAAAAACATAAATTTGTAAAAACAATAAATAACATTTGTTTGTATAAATTACAAATTAAAATACTTGTTCGGGAAGGGGGGGAGGGATTAAGCTGCCAGGACTCAAATTAGCATTTGATACCGTGGATGTGTTAAGTATGGATGGGAATGGAGAAGGATTTTATACGGTGCCATATGGTGAAGGGGTGGAGAAGATATTGGGACGATGAATGTAATGGTTGGGTGTTTCAATTGGTTCAGAGATGGGTGGCGGGGTATTGAAAACGGGAAAAGTGGAGGATGGACGAGAGGTGTAGGATGTGGTAAAGCAGGTTGTAGAAGAGGGACGCTTTGAAGGTATTTTGGGAGATTGGTGGGGGGGCAATACTGGAGGAGGTTTTCCGATCCCCATACTATTAACGTCACTAAGCACTTGCACTTTGGGTATGGCAGCACCTTGAAACTTGCATTGATCTGTACCTTTCATGATCATTGTTTCTGCTATGATTTTGTTCAACACTATTTATACTATGTATATAATGTTCCATGATGGGTTTGATCTTATGTATGGGAATATGTGCAATAAATCTTTGTGCCTGTTTTAATACTATTCTGTGCTAACTGTACTTACCGCATTTGTTGATACCGTGGATGTGTTAAGTATGGATGGGAATGGAGAAGTATTTTATACGGTGCCATATGGTGAAGGGGTGGAGTCATCTCCCGGCTGGTGAGCCGCTGACCTCTGTGCAGCAGTAGCCGCAGCTGAGCTCCGGTCAGCGGCGAGCTAGCGGTGGTGCCCTTCGCGGCATTCAAACCATGCCCAAGCCGCAGTACTTGGTCGCGCGTGGCTTAATGACAGCACCAAAGACTAACTGCATATATCAGCATATAGTTACTAAGGTGGGGCTCTGACATGAAATAATTCACCACGCACGAGGACATGTATACACACAAAGAGTAACAGCTAAGGTGGAGCCCCTTCATTGGATACTCACCACGCACCCAAACACAAACACACACCACAAAGAGACACACACAACACAGAGACACACACCACGCAGACACCCCCCCACAGGGACACACACACATACACACCCTATAGGGACACATGCACTCACCCCACAGGGACACACACACCACAGGGCCATACACACATACACACCCCACAGGGACACAGAGACACACACACAGACCCCATAGGGATGGACACACACCACAGAGATACCCCTCCCCCCACAAGGACACACACTACAGGGACACCCCTCCCCCCCAAAAGGACACACACCACAAGGACCCCCCCACAGGGACACACGCACACCACTGGGACACACACACATCCCAGGGACACACACACCCCATGGACACACACGCCACACAGACAGACACAGATGTGCCCAAATCGCCTCACACAACTCACCTCATACGTCTGGTATCTTTAATTTCCAAAAATAAACATCTGATTAAAAACAGCCAATGTGCAACACATGTGCCATATAGGGAATTAAGGCAGATATCAGTCACATGAGCTGTCTTTTATGTGTATGTGTGAGGTAAATATATACTGCCCGGCCGGGGGGAGGGCTTACTGTTGGCTGGAGATTTATTAGGCTGTCTATAGCAACCAATCACAGCTCAGCTTCTATTTTCCCACAGGTCATTAATATGACATATTCAAATTCTATTTTTTTTATAGCTAACAGCAGTTATTTATTAACACGGGCGTAGCCGGGTAGTACAGCTAGTAATAATATAAGTTGGACTATGTGGGGCCCATTATACAATATAGAGGACTATGTGGAGCCTATTATGTGATATGAAGGACTATATGGGGCCCCCTCATAATGTAATAAAATCTACATAGGGCCCATTATTAAAGTTTAACTTCAGGTGCCTTTCTCTCATACTGTAGAAACAGATGCTTGCAAGTGTATCCCCAGGATGCTCTTTTTTGTAATGGTCCATTTATGCAAGCTCTCTACTGTCCTGAAACGCTTTCCTCTCCTGGACAAGTACAATTAGCATGTCACCATTCATTGACAGGAGTATGTACCATGTAGGCATGATATGTCACTCAACAGTTAGTAGAAAACTACTGTAGCTCACAGTAACTTCCAGTGTTGAGAAGTTCAAGTTCAAGTTTGTGATTTTGCACCAAAGAAAAAATATATTTGATGAAACAATTGGTGCCTTTTCACAAATACATCTGAGTAGTTTATCACAGGGTATAGATCAGGGGCAGGGAACCTTTTTCTGCTGAGGGCCATTTGGACATTTTTACCATCCTTCGGGGGCTGCACAAAATCAACTTTAAAATTAACTTGCTATATTTGGTTAAACTATCAACTCATCCCTACTGTGGGGGCTGGAGTGTCTTCTCTTTGATGCAGCTGTGATATTAGGTGATGTTGGTCATGTTGACTTACAACTGTTTTTCCAGGTTTGCTAGTGCTATAGACATCAGGATGGGAGCATATATGTCACTGGGGGGGCTAAGGCTGAGACATAGAGATTACTGTGGAACTGGATTTAATAGGAAGGCAGTCGGCAAAACATTTCTGCCAGCCCAAGTTCTGTGGTCCCCAGAAATCTGCCCAGGGGCCGCAGAAAAGCTCACCGAGGGCCGAATGTGGCCCTGGGGCCTGAGGTTCCCCACCCATGGTATAGTGGGTTGGTGTAGAGGCATATGTGACATATAGTATGCTCTATGCCAACTCTCTATACCTGCCAATAACCTACTTATATGTCTATGAAAAAGACCACCAGCTCAAAATATTGGTTCCAGACCAAAATAAACCGCATTTGCAGCAAGTTTCTCTACATTTCTCTACATTTGTCTTCACAGGACTAAGGTTTCTGCTACAGTGCTATAGAACCTTTGTCCTTCCCTAAAGCATGATTTTTTCTACTAGCAGTATGTTGGCTTTCCCCTATGCATGTTGACTATGTGATGTTAGCACTCTGCCCAAAAATAATATTTATTCATTTATATAGTTCTATTAATACCATAGCACTTTACATACATTTGAAACACTGTCCCCTTTGGGGCTCACAATCTAAACATCCTATCAGTATGTCTTTGTAGTTATGAGAACATAATCTTGAAGGGGTTGCCTACTTCTAAGACAACCCATTCTGATTCTACTTGTTTCTCACAGGTAAAACAAATGACCCTGTACTCAAATCCTATTCTGGCGCCATTCCAGCATGGTAAGTAATCACAGTTCGGGACTCACATGACATTACGACATTACGACATTACAGGAGCCTTGTGTCCAATCACTGCTGATTCCTTGCTCCCTACCTTTGGACTAAATTAATTAATCCATAGGATTTGATGTTGCGTCTGCCGCTAACTTCCTGTTGATTGCTCATTTGGTCCAAAGGCGAGGCGAGAGATGTCGGCAGTGATTGGATGCAGGGCACTCATTATGTCACATGAGCCTCAAACTGCGATTACCAACAGCACTGGAATGTCACCAGAATGGGATGTGAGTACAGGATCTATTATTTTAACTGGGTGAGACAAATTGAATCAGAAGAGGTTGTCCTTGTAATGGACAACCCCTTTGAAGGGAGTCTGTTATAGCAGAATTATATTATAGGCTAGGCACAGCACAATGAAAGGTGGCAGCTTGACCTGAAAGTAGCATACTAGTTATTCCAAAATTCCACAAAGTACATTTAGTGCATTATACTAATTATGGGATCAATGCACTATGGAGAGTCTGGATTACCTGTGTTCAGTTAATTTGCCCATCA